>CM031244.1:245442175-245670155 GCA_018340775.1 Taxus wallichiana var. yunnanensis
ATAAACATTAACCATTCACATTCAAAATAAAGCATCAATACTTTCAATTTTGATAAAACAATAAGATGATTTCTTTGAAAACATAAAGGGATAAATACTTTGTTTTACAAAGTAGGATATAGTTTATTTAGGTGTGCAAACTATATTAAAACGTTGTTATAGATATCTAAATGATCTATCTCTGATTCTGACACTAGAAATTACTCACTTTTAGGACCATACATCTATTGTGTGGTCTTGACCTCTGTATGGTCTTATATATATATATAGTGGGACTTTGATTTGGCTATAAGTGACTCTAATGATTGTTTATCTAAAGTCACAAATTTGTGAAACCCCATGAATGATGAAAATAAAATCATCCCTATTCATGGGTAGGAGACGTGTATAAAATGGATAGTTTTGGGTTGAAGTGAAATCTATTCACTGCCTACATTGGCACTACTCCAAAGATTCCTCAAGACACACATAGTTCTCTACCTAGTATGTGATATCTATATAAATGTGATGACTTTGAAAACTTGATCACTTGAAAATGATTGGAATGATTTTTCTCTTATTAAGACATAACTTCTTGACTATTGGATGCTTTTAAATGGATGATGCTAAACTCTTGAACTTGGTTTGAGTGCTTCATATCTATATGGTGGTTACTATAAATGATGTACAACAATTTTGGGTAAATTTAGGAGAACCTTGTGTGCTTTAGTGTCTATATTTGTTATAAGAGCTCATGATAATTCTAAATAGTGTAAGGTGAATTATAAAGTGAAATTGAAGGAATATATTTGGGACTAAATGATATAACTTACTCAAGAAAACATATTCTACTTGTGATAATGGATTCTATGTATGCAAATTATGTAATAGGATATGTTTGGGAAAATCAAAAGGTCAAAAAAACCATAACCAAGCACATGGGTTTAAGAAGAATATACTCTTTCAAAAAAAAGGTGTAATCATTTAAATAATTCATGATATAAAAGAATAAAAATCATAATTAAATATGAATACACAAGAATAAAGTGAAACCCTAGGGCAATAAAGTCTAGAATAGAGGTAACTATTTGAAAAATGATTGATTTCACCAATTATATTAATCAATTCCTAATTATTTAAGGTTGATAAAATAAAATTAGAAACAAGATAAATAACATTATAGGTGGGTTATTCTAAATTAATTATAAACATTAATAATACACAATAAAAATAAAGAATTAATACTTGTACGAATGCAATTGTAGACACCTAAATATGGCTACATAGTTTTACTACTAAAATTGCATTGTTTGTCATCTTTCTCATCATTTAGTTATAATTAGTGATTTCTCACTAATTAGCTAGTATTCCCCTTCATTTCATTAAATTAAAGACACTTACTTAATTAACTAACCTTCCATTCATTCTGGGTCCCAATAAATGAAACTTTGTTAGTAATAATCCTCTTTTAATTAACTATTTATTAGTTAATTAAGTCTTTTTAATCAGTAACCCTTTTATTGGTAAAATCCCCCTTTCAAATCCTCCATAATCTAGAAATTTCCTTCTAAATCACCTCCAAAATGGATTTTTAAGCTTATCTTGGCCTATTAATTAATCCTAGTTGATTAATTAAATCCTCTCCAACTCCCATGAGTTGTTAATCACTAATTAATTCTTCTAATCATGTTTATCCCTTTCTAATTCTACTTTATCTTTGTCCCACATTCTCTGGGTTTCTAGCTTCTCCCAAATTGGAAAGTTATATAAAGAACCTAGTACCTCCCTTCCAATCTTACACCAATGTTTCACCTTTACATTATATGCACATGATAAGAGCATTTATACCATTGAAAAGCTTATTGATGTAGCATTCATTCTATCCTCTACTTGTAAAGATTAGTAAATGAAGAACCATCAATAGAAATTAAGCCATATTGGTGATATCATTTCCTCTTTGTGGAGATAGCCTTCCTTTTATCACTCATAATAGGGATTGGTTTAACAAAATTTGCAACTAAAATTTAGAAATCCAATCAAAAATAACAAGGGATGGTTTAATACTTCATGTTTAATTAGATGTATTAGTTATCTTTTCCCTTACATAGATTTATCATGGTGTTTTTAATAGATTAGCTTAGTTATGGAGACTATTTGGTGTTAGTTTTCATTAAGTAACTTAGCTTGGTTTATTCACTTGCATATATATGGCATGCCTGGTGGGACACTCCTTTTCCTCATGCACATTTCTTAAGTTTTTGTAGTTAAGTTTCATATTTGCATACTAACCTCTTTTTAGCACATGTTGATATAACTTAGTTTTCTTAACATATTTTGTTGAGTATGCTTATGTTGAGTGTTCCTTGTAGGTTTAAAGGAGGTAATTTTTTCCAAATTTTAAGATTATTAGCAAATATTTGAGCTTTTTAAAAATTTTGGGTCATTTTTCACGTGTTTTTGAAGAGACACAGGTTCCCTATGCTATCGTTAATGCTCTATGCACTATCTTTATTTAGAATTACAATATCATTGGTCTATTTTTTTCACCTCTCTAGAAGTGTGCTACCATTTCCTATATATGCACTAGCATAGCTGTTATTCTTGCTACCATTGTATTTCTATACACTAGCATATCTTCTCTCTCGTCTTCTTGATCTCTGAAAGTTTTCTACCATTTTCTTGTATTTTTCATCTCTGCGAAAGTTTATTTACGTTGTAATAAATATGCTAGAATTTTCCATTGTGTATCTATGTTGACCGTATTTGTGCTACTATTGGCCTTATGTGCACTACCATCATCCATTCACATGCTAGTGTTAACATTCATGCACTGGCGTTTTGTCTCTACGCTAGCGTTCTCTGTGAATTTTTAGGCTCAAGTTTCAAAGTTTTTGGAATCTAAATTTTTGTGTTTTAAGTTGTTTTTAGGTTTTCTAACTTATTTTTTTAGGTTTTACTTTTTAAATATTTTTCTAACACATTTAAATGCTTTAATGATTTTTTTCAATTTTCCTTGAGTTAGATTAAAGTTTGTGTATGTTATTCTCTTGCTTCTTTTTAGTGATCTTGAGAATCAAAAGAAGTCTTTGGTATTCTTTAATAACATTTGTGTTACTTGGAAATTTCATCATTTAAATTTCTTAAAGGAATTAATCTATTGAATAATTTAAAAGGTTATTTAATTAAGTCTTTCTCTTTCTATCTAGTTAAATCAATGGTTGTGTATGATATTTTCTTACATCTTTTGATAATATTGAGAAACAAAAATAACTTGATCCTCTTTAAAAATTGGGTTTATATGGGAAACTACTAAATATTTTGTGCGTAGGACTTTACTTTTTCAAAGACTAATTCAAAACAAATACCAATGAATTTTTTTGTAGGTTTCCAAAGGTGTGAAAAACAACATTAAGATCAAAGATAAAAACAAACCATTCATTCAAAACAATGTATTTGCAAGTTCGGATAAGGGCTTAAACAAGTCCACTTTAAACTGTGGGAAGTTCCTTGGCATAATCAATAAAAATCATTATGAGGATTACCACAGGAACCCCAAAGTAGTCAACACCTTAAGAGAACTGGTTGAAGAAATGGAAAGTTCCCCAATACCTATTTGATAAGAAAAATCCATGAGGAGTGCTAAATGTTGTCTATATGAGAACTCGACCATTAATTTAATTATGGGGTAGTGTTCATTTATCTAGAATTTATTCTAGAAAAGTGTACCTCTCTTAGACAAGTTATTAATGAGCGTTGAGAAAAAAATCATAGGGATATGTTTGGCATTGGGGCCACCTTGACCTTATCCAAATGTGTTTCAAAAAACCTTTACAAATCAAAAAATTCCTCAGAGTCAAAACCTTGTATTTTGAGAAAGGTGAGAGTCCATTGAAGTTTGTGTCGCATATCTTTCATCACGAAACTTACAACAAAAACTTTTCCCTAGTTTCTACAAGTGTTATCAAATAAGGAAAAATTGTACCAAATTTTGGCTATGTATTTTTATCACCACTTTTACTATGTCCCTTGTTATCTTGTTGACATTTTTTTCAAAAGAAAGCAACACAAAGTTGCTGCCAAGATCATTTCCACCACTTTTTCAACCACTTACATCACTCCTTATTGTGACATTAATTTAAGTGTTGAAAGTGTGTTGGTACATCTTCATATTTTGTTTCCTTTTCTTGAAATCCTTATTGATACGTCTCATTGTATAAGGATAAACTATCTTAATTTTCCATTTTATCGTTACGTTGCTCGCATTATATAAATACATTTTTGATGCTTACATATTGTTTTCTTAAACTTGATATAAGTGTCTAAATTGTATTGTTACCCTACCTGTATAGTGGCAGATCTTTGTTATACTTACACCTTGTTTTTGCTCAAATATTGACTTAAATTGTGGAAGGTTATGTAGTTACACTTCTCGCATTATGTCAATTCCTTTTGTGACACTAACATTTTTTTTTCCCTAAAACTTCATTAAAGTATCCAAATTGTTTTGTTACGCTGCTCACATTTGTGAACTCCATTTTTAGAACTTGGACTTTGTTTTTATTAAACTTGTTTTAAGTATATACCTTGTATTATTACGTTGGAAAAAATCATTTCAACCCCTTTTTAATACTTAAATCTTGTTTGCTGAAAAATTGATTTAAATATTGAAATTGTGTTGTTACATAATCAGAATTTTTTTTAGATAATTAAAACAATAGGAAATAGTTTCCTTTATGGTCGTTCAGTGTTCTAGGACTTCATATATTTTCCTTGGTGACCTTCATCATACACTTCACATCTAGGTAAAAATTTTCCTTTGCATATGTTACACTATCAAATTTTCATCAACCATTTTTACATATACACTTGTAACATGTTATACAAACTTTGTTG
Organism: Taxus wallichiana var. yunnanensis; assembly: GCA_018340775.1. NCBI lineage: Eukaryota > Viridiplantae > Streptophyta > Pinopsida > Cupressales > Taxaceae > Taxus > Taxus wallichiana. The sequence continues at coordinate 245,447,048 of CM031244.1, forward strand.
GATTTTCCAAATTCTGTCATCACGATTTTTGTTTTCTTTATATTCCCTTTGTAATATCACATGAGAATCACCATATTTTTAAAGTTTCTAGTTGGTCACCGTTACAGTTCTTGAATAGACATAGAACTTCCTTCAATTTTGTGGAGTTCAATCATACAATCTAGGGATAGGAATTTGGTCCCAAACAATTCCAACCATGACTAACTATCACATGGTTCCTCACACTTATGAAAATATGGAACCTATGTTTAGGAATTCACATAAAAATATTCCCATCATAATTAAACCTCTATTGGTTCTTCACGCTAGAGAACCCATTTGGTTACTCTTTTCCCCACCTTCATCTCATAGTTGGTGGTATGATCGTGATGATTCAAATCCATGTTTTTATTTTTATTCCTCCTAGTTTCTTGATTATTCTAATCCATGTTATTATTAGGATTCCCCTCATTCTCCTAATCCTCATCTAATCAACTTTCTTGTAGGGAATAATTAGTCACCTAAAAACATTTACCTCCTCTAAGGATTCATGTCACCACAAATTCTCCCCATCATTCCTCTAATTTGAATCTTGATTGGTGGTCATCCCTTTCTATGCAGGACCCCCTTTATCACCACTTCAACGACGTCTTCCTCCTTTGAAGATTTGTTTGAATCTAAGTTTCTCCAATCAGAAATCTAATTCAACTCCTAAGTCAAAGTTCTGCCTTTCTCTATAGGACCCACTTTATCACTCACCTCAATGACGTCTTCCTCCTTTGAAAATTTGTGTGACTCCAAGTTCCTCCAATCAAACATCTAATTCAAATCTTGAGTCATGGATCTCCCTTTCTCTATAGGACCCCCTTTATATGTTTCCTCAATGACGTATTCCTCCTTTGAATATATGTGTGACTCAAAATTCCTCTAATCGATCATCCAAGTCGAACCCTACGTTACAATCTACTAATTTTCTACACAATCATCTTTTTCTACTAGCACTATGTTGTCTTCTAAGTAAATCTATACCAACCAATTCCAAATCCACATCTTCTTTAACTTGCGATACATGTAAATAGAAATCTACTTCATCTCTTGAGTCATCTTATTTTATCAATTGAAATCCAATCCCTCTTCATCCCTCAAGCCCTTTCAACCATGTTTTACATTATCATCCTTATCAATATTCTAAAGACCAATGTTTGCATTCACGTCAAACTAGTCATAAGAAATGAGGTGTTAATATATCTTTTCAAAGTACTATCCAATACCTTTGTGGGAACAATAAGGTCAAACCTTCCCCTCATCTACATCATCAAACATCTTTTAAATATTCCACACTTTTTGGACCTATTTATTCCAATCGACCTACTATCGTCGACCAACAATGACCCATACCGATCGACTTCTTTCAGAATGAATAAGCAATCAGATAATTCATGGGGCTACACGATGACATTCCTTTAGAGGACCATAAGCAAGGATTCTCTTTGAACTTGATACATTCACATATTATGGGAAAGAGGTTGATTCCTTTTGTGATAAAAGAGAGGAAGATCCTAAGATCATCAAACTTTATCCTCCTCTTGTTCTTCCATCTTCATATTCCCCTTTACATAATGAAATGGATTGGTTTATCCTTGATCTGTATTGTATTCAATCATCATCCCATCATTCCTTACATATAATGATTCCTCAATCACAATCTCTCCTTGGGTCACCTTTTAGGATCCCATCATCTTCTTATATCTATGGGTCACCTTTTAGTAAGCCTTCAACTTAAATTTTTTGGTTACCTCTGGGTATCCCTTTATCCACTATTCTTGGGCCATGTCATAGTATTCCTTCATCTTCTATACTTGGGCCACATCGTAGTAGCCCCAAATTTTCTTCCATCCTTGGGCCGCATCCTAGTAGCCCTTCATATTCTATTTGAAGATCACCTACCGGTAGCCCATCCTCTTTAATCCTTAGACCATATCCTCTTCATCCATCATATCATCCTTCTATCAAAAATTGTGGCAAGCCCACCATCATCCCTAATGTTTCTATCATCAATCCTAAACATCCACTTTCTTCTCCCACTTCTTAGGATCAAACAAATCATGCATTAGTTGGTATGAAACATAAATAGTTTCTTCATCAAGCTAAAATCCAAAATCTAAAGAGCTCCAAATCTCCAAAAAAATAAAATAACCACAAATCTATAAATCAAACATGATTCAAGAATGCACCCCAATGTAACCATCAAGTATGGAAAAAAATATAGAAATCTATGGATAGGGAACTCAAAATTCCACATACAAAATCCATGTTGAAAGATAATTCCCTGTCACTTATCGAGTATGATCTCACCATGATCATTAATATTGGAGATAATATTACTTTTAATAAGAAATCAATCCTAGTCTCCCTTATTAAATAAATCGCAAACATCATTGTTGGATATTATCACTTGGAGTGACATTTTTGGTCCCAACTTCACAATCATTCATCTCCATCATATTCTCGCTTTGCATTTTTCCCTTTGCAAAAGCTGTCACAAAAATCTAAAATAATCAAACAATTCAAAAATTAAAAAAACATTAAAACATTTTAAATAAATCAAAAGTATAAAGATCAAACATTGCAATCAAGTATTTCATATGTGCACTAACAAAACTCTAAAGAAGGCTAAATAAAGAGACTAACACCACATAGGCTATATACAATGTTATGAGTTAACAATAGTAACATCAAGATCTTAGCTTATTGGAATACTTAAGAGAAATAACATGATATCAACAAATCTAGTTAAATCATGCCTACTTAGTGTTAATTTTAACTAATATGGACCTATGAAGACCACTAGCAAATCAAATTGGGTTGTTGCTACTCCACAATGGTGAAAGGACCTCTCTAACAATGGCTATAAGGCCATATTAGATATTCATCTACTAACCAAGCTTGAATATTGGATGCAAATATTGAGAAAGCTATTCCTATCAATGGAAATAAGGCTCTTGATCATATGTCTTATATGATTAATGTTATTCAAAACATGGTATAAAGTATAAAGGTAGGTGTTTAATCCTTTTTATAGATTTCTACTTAGAGAAATTTTTCATCTTAGTGCGTGTGGGAGTAAAAATAATAAAGTAGATTAAGGCTTGTTCATCATGATTAGCGAATTAACAAGTGATTATCATGTGAGGAGCCTTAATTAACCAATTAGGATCAATTAAGAGGCTAGGATAAGATTTTAAAGCCCTTTGAGATGTTTTAGATGGAAAATGGGGATTTTGATTGGTTGGAATAGGGTGTTAACCAAAATATGGTTTATTGAACAAAACAAGGGTAAATAGGTCTAATTATCCAATAATTGTTAATTATTTGCTCGAAAGAGGATAATAACTAATGATGTGTCATCAATTGGAAACCAGAATGTGATAGAGGTTAGTTAATAAAAAAGTATCGTTAATTAACCAAAATAGAGGGAAATGTCAGTTAATTAACAAAAATCCTTAATTATAATGGAAATTGTAAGAATGAGGGTAAATAGTGTGCTTTTAGAAATAAAACTGCATAAGTAGAATTTAGGTGTCTACATTTTCCCCTGTTTGAGGTGAAGTAAGTGATGTCACTTCAAACATAGTAAACAAGCATAAAGTGAATTTTTGAAGAAATATTTGTAGAATGATAGATTCCCCTCGAGTGTCAATGGGGTGATATAAGAATTCAATCAAAGATCGAAAATATGATTGAAACGGATATAAGAAATAGGATAGGGATAAAAAGAATTTTTATTTCCCGAGGTGTTTTTGGAAGAAAAATGAATAGTGATAAGAAATTATAGTGAAGAATATAGGAATATACTTTTGCATCTAATTGTTTGATAAATAAGTCTTGTTTCATCATGTTGCTCATGATCTACATCATCGACCCTTATAAAAATAAACGCATACAACAAGAGTGTAAAATAACATGAAAAACTATAATACTGACATTTGTTATTTGCTAAAAAAATGTGTAACTCTATGCAACATACATAATGCAGTATACATAATGTAATTCAATATGAGAAAGTAAACCAGATAACCTAGAAGAGAAATAAGTATAATAACACATACCCAAATAAACAATGTTCATGATAGCTGCACCAATGTTTTTGTTATCAAGCTTCAGTTCCTGAATGTTCATTTCTTAACGAAAAGGGTTAAAAATGGTGCCCCAAGCAAGGATACATGTGATGGGAATAACAAAGGACACAAGTAATCCCATGAAAAGCATTCATGTGCTATGAAACTGTCTCTAACAACTCATTGTTGCATGGGAGTACTAACATAGTAATCAAGCCAACTTTGTTAATGGAGGTAGATCAAAATGATCTACAAGTCATTTGAGATAAGAATAAGAAATAACTTAAGAAAGATGTTTTGTAGGAAAAAATTAAATGTTTGAGGACAATGCATTTGATATAGGCTATAGCTACGTGCATGTCGTTTTTACTAATTTTTGAAAAAAAAATACAACTTTTTGGATTTTTCAAGGATTTACCAATTTTTGTGATAAAAATTGAATGTTTTAATTTTTAGTTTTGTGAATTTTATAGAGGAAAATTTCATATAGAAATTAAGGAATTCATATTACATCATCAAGAATCATTGGAAGGAAGGTACAGATATGTTCCAAGTATTAGAAAGGGTCACCCAGAAGCAAAAATGTGCCCTAGCTTAGCAAAAAAGTGTTAAACATGATTATTAATTAAAAATAACTATCTTATTGCAGCCTAGTGATAAAATACTTCGGAAGAACCATGGCAATGATGTCACCATCTATGGCCATCACGACAAGTGAAAACATCATGGGGGAGAAAATCTATAAATACCTAGCTTGGGGGTGGGAAATCATTGCACCAAGCTCATAATGTGCACCCCCTTAGTTGAAAATTTGAGAGAGAGAGAGAGAGAGCTCTGACATTGAGAGTTATGGTGCAGATTCAGAGACATTTACATCACGTAGATAGAGTCAAAGAGTTTGGGAGGCCTTCCCATGAACCTACACGCCGGTATGTAGGTTTAAACTTTTATCTTTTAATTACATTTAATGCACTTTAAAGGTAGGAGAAAATCAAAAAATTACACGTGCACAACCCCTTAGGGTCACATATGCAAGGGTTTGTGCATACAAAAAAATCAAAGTATGGGTACAACAAAGGGAAATTGGTCTGGGAGGGGGTGCACAAGCAAAAATTGGAAAATGTATGCAAAAGGTGGCGCGCGGGTGCAACATTAAGGCTTAACCACTAGAATGTGTGCATGCATGAAAATAAATGTGCATATGTAACCGGGGGTGTGCATGCACAACAAAGGGAAATGGGTTTCCTAGGGGTATGTGTGTGTGCAAAACAACATGCACAAGTATGACAAGGGGTGTGTGGGCATGAAATGGGGTGTATGGGTGTAACATGAGGCACGTGGATGTAAAATGTGCACTACCAAAACTCTAGCGAGGATAAATAACTAGACTAACACCACATATTCTATTAACAATTATATGAATTAACAATAGTAACATCAAGTTTCTAGCTTATTGGAATACTTAAGAGAACTAACATGATATCAATCAATCTTAGCTAAAGCATGCCTACTTAGTGTAAATTTCTAACTAACATGGACCCATGAACCAGACCACAAGAAATCAAATTAGGATGTTGCCACTCCACAATGGTTAAAATACCTCTCTAAGAATGGATACAAGGACATATTATATATTCCTCTACTAACAAAGCTTGAATATTGGATGCAAAGATTAAGAAATCTATTCCTATTAATGGAAGTAAGGCTCTTAATCATATGTCTTATATGATTAATGTTAATCAAAACATGGTGTAAAATATAAAGGTAGGTTCTTAGCCATTTTCTTAGCTTTCTACTTGGAGAAAGTTTACATCTTGGTGCATGTGGGACTAAAAAGGATAAATCATATTAACTATTATTGATCATGATTAGTGAATTAACAAGTGGTTAGGATGTGAGGAGCCTTAAATAACCAATTAGGGTAAATTAAGAGGCTAGGATAAGATTTTGAAGCGCTTTGAGATGTTTTGGAGGGAAAAGGGGGGGTTTTGAATGGTTGAAAGAGGGTTATTAACCAATAATAGGGTTTATTGATTAAAACAAGGGTAAATAAGCCTAATTAGCCAATAATTTCTAATTGTTTTCTCGATACAGGATAATAACTAATGATGTGTCGTCAATTGCCATCTGGAATGTGATATATTTTAGTTAATCAATAAAGTTTCGTTAATTAACCAAAATATAGGGAACCATTAGTTAATTAGTGGAAATCACTAATTATAACATAAATGGAAAGAATGAGGGTAACTAGTGTGCTTTTAGAAATAAACTGTGTAAGATAAATTTAACTTTTACAACATACACATGGACATTCTTTTTCCCTTTATTTCCATTCCTCTACAAGTCATCCACTATTTTTATCCCTTGGATGATCTTTAAGTTAGTCTATTCACACTCATTTTGTGACATTTATCTCTATGAAAATCCTTTTGACCTCGTTCTTTCCTCACCTTAGTAAATTAAATTTAAAACCACAACTTACCTCTAAGACATCCTATCACTATATACATTTAATGAATTTTTTTAATAAGGTAAAAAGAGTTTGGCTTTGAAGGGACCAAAAACCATGTACATATATACATTTAATAAACTTATTGTGAAGATTTTGGGGTATATTTTTGACACAAACCAATGTCATCATCGTAATCACTTCCAATCCTTCCATCAAGATATCTATGGTTCTTAACCCATTATCAAAAAATTAAAGAGTTGAAATAAGTTTTCAAAAAAAAAAAAAAAATCAAAAAATCAAAAATTAAAATCAAATTAATATATAACTCTCTCTTGGGGTATTTCCAATATCTCTATCAAGGATATAGAGGCTTGGATGATAGTAGAACAATGTTGTGACTAGAATCAAATACATCTACATTGGGTCTATGGAAATATGGCTAGCAGAGGACTAATGTACGGCTCTCCTTCCACTCTCCATTCACAAATCACCTTTCAAAATCAATCATTCCTACATATTGGCTAGTTTGTCTTCACTTATTTCCTGTTAAATCTTCATTGCAAGATGTAATTAATTTCCACATGCACACATTGGATCTTATTCATGAGGTAAATAATATTAGTAGTTTACCTTGAGTTTTATTTAGACCTTATCCTTCCAAAGCATTCATGTTTTTCTTCTATTTCATTTAGAACATCCATGTGTATAAGATTGCCTTTTACCATGTTTGAGGGAAACTTTTTTCCCCTTTTAATAAACAATCTTCTACTTCTTTCTATTATTCATTTTTGCCAATAATAATGGGGGCATGTTCGCTCCTTCCTAGCACTTCATTGGTTTGAGTTCATCATCACGTCAAACCTATCCATCTTGGCCTTAATCTTTTTATCCTAATCTTGTATATATGCATAATATTTTCCCTTGTAAATTCTCACATTTCACTGGGGGCATCTTTGTATCTTCATTTTCATGTACATAGCTTCAAAAAACTTTCAAAAAACCCTAAAAATTCACAAAATCCTAGAAAATTTAAAAGCATTGGTAAAACATCATAGATCTAAAAACATTGGTAAAAAGACTTAAAAAATCCAAAAAAAATGGTAAACAACATTCAACCATCTGAATCATTCACAAATATCCTCAAACAGTGAAAATTATCCTACAAAACATCTTCCTTTGGTATTTTCTTTTTCTCACATATGACATGTAGATCATTTTGATCTTTCCTCATTAACAAATTTGGTTTGTTTACTATTTTTTTCTTTCCTTACATATATCATTTTTGGGGTAGTTTCATAGTGCATGATTTATTTTTCGTGGGACTTCTATGTCCTCTATTTATTCACCTTGCATGTATCCTTTCTTGGGGTTTCATTTTTAACCCTTGTCGTATAACTCGAACATGTGGGAACTAAATCTAGATAACAAAAACATTGGTAAAAATTTCTTGAATTTTTTTTGTTTGAGTATGTTTGTTTGTTCTTGTTTTTTTGTTGGTCTTCTTGTTTAATTTCTCATACTACATTACTTTATATATTTTTATTTGAGTCAGTTCTTTAGTAATGAACAAAGAATGGTATTATGTCTCTTCACGTCATTTTACACTTTTGTTGAATGATTATATCAAATCAAAATTTACTCTTGATCCATATGGTTCATCGGCTACGTTTTGATGTTTCAATTCTCCATGTATATGCTTGTTTCCATTTTATCTAACTTTCTACCAATCATTTTTCATTTTTTGATTCTAACAAATAGCCAACTAGGCCCAATTTGAATCCCTTCCATTCCTATCAACATTTTATTCCACAAAAATTGGGATGGTAGGGATTATATTTATCCCCCTCCCCCATTTTTTACATCTCGTTAAAATGCGGGATTTCTTTTACACTCCTTAAAATTGAACAATGGGCCAACAGAGTCAAGTTTGAATCTTAATTTTTTCTTCTTGTTTTTGATCGTTGATCAACCTCTTCTATCACCCCATCGACACTCATGGGGGCATCCTTCATTCTACTCATTTTTCTTCTACTCTTTTAAAATTTAATTTTCTACTATCTTTAAAGTGGCGTCACTTGTGCTACACCACACTAAAGAGGGGCAAATGTAGACACCTAAATATGGCTATGCATTTTTACTACTAAAATCACACTATTTATTGTCTTTCCCATCATTTCATTATAATTAGTCATTTATCTCTAATTAGCTAACTTTCCCCTTCATTTTGTTAAATTAATGACACTATGTTCATTATCTGACCTTCCCTTCATTCTGGATGCCAATTAATGACACTTTGTTACTTTTAATCCTCTTTTAATTAACTATTTATTAGTTAATTAAGCCTTTTTAATCAATAAAACTTCATATTGGTTAAAGCATCCTTTCAAATCCTACAAATTCTACCATTTTCCTTCTAAATCACCTCCAAAATGGGTTCTTAACCTTATCTTGTCCTATTAAGAAATCCTAGTTTATTAATTAAATCCCCTCCAACTCCCATGAGTTGATAATCACTAATTAATTCCTTCTAATCATGTTTATCACTTTCTAATTCTACTTTATATTTGTCCCACATTCTCTAGGTTTCTATCTTCTCCCAAATTGGAAAGCTATATAAAGAACCTAGTACCTCCTTTCCAATCTTACACCTGTGTTTCACCTTTACACTATATGCACATGATAAGAGCATTTATACCATTAAAAAGCTTATTGATCTAGAATCCAATTTATCCTGTACTTGCAAAGATTAGTAAAGTAATAACCATACATGGAAATCAAGCCATATTTGTGAGATCATTTCCTCTTCATGGAGATATCCTTTATTTTGATCGCTCGTAATCATAATGGTTCATCAAAAGGAAAAACTATAATTTACAAAGCCCATCAAAAAAACAAGGGAAGGCTTAGTATTTCATGTTTAATAGGATACATTAGTTATCTTTTCCATACATAGATTTCATTGTTTTTTTGATATATTAGCTTAGTTATGGATACTATTTGGTGTTAGTTTTCATTAAGTAACTTAGCTTGGTTTATTGACTTGCATAAAGCAATAATAATATTATTTCTTGAAACAAACAAAGGGATAAGTACTTTGTTGCATAGATTGGTATAGGGATTATTTAGGTGTGAAGAATATATGAAAAGGTTTTTCTAGATTTGGAAATTCTCCATCTCTTATTTTGGTACTAGAAACTACTCATGTTTAGGACCCTACAACTATTGCGTGGTTTTGACCTCTTTTTTACAATTTTGACCTATTTTGTATTGTCTTAGACATATCCATAGTGGGACTCTGTAAATTTTTGTGTGGTTAAAAGTGACTCCAATGAAATTTTCTGTAAAACCTTATTTGTCACAAATTTTTGAAACCCCTGAATGATGTGAAACAAAATCAACCCTAACCATGGGTACGAGACTTTGTATAAAGGTTATTTTTTAGGTTGAAGTGTAAATTTTTCTCCACCTATATTGTCACTACTCCAAAAAGGTATCAAACCACACGTAATTCTCTTCCTAGAATATGATATCTATATAAATGAGACAAATTAGATAGCTTGATCAATTTTATAATGTTTTGATTTACTTTTCTCTTGTTAAGATATAGTTATTTGACCATTGGATGCATGGTAATGTAAGAATCTAAACTCTTAAACTTAGTTTGAGTGTTCCAAATCTATATGGTGGTTTCTCTAAATGATGTGAAAAAACTTTATGTAAATTAAGAGATCCTTGCATTCTTTACTGTTGATATTTGTAGAAAGAGCTCATGAGAATGATAAAAAGTGTCGATGAGTTATAAAGTATAATTGACTTACTTATATTGGTTTGTATATACTAGATATTCACATTATGACCATCTAAGAAGATGAACCAACTTAGATGATGATTTTCATATTAAAATTGAGTCATTAGATGGGGGTTTAAGATTGTATAAGCCATCTAGGACCATATTCCACTACTTATTAGAGATGTATGGTTTTGAATAGAATTGTAATGATGTAACCTCAATGTTTAGGAAAGATATAATAGAGGACTGAAGCCTCACAAATATTATTGATGTTCAATAAAATCATTTACAATAGAGGAGGCTGCAATATTTATAGATATTACACAGTCAAATAAACACAAACAGGGTGTTGCACAGGTGCAAAAAAATACATACGGGAAGTAAAACAACCCAAATAATAACAAAAACATGATACGAGAATACTATTCCCAAATACAAACAAAATATGGTTTATAACCAAACCATAACAACTTACCTTGGTAATAATTAAATTACCTATGCTAAATTAACCTAACTAAACTATGTATTACCTAAAAATATGCCTCAATTTGAATTATTTTTTTGGTTAATTATTATTCCCTAGATGATATATAGAGTAGTGTTAAAAGGTGAGCAAGTTAGAAAGGATAGCTAGATTTCTTGATCGGGCTTATAACATGAGCATTTGTCTTAGCATAGGAACAAAGTCAAACTATTTATTCCAAATGAAGATTCTCCAAATTTAAATTTCTACACCAACCTTAATACAAAATTATACATACATAACCTTATATAAGAAAATTCAAATGCATTAATTCACTCATTTTAGCAATACTTGACACTTTCAAGATCTCCCTAACAAAAAAACTCAAAAACATACAAATTTATCATAGATCTTAAAATAGTAATAGAAATTAGGAGAAACACTAAAATAAGTCTAAATCACTCCTAACTAGGTTCAAGAGTCAAGCTTCCTATGATGGCCCAAATTAAAACACCCAAATTTACTCAATTTATGGTAAAATTATAGAATATATTTTTGAAATGATTAACAAGAACATGAATTAGCTAAGTCATCATCTATTCGCTTTCTATGTTGCTAAGTAACACTAATGGTTATGTCATTAAAACTTATTTCAAGGTGTGATGGTGTAATGACATCAGTTAAATTAGATAATATAATGAGTGTGTGGATGGAAAATGTTAAAGCGGTCATTAGTTTAAAAGGTTGTGGATTTGGGGATACATTTCTATCATCCCTGTAGCAAAACATATATTTTTAATGAAGGAGATAATATGACAATACTCATTTTTGGGGGAGGGGTAAGGTTACCATAATTTTTTAACCATTTATTTGCACTATCCCATTATGGGTTAATTGTTTCAAGCTTACTAGTTAACATTATTTCCTTGTAATAATTTTAACAATTATGATGTATCAAATAAGAGGTTAGTGGGGACTATCTTATTAAACTCATCCGTTTTAATTATTTTATATCTCATTTTACTTAAAATTATCAACTTATTTTTTTCAATGTTAACCCACTTGATTTATTTAAAATTATCTAACTCATGTTATTCAAGCCATATAATGTGTGGTTAGGGAAATAATTATATTTAACCACTATTAAAGTTTTCCTGGTCATCCTATTAAAACATTCCTTGGGTAGACTTATTATAACATCACTAAAAATTATTTATTGACTTAATTCATTTTAAAATTAATAGCCAATATTACATTTCCAAGGTTCCCAAATTAATTAAAAACCACATTAAGCTAATGTTATTACATTTAAAGTCAAGACAAGTCAAGTGGGGGGATAAGTCAAACAAAAGTAGGGTCAATTTTTAGACTTGGGATTAGATTGATCTCCACCTTAGGATCTAGGTTTCCAAGAAAACCATAAAGGTCATTGTTCTACCTAAGAAAACTCATTTTATTTTCACTTTTTAATTTTTACTTCATTTCTTCTTTTCTCTATCATTTTCCCCCTTTAGTTTGCACATAAGGTCATTGAGCTTCAATTTTTTCAATGGTGGATTGTAGATGTATATCTAAACTTGTGTGTGTGTGCATGCACACACGCGCGCGCGCACACACACACACACACACACACACACACACACACACATTAATACCCACAAAAATTATATATTCTTTTACAATTGAACAAAATCATACCATATTTGTTCCTTTGTATGTATGGTCGTGGATCACATGTTTACACGGTGTGTGTGTGTGTGTGTGAGAGAGAGAGAGAGAGAGAGAGTGTGTGTGTGTGTGTGAAGTTAGGTAGTGGGAGGGATGTCATAGACATGTTTGAGGTTGTAGATTGTTGACATGCATATATTTATATAAATAAAGCTTAATGGTTATAAAAAAGTGGTCACATATACCATATAATGCCTAAAATTTTTTTTTAATAACAAATGAAAAGTTTTTTTATCTCTATTTTTTTATATGCTTTTCTTTTTTAAATATGTGTGTGTGTGTGTGTGTGTGTGTGTGTGTGTGTGTGTGTGTGCGTGCGTGTGCGTTTGCATGCATGTGCGTGTGCGTGTGCGTGTGTATGCACTGTGTGTGTGTATGCACTGTGTGCGCGTGTGTGTGCATGCGCGTGTGTGTGTGTGTGTGTGTGTGTGTGTGTGTGTGTGTGTGTGTGTGTGTGTGTGTGTGTGTGTGTGTGTGTGTGTGTGTGTGTGTGTGTGTGTGTGTAATCAATAGCCTTGTGTGAATTTATATATATTTATTTGGTATTATGCGAATAAAAACCATTAATAAGGAGGAATTAAATAAATCATATTTTATATCTTTCACTAACATGTTTGGATTTTAGGAGTAAATTTTGGGGGTGATTTTAAACTAATGGATCTTGATTTTCATGAAATTATAAATTATCTTGACTAGATCAAAGTAATTATGGTTTTTCTCAACTTTTCTTTTATCAACAATAAGCAAGGAAATGTAAAAATTATCATATATATGAAGTTTATAATGTCTACACATTTACTATTTATAATGGTATTATATGGTTTTCATATGATCTTATATAGCTATGTACTAATTCATTTTATTGTTTGATCATAACTAGTCTTTTACCCTACTTCTAAATTTTACTTATAAATGGGCTCAATAGATGTCAAAAAGGATAAATTCTATTTCCTTTCTACTAGATTCTCTTTAATTTATATTTTAAATGCATACAAAATATTAAGAGCAAGAGAACCTTGATTTCACATAAGAAAAGGAGAATATTTCCTAAGTAATATAGCTTAAACCTTTACCATTTTCACACTCTAATTTAGTATCAAAACTCATACTCAGGGCTTGGAATGTAAAAAGGAACCCATTGTACAAAACTATTATCAACAAATTCTTAATTATGTTTTCTCTATTCAACAACAAACTTTCCATTTCAATAGATAAAAGAGCACACTTTCTCATATAAGTCAACTTTTGCATTTTCAAATTTCCACTTCAATCCTTGCACACTTGATTCACCTATGTAATAAAAAATGGTTTACAAAAACAATAGGTATGTTCCACAAATCATATACAACAAGATAGATCTTCACTAGTGCTCCACTTTCAAACTTCATAACAAAACACCAAAATGAAATGTGGAGGCAATATTCACCTCCTAATCATGTAATGGGTAAAATCCCTTCCCATTTCCCCACGAATACCCTAACTCTTGAAAAATCCTCCATAGACAACACCAAAACTTGGACCACAAAACATTCCTAAACTTCCCAACACTCGAGCATTCCAAGAAAGTTCGAACAAACATATAGACAAGAAGACTCAAGAGATCAAGGGATATATATTTCAAATGTAAGCACACTCTATCAATATTCTAATAGCTTGCAAAGGTGAACTAGAGGAATTCTAAACCACTTATCCCTCCACTAAGGGGTTGGGAATAATTTATTGGTTCCTCAAGTAAATAAAATAAGAATGCATTCAAACTTATCCCTCCACATGGTTTATTCAAACCCCACTTAAATCCCTCTACTAGAACAAAGTCCAATTCCCTTTCGTTCCTCCATAAAATAATACATAATTTTACTTATCTTTAACATCTAATTATAACTCCTTATTGGATCTACCTTCCCCATACACAAAAATGCTTGATAGCCCCACAATGGGTTCATATCAAGTAAAAAACATAAGGTAAACTCAATACAACTCAAATTATTACAAAAAAAACATACATTCCATCAAAATATGACAAGATAGACAACAATTGCAAGAAAATAAAAAATAAAGTTACCAAACTCTTGCTCATCTTAGGTAATATAAACCAAAAATTGTAATAAAATAACAAAGAAAGGTACCAAACTCTTTCTCATTTTTCCTCTTTTTCCAATATCAAGACTTTAAGCACTCCCAAATCAATCTAGAAAACATATAGCTCATATCAAGGCTCCTCCTTAAATGAGGAAAATAATCTCCTATAAATAGAAACATTTCCAAAGATTACCCTCTTAGTATGGTGCCAAGTGGTAACATTTTAAGTTCCCAAGGTAAAATAAAATCCCTAAAAACATTAAATTTAAACTCATGTTATACTTCATCAAATTAAGGGATTTTTTTATAAGCATCCTTTCCATAAAAATTAATGCCTTCAATGATTTTTAGCACATAGCAATTAAATCTAGCATAAAATAATTTTTATAATCCATCGATAGTAACAATAACCATGGGCACATGTAAGGGTTCATTACATATACCTGATCCCCCTTATCGTCACTCTAACTGAGTGATTATAACTTATATACATATAGTTAAAGATTTATAATAGGTTTTGAGAACTAAGTATAACTCCTATGTGTCGATTTGATAACAAGAACGTTGCAATCCATCTAACATTGGACACTACAAAATAATAATATGGTGATTTGACAGTGTAATCAACTAGTTACACTACTTGGACAAGTAATTAAGAGAGGAAGGAAAGCTAAGTTTCATGACAACACATGAGTCAAATGAAACTTTTATCCCACATCGCACAACTATATCTACGTAGTGAATATAACTTATATACATTTAGTTAAATATTTATAATAGGTTTTGAGAACTAAGTAAAACTCATATGTGTCAACCTAGATAACAAGCACGTTGTAATCCATCTTACATCGGACACTATGAAATAGGAATATGGTGATATGACAGTGTAATCAACTAGTTACACTACTTGGAAAGTTATTAAGAGAGGAAGAAAGCTTAGTTTCATGACTCGCACATGAGTCAAATGAAACTTGTCTCCGTCATTACACAACTATCTCTACATAGTTATTTGGATCTCAATTTTGTTGTTTAGTAAGTTTAATTTTCTATTTCAAATAAATAGGATCTATAACTCACCACTCAATTCGAGAGTATGATATCATTCCCATCTTAGGATCCCTATGGGAAAGATAATGAACACTTAATAATAGTCATTATTAACTACTCACTACCATTCCCACATCCATCATAAGCTCATATGGATAGGGTTCAATCGAATGGAAAGGAAGGTCATGGAAACCACACCTCATTCACATAACATTCTCTTTCAAGTTAATACTAAGTGTGTCTTATCATTTCAATGTTAAGTCACGTTATCATTTTTCTTGATAGAGATATATTGTAACTTATCTCATTACTAACTTTAAGAAGTATCTATTTTCATGGTATTGAAACATGACATTAGTTTCTAACGATTTGTTTAACTAACCATCTCATTTTATAATGATCCCTCTCATTCTAATTACATTTTTTCATCTCATAAGTTAATTATCTAATGTATATGTTTTACAAATGATATCCTTCGTTGACCAACTGGTTGACTTATGGTTATCGTATAACACAAGTTTGATAATTCATGTCTATGTAAAGTTACCCATTTAATATTTATTGAAATAGTATATAAATTAATGTATCATTATTATTTTTAATTTGTGTACCTTTATTTTACCAAAGTATAGCAATACTATAATAATGTATTTGTATTTTTTTCCACATTTTTTATTCATATTAATGAATTAATCAATCATTCAAATTGAACCTATAATTTTTAAATTAAATATTATTATCTCATAATTATGTATTGATGTTAATAACGGTTGTTTAATCACTTTCAAATTATTAAAATACGATAATAATATAAATTTTATTCTCATTGCAATAACTCCCATTTCATGATAAATGTTGAAGATTGTTGTAAACATATAATCGATAATAAATGAAAATATTTTTATACTTTACATTTAAAATTTAATAATTTTTAAAACATATATTGTTGTAAAACAACGAGAAAAACCTCATTAATTTTCACAAAAGGTAATACAATTAGTAAATATATTTATTTAACTTAATAAGGAAGAATTGTTATTTCTCTCATAATTATATTACATTTATTTCTAGAATATAACAAGTAGGAATGTTCCATGAGAAATCTATGAAATAATATTTTCACTTTTCAATGATATGCATAATCCAAAATGGATTTTCAAACAATAATACATGATTAAGTCATGTGTACAAAATCCAATAATCACTTTAATTTAATATTGTGTCATGCACATTAGAGGAGAGACAAGGTATACATGGTCAATTCAACAAACTGACAGGAATTTTCTACTCGTAATCATGTTATTCTATTTTGAAATAAATGAATAGGATATGATTATCCTTTTATGACAAATATAATATTATTTATTAAGTATACATCCCAATAATATTATTATCAATATTTTTGTTATAACTTACTAAATTAAATGGATGACAAACATATTATTTTAATCGTAATCAAAATCAAATCTTAACTAGACAATAATTAAACCATAATCCATAACAAAGATAATAGGAATGGTAGAGTTTCAGTTGTGCATAGTAATAAATTTTAGCTATCTAACACGTTTATTTCATCATTCAAATTATCGTAAACAAACATTTTCAATGAGGTTCTAAATAAACCTTTGTAATTTAAAAATGAAGTTTAGAAATCAATCAATGTTATAATAATTCATAATAGTATATTCTTTCAACATCATTATAATAGAATCAAAACTTTTCCAATGCCCTCTACCTTCTTATATACAAACAATACCCAAAAAGGATTTTTATCCATATAGAAAAAAATATAACAAGTTTTAGTTCTAATGTAATTTAAATTGATTCACTTTCACTCGAATCTTACTTTGTATTAAAATTCAGAATGAGAAATCACTCAATATGATCAGTCAAATCCTTTATAAGAATAAGATTGTATGTAAAATTGCATCTAACTTTTTCCACTCAACAATGTAGATCAAACTTTATCAAAATAACTAAATAGTAATAAAATATCAGCTCTATGAAATTTTAACAAGTTGTTTATACAAGTATATCTCCACACAAGAAATCTCAAATGAGCAAGATAACATTGCATACAAATTTAAATATGTTATTGCCATAACCAAACCCAAACCGCATACTCATGACAACCAAAATTGGTAATACTTTCACAATATTAAGGACCTAAAACCTAAAAGTTTTGAAAATGAGAAATACTTCAATTGCAAATTGTAACTTTATTTTTCCATTATACCCTATGAAACCCGCTTCAATCATATCCGGGTAACCTAGAAAGTAACTATCGGTAGATTCATATATTGATTTTCGATTCAACTAATAACTCAAAACCTTTTTTTATTTATTTCCACAACTAGTAAACCAACCAAAATATCTAAATTGATCGGCTAAGTGCAGATCTAAATGATTTTTTTAAATTTTAGATTCATGTATAGATAAATATTTTTAAAAGTAACTCGTAAAAACATCAGAAACCCATTACTGTTTTCAACAGTGAGATGTCATTTTTAAAACCACCAAAGATAAATGCAAATAGAAAGGATATTTTATGAAAAAACCATATTTCTAATAATTTTATACTCAAGGAATCAATAATAACCTTTTCTACAAATAACAAGAACCTCAAGCAATGATATATTAAATAAAGTGTATACCGGGAATGAAATGATAAGGAAAACAATATTCATAATTTATTCTAAGAACCTAATATTTTATCCTTATTCCTAGGTGTGTATTCTATATGGATTTGTCCAAAAACTTAGAAAATCATTCCAAATTTTTATAACAGAAAATGAAACCACATTGTAATCATCTATTGTAAGATAAAATAGAATTTTCAAGAGAAGAGAATCCATGGCTGGAAAATGCCCAAATTTCCTCTATTATTTACTTCACAAATTTGAAAAACTAGATGCACTAGAATAGAAAAGAAAACTCCTATTTTCTCCAAAGAAAATGCTCCAAAATTCCCAACAAAACTTCACCATTTTATTTCCATAAAAATATTGCATGCATGTAATTTTTGGAGGTTGTTGGAATTCATTGAAAAAAATAAGAAATGCGAAAATGTTTCCCTTAATATGCATTTAAGATCCCATGGGAAGAACTCTCAAGGATAAACTAGTTTCTTTTATACTTTTGTATTTTGTTGCACTATTATTTTGGTTTTATTTGTGTTTTTCCTCCTTACCGCTAGAAGAGGAAGCCCCATTTGATCATCATTGATATATATTTTTCTCCACTGGAACATGTTGTAACAAGGTAGTTCCCCTTAACCCTCTGTTATCCTCAATCAAAAAAATAATTCATGCTATGATAACCAATTCCTCATTATTCTCCATGTTTGTAGATCTAAAAATAACCAAAACACAAAAATGTGAATGTGAGAAAATTGCATGGTCTAGCTTACTTTACACATTTCTTCCTCTTCCCAAGAAAATTGTGCAATATTCAATTCACATTAAATTAATCATTGCTAATTATAATTTTTCTACTTCCCACGCAAGGTCAACATTAAATCAAATCATAACTATTAAAAGTGTGAAGTACCATGGTGGTGGTGATCATGATTTTGTACTATCCACATTCCATGTAAGTCCACAATGACTAAATATAACATAATCAAAACTATTTAATATGCCACATTGACATGGTCTATGATGTATATTAAACCAACAACATTCAACCATTAAATTCCTTCATGGTATAAGACCCCTCAACATAACAACACAATACTCTTTGATATATGGTCCATGATCACCACAACAACATTTAAACTTTGTATACCCTCTAATTTAATAAAAATAAAATTATATCAAGGTCTAATACCATTAAAAATGTCATTAATTACCAATGCAAATGAAATGCGGTCTATGACGGAATAAAATGATAAGAAGTAGGATTAATTATCACTCACTATTGCTGTCTGCATTTTTAGCATATAATGTTAACATCATAAAACGATAATGATAACATCACATTATTATCACCTTGCATAATGGTATGTGACCAATCACCACACTATTATAATTAGACTAATACTTCACCAAGCAGTCCAAGACCGATAAACAACCTTTGATTTACTTCAAATATTTACAGTAATGAAAGGAAATGAAACAATCTAGATTGACTATCAATGAAATATTTAATTACGGTAAACAATGATAGTATCTATCTAACCAATGAAACATAACAACGTAAACAAATTGTGGTCATCAAACAAGACCAACATTGTTAGCTGATAAGCATAAACATAGTGTCACATGTACACTTAGACACGTGTATGCATATGTTTTAATTATATAAATACCTATATATTTTATAGTTAACACTATATAAGCATTGATCAACGAACATGCTTAGCTTATTTGATCATCTGAAATCAATTTCAATGAGGTAGAAAATAGAAGTGCGAGGTGTGACATACTTCTCCCCTTAAAGAATCATCATCCTAATGATTTTACCTAATGTAGAAAATATATCAACCAGAAAAATAGTTCACACATCACTACAATAGAAAAGTACATATTTTTATAAGAACTTAAGAAATTCTCCATAATTTCAGTCAATCATAATTAGAAATCTTGGTTGTAACATCCTTAAAATAGTGATTATCATAAAACAATTAAGTTATAACAACAATGTATTATATATGTCAACATTATTATCAAATAATAATTAATAATTTAGTAACAGATAAACAAATAATTATTTTTATCACTCAAACAGATAAGGAAGCGTAAATTTCATCTCTTCCAAATTCTCTCAAGTTACACTTTCTTATGAATATTGGTCCCATTGGATCTTGCATTGTGCAATATCTCGATTACAGAGATGCAACATGTAAGTTTCCAACACTCCAATAGGTTAAACCATGATTATTCATTGTCCCAAGAACCTGTAAAAATTTCTAATTTAGGACATGTGTTACATCTGAAACATACTTTTTAAGCAATGAAATATGAAAAACATCATGCATTCTAGACAATGTGGCAGGTAACGTTAATCGATATGTGACCAAACTTATAAATGAAAGTATTTAGAAAGGTCCCAAATATCTTGGTGACAATTTGGAATACTTTTCATACATGATTGATCTCTTTTTGGGTTTAACCCTTAAGAAAACTTTATCTCTCATCTCAAATTTTATTTCAACTCTTTTTCAAATAAACATAGCTTTTTTTCCTATCGATACCTTCCTTTAACCACTCACGAATGAGATTCATATGCTTTTCCATTTTTGTTAACATTTCGAGGCCTACTACCTCTCTATGCTCGGTGTTATCCTAACTGATAGGAGTTCTACACTTTCTCCCATACAACGCTTCAAATGGTGACATTTTTAGTGAAGAATGATAAGTGTTGTTATAGGTAAATTCAACAAATGGAAGGTATTCTTCCCATCTATATTGTCCATGTAATACATTTTGAGCATATCCTCCATAACCTGATTGTCTCTTTCCATTTGACCATCTTTTTCTAGATGGTATGTTGAACTGAATTTCAGTTTTATTCCTAAAGATGAGTTTAATATTTTCCAAAATCAAGAGGTCATTTTATGGTCCCCGCCAAATATAATTAATTTAGGAACTCCGTGTAATCTAAAAAATTTATGCACTAATTGTTTCAAAAGTACGTGTGATTCATCTTTTAGATTACCCGATATAAAGTGAACTACTTTTGTTAATTTTTGAACCACAACTAGAATCATTCCATACTTATTTTTAGACATTGGTGAGTCCTTTCACAAAATCCATACTAATTACTTTCCATTTATAGTGTGGTATATTGTGAGGTACAATAGACTAGTAGGATGCACGTGCTCTACCTTAACATGCTAACATTTAAGACAATGAGAAACATAGTTTGTCATGTCTTTCTTCATTCCTTTCCAAAAATATTGTTGTTTTACATCAGCCAACATTTTTGCCACTCTGGGATGTCCAGAAATAGGGAGCATCATGAAATTTTCTCATGACTTTCATTCTTAAGTCACTTCCTTAAGGAGCTTAAACTTTGTTTTGTACCTAAAAACTCCTTCATTGTCAAACTTAAATCATTCATATCTTTTATCATTCATATTTTCTACTAATGTAGCTTTTACATGATGATAATATGAATCAGTTTGTATTTGTTTCTTCACCTCATCTTTAAATTGAGTCCTGAGGGTCACAATAGCATAAAGATGCTTCCTACGACTTAGCACATCAATGATTTTTTTCTCTTTTCCTTTAATGTAACTTATTTCAAAATCATACGGAGATAGAAATTCAATCCACTTACATTGTCTTGCATTCAAATTAGGTGTGTAACGATATATTTCAACCCCAAGTGATTTGTTTTTAGTTTTAAAGGATTTTCTAATATGAAGTGTCTTTAAACTTACAAAGAGTGAACTATGGTTCTTTCAAAGGGTGAAAGCATGATAGTATGTCCCACTTTTTTGCATTTTTTGTACCTTCATAATCATAAATTTTCAATTTCATTCATTTTCTAAAGTTAATAGCCACAAAACCATACACATTTATGAAATTCTATGAACTAACGAAATGTTGTTTTTAGAGTATAGTATACATGTAAATTTTAAATTTTTTTTAGAAAAAAGTCTGGTTTTTTTCTTAATTTTATTCATAAGTTGTTTCTTATTTTATAATGGAGGAATGAATGTCTGTCATGGTGCTTTAAAATGAAAACTTATTTATTCACTATGAAATGTTAGATATATGTTCTAGATTCAAATATCGAGTTCCTGACAAATTTTCGTATTTTTATTTATTTTTAGTGAATATATTTTCAGATTAAGGGCGTACATATGTTTATGCCAATATATTTTCATATTTATATCAAAATTGAATTTTTTTCATAAGTATGAAGAAGACTTCAACAAATAGTAAATTTATATTTTTCAAAAAAATTTATTTTTTTACTATTTTTTAAATTGTGTTTAAAGTGTACTACTTATTGTTCTAAAATACCATACGTTGGAAAAAATTAAAAATAAATAGTAAAACAAATTTTTTAAAAATGAAAATTATATATTTAGAAAGGTAATGAAAACTGTATTTTAGTGTAAAATTTTCTAATTTAACTAATTAATTTACCCTAAACATGTGGCACCTATTTGACACATTTTTTCCAATAATTATCTTCTAAATGGATTTGAAGCTAAAATGTGCCACATAGGTTCTACGTGAGGGGTTTTGCGTGAAAGGGTGTTCACTCAAACCCCCTTTGTGCAACTACCCCTAAACCCCAAACCCGCCACCCGAGCGCTACCAATTACAAATTACTTTTTACACTTTTCTTGGTAGTGTAAATATAGTTTAAAAACTAATTTTTAAAAGTATAGTTTTAAAGTAAATTTTTTTTTATATTATTGTTTTTAAGTTATTTTTAGGTTTAATGATTTTAATATTAAAATAGATTTTTCATATTATTTTTGTTTTTTAAAATTAAAACTAATATTATATTTTTAAATTTATTTTAACAAATTAAAAAAAAAAATTCTATTATTGATAATCAAATTAATTTTAAAACATAGTTAATTTTAATAAAAGATATTACAAAATTAAATAATTGTATATTAGATTTAAATTGTTTTCAAATAAGAAAAGTAATATTAAATTTAGAAAATCATGTAATTAAAAATAACCTAATTTCTATTGAGATTTCTATATAATAAGAGTTACTGTGAAAATCTTTCTATTGATATTACTCTTAGATCAATATCTAGCTTAATTTGTGTGTACAGGTGAAAATTATCGAAGTGGAGGAATCATGGGAAATGAGAAGAATAAAAATTGAAAATATAGCGAGGAAAATAAAGAAGAGGATACCATTAAAAGATCACTTTATAGGAAGAAACAAAAGGAGAGAGAGATGACTGCAAAAATTGGTACATAAATACTTGAAACCCTTGATATGGTAAGTTTATGTTTATATCTAGGGTAAATATGAAGTTTAGCTTTAGCACACCTTGTAGATAAAATAATATTATATTACAAATACAATAGAATGATTAGTATTGTGCAAACTATCTGTATTGTGCTTTTGTATTGTGTATTTTTGAATACGAGTCTATGATTAATATTGTGTATTTAACTCTAAGCTTGGTATCCATTAGACAATTTTGGCTATAAACCTATCCTCTTACCAAAAATCTAGCTTGCACATAATTATATTATCCTCATATTATTATAAAAATTCTTAACCTCATTTTTTACTAGATAAGGTATCAAATCCCGAATTTAAAACCCTTTAGGTATATATACATATCTTTTATCCCTACCCTCTCACCCTCTACACCTATTTTATCTTTTTCCACGTGTCGACAATGATGATTTTATCACATGTATATATTTTTTATAGGTCATTAATATCCTCATGGGTTGAATTTAATACAAAATTATATATAGGAACCCATTTATAAGAAATTTAAATGCACTCATATACTCACTTAGTACTTTCAACATCCCTATGATAAAATTATCATTTCAAAAGCACTCAAATATCTCCTAAATTACCTTTAAAAAATATTAAATAATGGGAGAAACCCTACATAGGTCTAAATAACTCTAACCTTGGTCCTAGAGTCAATTTTACCAAGAAAAGGTATTTTCTTGATCTAATTTAAGCACAAATCACACCAAACCAAATTATATATATTATCAAGTGATAAAATTTCCAAATCCAGTTGTAACCACATAGATATCACATGTTTAGTGGTTAACTACATGTATTTTAATAGTTATTCATAGTAGTACCAACATAGGTAGTGTACATATTACACTTTACCCAAAACACAAACCTTTTTCATGGAATCTTACTCATGGTATAATTTTGAAGCTTTTTCGGGTCACACAAAGGGATTTTTTGATACCTAAGGTTCGCAGGTAAGCATATTTTCAAGTCTTACATAAGTAAAAACACCATAAATTCACAATTTAAACCACCAAATAGGTATGAAACTATCAACGAAATTTGTACACATCTAAAAGTTCCATACCTACTTATCCTACGTCTTAGAATTAGAAATGGATCACTTTCACATCATTTTGATTATTTTAACCCTTCTTCCATTCTTTGCATATTATTTTATTTACTTGTAGGATAGCTAAGTACATATCCCTTTTTATGTCTCATTTTATTTACACTTTTTTTTTATCATTCTATCTTGCAAATTTCTAAAAAGGTATATTATAATCTATATAGTGATGTTAAGGTAATGAATGTTAATATATATATATATATAAATATATATATACTATTTTAATCCTTAATTCAAAATGAGATAAGAAACAAAAACACATTTTGTTTCATTTTTGGAGTTAAATCTTTTATTGATACCAAGTTAGTTGATCTAATCCTTATCCTAGTTTGAACCCTAACTACCCTAGGCTTTTTGTTTATGCCTTGGCACACAATCATTTTCCTAGTTCTTGGATTTTTCCTTTCATGGCTTATACCACCCATTACAAAATTTAATTTCTTTTAACTTAGTTAATAGTTGTCCCCTACATGTAATGATGGAATATGTGTAGCATTGCAATAAATCATTATCCCTACTAATGTGGAACCATAATATGTGAAATCCCTTCTCCATACCTTATACCTACACATCCCTTCTCCATACCTTATAAATACACATGTTTCTTCTACATTAGCAAGTAGTCACTCCTCCTCTCTCACTTACATGAGAAATAAATTGGGCCTCATCTTCACTATACAAATATTCCATGAATACTACCCTTTATTTTCGTACATTATATATTCATAATTATTTTTCTCACACTTGTCAAAATATAATCCTTAGTTTAGATAGCCCAATTAGTATTTTATTTTAGCTTCTCCATACATCTTTAATCTATAAAGGTCATCTTGTCTAATAATTTGGCTACCCCTAACATCTCGTATAGGTTATACAAATAAATTTACCTCATTTTCTAGCTACCCATGTTATAATCTTTAGTTTATACAAGATGGTTAGTCTAATTATATTTTCCACCCCTTAAAATCCGACATTTTCTACTTATATTTCATATTTTATTTAGATGATCACACATGTTTTTTTTTTTTAATAATGGCAAATAGTTTTTTGAAAGGGACTATACCCTTGAATACAAAATAAGGCCTTTAAGCCGGAATAAGAGTGAGAAACATAGCAGAACTAACCAAGTCCGAGAATTACAATGAAATTCAACGTAGCCCAGAAACAGCTACACAAACGAGACTTAAAGCAAAAAAACAATGGAATGACAGCCAATAAATAAGAAGAAAAACAATAGGGAGCAGTAGAAGCATGACTACTTCTTGGCCCTTGATCAACACCGATCTTGACTTTTTCCAAGCATGAAACATACCCAAAGTGTTCATGTGGGCAAGCATCCGTCTTATCGAGCTCTTCGATGGTTCTTTTCTCTCTTTTCATTGCCCCAAAGTGCAATGTAGGGACACCGCTGAGGTTGGAAACACTTTTGGCATGACCCTCGATGAACTCCTCAATGGCCCTAAAGGCGGAAATGTTGTACTTTGATCATGTCCTCGCACCCTTTCAACAAATTTGGTGAAGCCGCCTATCGAGAATGTTCCAAAGCTCGAGTTTTCCTTCCAATCGTGGTCCGCGCATGGCTCATTTGACAGGAGGTCCTCCCATCTTCTCGGTGGTGTAGTTACAACAATTTCAGAATGCGGCGAGCGTTATTCGTTTTTTGTTGAAGATCGCATAAGACTGGGAACTATAGCCGTTGGTCTTCTCACGAACGGCTGCGTAATTGCTGAACTGAGCCTGCGGGGAGTCGCGTGTGAAAACCCTTTCCCTGTCAACAATCACATTGTATTTATCATCGGTTTTCGTGGAGTTTGGCTTCCGGATATCAACAGCTGTTGTACCTCTCGCGTGCGCGATTTTCAAATCTGGATAACTCCACTTGAAGTTTCTTAAATAGATCTTGCTATTATTTGAAATAGATATTATTTGCCTCGCCATATAGAATAAAGCAGCACGTGTGAAAGAATTGATGATTTTGATTTTCCTCCAAAGATTAAGGCTTATCTCTAGAGATTGCTTGCTTGTGAAGATCCGCATGGATGCTGTTGTGAAGCTGATTAGGGATACTATCATTATCCCAGACAGTAAAATTTATATTAATGCCATAATTGGCCAGTGCATCCGCCAGATTGTTGCCCTCCCTGTAAGTATGTATGATTCTGATACTATTGAAGGTGTGGCTAATGCTTATGGATTCAGAGATAAAGTCTTTAATACTCCAACTGGGAGATGAGGACTGATTAAGAAGCTTAATGATATTAAGGGAGTCCCCTTCAACAATAAGGTTCTGAATATTTTGAGCCTCATGCAACTCTCAAGCCCCAGAGAGCGAGATAATGCTTCGGAAAAATGATTGGTTTGAATTCCCATTTTCCAGATAAGCAAAGCAATCAAATTACCTTTATGGTCTCGTATTGCTCCTCCTCCACTATCTTGTCCCTGTGGTTTCCCTTAGAGGTGCCATCAAAGTTCAGCTTGTACCAATTAGAGTCGGGAGGATGCCATTTAATCAAAGATCTATCTACACTATTCCCGTGGTTGCTCCAATTTCCAACGCCAATTAGATAAAATGTGCTCTTCATTCTCAGGATAACACTTGTTCTTGGGAGGTTTAAATCTGGCCATGTCCTCTTTGATACCTTGAGAAATTTTGCCAATACTGATTTTATAATTCTGCTTCTTATTTCTGAAAATGATATTATTTCTGTCCTTCCAAATCCTCTAGATTAAGTGTGGGATGGCTAATTTCCAGATTCTTTTGATAGCACAATGTCTGAATGGTGGGTTCCATTGATTCCATAGCTGATTAAGGTTCATCGGCAACACCCAAAGAGCATCAAATTTGGAAAGAACAAAGCTCCAAATTCTATTGGC
This sequence comes from Taxus wallichiana var. yunnanensis, assembly GCA_018340775.1. NCBI lineage: Eukaryota > Viridiplantae > Streptophyta > Pinopsida > Cupressales > Taxaceae > Taxus > Taxus wallichiana. The sequence goes on from CM031244.1 coordinate 245,474,624, forward strand.
ATAAGCACAATGTATGAACAGATGACTAATGTCTTCATAGTCATTCCTACAAAGGTGGCACCAATTAGGAATTATAAATCCTCTTCTCATCAAATTGTCAGTGGTGAGAATTCTACCTCTGATGGCCAGCCAAAGAAAAAAATTTATTTTGGGGGTTAACTCAGGCATCCAGATCTTGTTCCAGTTAAAGTCAGATTGGTTACTGTGAGAAAGAATGGTATAACCAGATTTGACTGAGTATTTCCCATCTTGTGAATTGCTCCAAACCAGCTCATCCTTGGAATCCAGCTGACTTAAAGGGAAGAGATCTAAAAGATCCTGAAGGGAGGAAGTAATTTGTTTCAGCTCAATTCGCTCCATAGAAAGTCTTTTCCAAGTCTTGTTGGTGCCATTTCCTTCAATGTAGTCCTTGACTTTAGTTCCATACTTGCTTATAAGGCTGTCCTTAGCTATCCCAAATCTCTCCAAGAGGTTGTCACTGAACCAGTTATCCTCCCAGAAGTTTATCTCACTGCCATCCCCCACTTTCCATTTGCTGCCCTGCTTGATGAAGTTTCTACTCTTGACCAGATTATTCCAAAAAATGGAACCATTGGGTAGTTGTTCATCATGCAGATAGGAATAAACAGCTTGTTGATTCAAGTATTTTTCTTTAATAACATCAATCCAGGGTTGTTTCTCAGATAGCAATCGCCAGCCCATCTTAGCGATGAGTGCCTCATTCATTTTCTCAATATTTTTTATGCCCAGCCCTCCCATAGATTTAGGGGTGCAGACCTTATCCCAGGCCACGAGGTGAAATTTGAACTTCTCTTCCATGCCTTGCCATAAAAAATTTTTCTGAATCTTTTCAATTTTCTCTCTGAAGGAAGAAGGAATTTTGAAAAGTGTCATGATATAGATGGGCAGACTTTGAAGTGTACTTTTAATGAGAAGGCACTTACCAGCACTAGAGAGAGTGGCCCCTTTCCAACCGGCCATCTTTTTCTGAAATCTCATCAATAGATCATCCCACACCATGTGAGAGACTTTCTTAGTACCAAGAGGGAGGCCTAAGTACGTTCTTTGGAAGAACACCAATTTCTGACCCTGAATTTTAGCAATCTTGAGTGTCTTTTGGGGTGTTAAAGAAAAAAATGGTGCTTTTGTCATAATTAATCTCTTGCCCAGAAGCAGATTCATAGAGTTGTAATAAAGCCTTAATAGCTTTGGCTTCCACAATTGAGGCCAGAAGAAGAAGGATTGTGTCGTCCGCAAACCGTTGATCACACATGTTGAATATGCCTTTACATATTATTTACAATTTACCTACTACTTACAACATCCTTTAGATATAATTTTAGGTCATTTATTTATTCCTAGATCTTTTGGCATGTTGTTTTACACATGTCTAAGATAATATACTCCTTGTGACATGGATTGTAAATATTTTACTAAATTCACATTTTTATCTTCTCTAGTACTATTTATCAACTTAAAACAGTTTATATTCATATTTTACATATTCCTCATGAAATCATTAGGGTTTATTTCTACAAGGATTTTTTCTCACACTATATTTTATAAATTCATACACTGTTTTTTCTTTGTCCACATGTCCTCATGCTACCCTTTATTTTTCATACATTTTATTTTCATTAATATTTTTCTCACACTTCTCAATTATAATCCTTATTTTATTTTACTTTACGTACTCCTCATGAAATATTTTTATGGTTTATATCTACTATTAGTACCAAAAGATTTTTCATATATACTAGGCCACTACTATTATCCATCTTAGCACTTTAGGAACTACTACACACTTTATATAATAAATAAATATACAAACTATCCCCTATCTCAAAGCTAATTCAAACTTTATGAGAACATGTTTCATTTATTTCTTAAACATGAAAGTATTTTTTATTAGATAAGGTTAAAAATGGGTTTTGAAGGGAGCCCTGAATCCCTGAAAAAAACCAAGAGATAAAAACAATGAAGCACAAAGAAAAGAAAAATGAAGAAACATGTCTAACGGATGGAAGAGAATAAGTTTGTCGAGACAAAAAAGAGGGGGAAGCACAAGAGGAAAGAAAGGGTCCTAACCTCCACGAAATCCCCCCAAATTTGAATGGTGAGACATGTTTGAAGGAAAAAGGCCATCAATTTTTTATTTATTTTTAGAAACAAATGACCAACCATCTTTGAAACCAAAATCCTCCAAAGAGGCCTCATCCACGAGTAATGAATTACCTCTATTGAGGTCAACCACTAGAGTCGCGTCTTGAGGAAACAATAGAACAAGATTAGAGACAATGGAGGAATCCCTACTCGGAGCACAATCCATGAGGCTCACATTAATTATTCCCCCATAAGCATTGACTGTCCCAAATTTTGAAATGTTTTCCTTCCCAACCACGGGGAGTAACCCGTCACTAACACTGCCAGGACCGATCAAATTCTCCAACATGAAAAGCATGGGCACATTGCCATTGGTGTCAGCTAGAGGGTAACATGCTCTATTTCAGTATCCTATCACCCTTCTCTACCGTCCTTCTCTAGCTCACTACCCATGACTTCACTTCTTAGACCCAAATCATCAGACATGTAGCAAGAGGATGGGATGTTTCTCACACTGCAACACTTGACATAGAACAATTTTGAGATTTCCACCTCTATTATTTGCTCCTAATATCCTTTGTGAGGACTTCAGGATAATCTTATTAGGTATTCTTGTACCCTCTAGAATAGAAACACATAGTCTGGCGCACACTAGTCTCGATCTAGATTTTTGGCTGGATCCACAGCGATCAGGGCCCCCATAGCTCTAGCCACACCTAGAAATATTTTAATTCTTATAACTCCTGAGGAAGAGAAAGGAATCATATCCAAATCTGGATGGCTATAAAAGCAGTATTGTGTGGGACTTGTGGTTCCCATATCTGAAATCTCAAGGCAACATTACTATAGAACCAAGGAGCACCTAGAAGAACATTTTTCATATCCTTCCCATTTGGAAAAATGAATAAGAACCCATCTCCAGCAAAGATCTTTGACCTCGAATATACATCCCCATTTTCATCTGCACCAATCTCTAATGAAGTTTATGTTGGGTCTAATTTTCTCAAATCTTCCCAAAATCACAAATTTTAATCTATTCTTTTCTTTATCAATAACACTTCCTAGAATATCCAATAGTGGAGCATCCTCTTTCAGGTCAGAAACAACTTAACAGATTCATTATGGTCTGCACCAAACAATCTAGTCACCCAATATCTATCACTATCTGCCATTAGATTTAGTTTTGACTATTTGATTCATAAATATTATCATCATTAAAAAATTAGAGCATAGATTAGATTACTCCTAAAGGATATATGCACATGTGACTATAAGAATATACTAAAGATAAAATTCATCAATGTTCCTAAACAAGCTCTTATATATATTTTAAATCATTCAATAATCGTGTAATCACATGTATGTTAATTTTTTTATAAACTGTGTTTATGGAAATAGATCATGATGTATAACTATATGTTGATTTGATAACAAAATTTATGGAATTACTTCCCAATAAAAATTTCAAACACTTGTTTAAGATGGATTTTTAAAAATTAAAAGAATTTTCCCAACAAGAACCACTATCAAGAAAGAAAACAACAAAAAGTGTTGAGAGAATATATGGTGAATTTGTTAATTTGACTACAAGTTCTGGAGAGCACATTTTTTGGTTACATTCTTGAATCATGTTGATATGAAGGAAATATTAGAATTTTTGGGTATCGGTTTTGGACAGGAAAATTCACAACATATGGAACAAGAATTTTTTGTCAATTTGTATAAAGGAATAAGTTCATTGGGTACAAAAACTAGGTCTCTTGATTGGATTATTTCTTATAGAGCAATATTAACTTTATTTGTAAGTGAATATACAAAATAGAATCATCATGTTACTACTACTACTCAGGTCTTGGGTGTTTCTAGAAAGAATATCAGTAGGTATGCAAAGAGGAGGAAGACATTGGATATTTATATTGTGGAAGAAAATTGGGCACTAATGTGTAGAAATCCACATTCTGGTAAAATTGAGGATAGTATTGTGAAGATAGTTTATAATTTTTGGATTGAGAGGACTCGTCCTTCTCCAAATGTGAGGGATGTTTTAAAATACATGATAGCTCAAAATAACTATGATGAACATATAAAACATTGGCTCAAAAAGAACTCAATAGGATATTTACATCAAGTTTGGAAGAACATCCGGATGTTAAGATTCGACAACGAATGTTTGAGATTTTGAAGCCTTGGTATGTGTGAGCTGATAAATTCCTTGAAACATGTTGTTTCCACTATCACGTCAAGACTATCAAGTACACAAAAAACAACATATTTTGAGGTGTGTTTTCATTTATAAGCTTCTTAGAAATTTGATTAAATTTTTTTTTATAAGATGTGATTTAATTTATGTATTTCAAAATCTATGTTTTTTCAGTGTATATAAAGTTACGAGAAGCATTAAAGGGTTCATAAAATGTTCCCCCTACACATGTGAGTGAATTCATAACTTCTATAATTTACACAATAGTTTATCATCATGTGGACGGTCATATGGCTTACATCAAAGGTGTTTGTGACAAGTGTGGGGACTTGAAATTATTTCTGGAAACAACTAAAGACTTGGACATAGTTCAAATGGTGAATTGTAAGAGGTGATTATTAAATAAAGAAAATTTAATTAATTTTAAATTTGGATGTATATATTTTACTTTAATTTTTATGTTTATTGCAAATGAATATAACAAGTTGTCCATTATGTATTGATTTTGTAGTTTCAAATACATAAAATATTCAATGTGACTTGAAAATGATGCAACCATGTTGGAATTGGTACAAGAGGAAATCCCCATTGCAGCATTCATGTAAAGCTTCTGAATTTTTATTAGTCCATACATAAAACATTCTCACTATGCAAAGTGGAAGCCTACACAATTCAAGACCAATAGAGACACATTCCCTACTAGTTCCATATTGTATCTGGTTTATTTTGCTAAGAATTACTCATTTTATCATCAAAAAGAGATTCAAAGACAATATTATCATACTAATAAACTTACCATCATGGTTCAAATATTTTATAGGAATGCACAATTAGATTTGGATGAGGTTGAAATTACATATGTGAAGTGAGTGATTAGGGAATATCACTTCTATATAAGCGATGACAAAGAACATGACACCCACTTTGTATAACATTGTTTTGATTTGTTTTTCCAATATCTTAATCAATGAAGAGTACAAATAGATAAAAATTTTGTTTAGTTGGATAGTTGTGCATAAAATTCTAATCTTCTCACCATTTCTTTGCACTTAGTCACTATCATCGTTATCACAAAATACCTCATTTATGGAGTTTTTTAGAGTGGTTATGGAGAGGGAGAAAATGATGGTGTGGGTGCATGCATCAAACATGCTCTAAAGAAACAAATCTTTTATTATGAGGGATATCGATGGATTTATGCCAACAACGTTGTTGAATGGTGTGATAAACAATTTATAGTTCAGGATTAAACCTCACATGAGAGTAACATGTCCCCACATAGAGTGTTTTTGGAGATAATAGGTACATGCATTTACCTATGAAATTGATTACAAGTTACACATAAACTTATGTAAATCTACAAATTTATTTTTCTTAATTTAATGTTTTGTAAACTTTATTGATTTTTTGCATGATTAATCATGTATTGATCAGAGGACAAAACATGGATGTGAAAGGATTCCTATTTATAGGTCTTTGCACTTTGTGATGGCCATGGATAGTAATAATTGGATAATATTTTTTTGTTATGAATGCATGAAAACATCATATACATAGTGCAATAATAAAAAAATGTGGGTATATAGGTGAGTGGAAGAAATTTCCTTTATTTTTGAATGACTCATATGGATCAAATCATGATGATAGTTTTGAAGATGTAACCTTTATTTCACCTGATTATGACCACTCATCCTGGATTTATTAAATAAGGTATTTTTTTTTTAAAAGGATCTTATTTGATCATTAAATTGATATATATAATTCATAGTATACAAATAATGAATATTTATTTGAATTTAATTCTAACACAAAAACTTGTTTGTAAAATGATTTTGTTATAGGTGATGTATTTACAATCGGTGAAGAAGAAGAAAATATTGAGAAAGTGGAGTACTACTTGTTGCATTGCACAAAATAGAGAAAAAATAACAAGTGAAAGTGAGTGAGGAGACAACATTTTATACTAGCTCGGTTGTAGTCCAAAGTACATATTTATGGCAAGTGAAAGCCCTCCAAACTGGGATTCACTTTATTGATTATGAACCAGACAAGAATGTATATCATTACACCCATCACATAGTTTCTACTAGGATAAAAAATTACATTAGGTGAAGAATACACATGTTCTACGTAAAAATGGAGACTAGATGTAGAAGATCATGAAAAAAAGGTCATTAAAACATGTTTCACCAATTTCTTTATGGATTTGTGAAACAAATAAGGGGATGGGACAAGAAGGAGTACATGTTGTGATGGTTGGTTTAAAGGTCATGCACACATTCTAAATTCTTGATCTAATACTAATTATGAGAGATTCCTTTTGGCTAGGAGGAACTACCTGAAATACACAACAAGACAAAAAAAGAGAGTTAAATAATATATTTCGGTGGGATACCTAGCATGTACTAGATCCAAGAAATGTGGTACTTTCTTGGTGGTACTCAACCCACTATTTAATACAAATTAATGTAAGAAATTTCATAAATAAATAATGTCCTACTGTAGTTTGATATGACTTAGGTATCTCATCCAAATACAATAAGCAAATATAATATAACAAACCACATTATGATCAGATCTAGAAGTAGGGTAGGTGGTAAAGGTGCTAGAATATGATCGGTCGGATTCTGGGTAGCTTGGGTTATTTGGATGTAGGTTTTTAAGTTTCTATTATTAGCAGGGTTACCAACTACAGAGACTAACCTCGATGAGGTATGACCGATAAAATTTAAGAGGGAACCGACGACGGTTAAGGTAGATGGTAGAAATTCAATAAACTAGGTTTTGGGAACTTTTTGAGTTAAGACAGTGAGTCTGAGGAAAATGGCTAGGTTTTCAATGGTGTTGGGGGTACTCAGAGGTATTCAGGGATCAAGTGTAGGTGATTAAATGATTATGGGTGATGGAATGGTTTTATCCATAGGAAGGTAACAAGAGTGGGATGAAAAAATAAATAGATGTTGATAAACAGAGATGAAGAAACTTTGTAATCTGAATAAGTATGAAATGATGCAGGTTAGAGATACACTTACTAATGCTTATAGAGTTGATGGTTGGATGAGGGTGATGATTGATGTATGGAATGGTGCTCAGTGTCATAGAATTACTTCCTAGAATGCTACCAATAATGTAAATACCTTGAGATCCATCTTAGTTTTGGCTATGGTTTTTGGATGTGCAAAAGGGCTCTACTTCTTGCTTGCATGTAGATCTCCTTAATTCCCAAAACTCAACAATGTGGCCAACCTCTCAAACAAGGTTACAAAATGAATATATGGTAACTGATGATGGTTTAGGGTGACCGGTGTCGGTTTAGGGTTGATCGGCATTAGTTAAGGCAAGAAATCTTAGGTTTCCAAAATAGCATATCCTGGCTATCTTTTTCCATCTCTGCCCATTGGTGCCGGGTCTAAAATGGTGTTTGGCACTTAGATAAGTGGGCATGCTATTAGAGGAAGAATAGGCATGTGATTTTAGGGTTAGACTAAGTCTTGGTTAATTAAAGTAAGAAAAGGTTGAGTCCTAGTTAGTTAGGAAACATGCTAAGAATAGGTCCATGATGAGGTGTCTAGGTGAGGTGGTGGGTTGAGGTGTCTAGGTGAGGTGGAAATTAGTTTTAATAAAGGTAATTAAATAATGAATGAAGTGAGGATGATTATTACTTTAAGTATGAATAATTAAACTAATATTAATGTGGTCTAAAAAGGTTTATGGTTAGGTGAATATGTTTAAGTTGGTTGTTCAAAAAGGGACCAAGGGGAGTGTGACCCAATTTTTGTGTCTACACAATGAGCCAAGCCACTTGGTATTATATAGAATGACCTATAATATTATATATATTGATGTCTTCTAAATGGAATATTTTCTCTATTTTATTTTTCACTTTGGCATATATATTTGAAAATATTCTTGCTATGAATCAAAAATAATATTCTCCTCCTATATATGTTATGGATTAAAATTTCTAGTTTTGAATTTAATATTACACTAGATGGGGTTATGATTATTATTAGGGTTATTGTAATACATATGGAATTTAAGCGATATCACATGAGCATTGTTTTTAAAATTATGTACATTAAGATGAGGAAACAAAGCATGATCAATAGTCAATAGGATCATCCCATTCAAGTTCATTAGATTCATGAGATCTTGATGATGTGGAAAAGATAAATTTATAAAATATTTCTCATAATGGTTTCGTTAAATGAATATACTCTTTTGTATTCTTTAAAAATGACTTTGGTGTTTTTTTGAAAAAATACTTTAGATAAAGCAATTAGATGAATGATTGCATTTATATGTATGGGGAAATATCTCCTTAGTGTTTTATATTCCCTATAATATTACATTACTTAAAGTGGGCATGAAAATAGTTTAGGGATATGGTGAAGAAATATCATTTCCTCTGTAAATGAGACTTCTTCTCTTGTATTCCATACATTTAGTTAACCTTAAAATAAGACTCTTTGTGATTAGTTATATTTTTAGTATTTGTATTACATATTGATAGTAGAAGGTTTATATTGTCCTTATATTCCTAATTGTATTATGGGTGTTATACCCTATCCTTAAATGCATTTTGTAACTAGATGGTTGAGAGATATATAGATTGTTACACTAGGTTGTTGCTTGAATGTGTGTTTCATTATGTATAACATCATTTGATAGAGTTGGTTGCATCTAGTTTTTTTGTGAATGGAATAATTGTGTGAGCTCCCTCTTTTCGTCCTCCTAATAGATGGAAAAGTAGAGCCAATATGAAAACTACTGACTTAGAGGGATCACGTTTACCCACAGTATAAGTGTGGAATATATTTTGGTATTGCAATATTTTCTTGATAAATGATAGCTAGAATGATCTTCCATGTTGAAGGAACTCATTCTTGGTTGTAAAAGAATGTGTTTAATGTATTGGTCATAAAGGAGTAGGAAAACAAATTTGGTCGTTATTGTGCAAATGTTTATGTTATGAAGATTATATTTTCCTTATAAATGGTGTCTTTAGACCCAGCCCAAGAGATCACTTTATAGATTTATTAAAGCATGTTTGGGTGTAAAACTTAGATTAATTATGTTGTAAGGTCTTGGATAATGATCCCATCAAGGATCCTAGCTATTATATATGCTTCTATATGAATGTGCTTTATAATAAACTCTATGATTTTTACTATATGGATATGGTGCCTAGTATTTATGTACTATATCTATACATTTGAAAAGGGAAGTTTTATTGTGTTAAAATCTTCCTAAGTTTTCTTGAGTAGTAAGCCTTAAGATTTTACATATTTATATCAAAAATCATTGAGCATGGTTTACCATAGATTTTGGGCTAGTTTATGACTTCTTCATCTAATAGATAATAATGTTGGTAATGAGTAAACACTAGTAATTAATTTTTATTTTTCCTCTTCATAATATAGACTATAATTATACTTAAAATTAAAGGAGTTAATGATGTTGGCTATTTCAACAAAAGGGGTTAATGTGAATTTGTTATATATTTCTCTTTTGTATTAAAGTGGACCTTGGATCCTTGTGAAAAAATGTTTGTAGTAAACCTTATGAAGTGTAAACATTAATACATTAGAGAAATGATCATGTTTATAAGCGTGTATTTTATCAGCTAAGTATGTATGAAGTTTAAGTCATTTATTCCTTATCCATTTGGTAGCTAATAATATGTAACATTGTGCTTAAAATTAAATTATTCAAAATCTATTTTTGGCTATCTAAATATCCTTTGGGAATTTTAGTAATGAATTTATTTTGAATAGAGGCATATTACTTTTCGGTAAAATCACTCATTTTCTTTTTTTCATTCTTAATGACTCCATGTAAAACTCTTCCACTTTAGAAATGACTATCATGGGTGTATATATAAGAACCTTATATGTGGATTGTATTTTAATATTGTTATGACGTACATAACACTATGACCTTATAATATGTGTGAATATATAGTTCATGAGCTTGTTTATGATCTTGATTATGGATGATTTCCTTACTAAGTGATGATACTTGAAATGCAACGTTTCTCCACCCTTAAATTCTAATACTAATTTAAGTTAATGAAATGTAACATGAGATCAATATAATATTCTATTATCTCTCTATATCATGTCTCATATGGTATACATATACATGTGTTATGAATCAAGCACTCGATTAGGTTATCAACTCATTATTGGTTAGATACACTTCATGGAATATGATGATGAACTATATGGGGATCATAATGGTTTTCTAAATATTTACACTTAAAGAACCATATTTTTACTATAATATGTAGTGTTTATTTACATATCATTACTTAGACATATAATAATTGATTAATGACTATATTTATTTTTTAGTTCTCAATTGAGAGGATGATTATGAAGGTATTTTAATAAATAGGTTTTTACTCAGCACTAGAACTAGAATTATACCTATAAAATGGTATTTTATTTAGGAAAATGTTGGATTAGAATGTTGTGATCTAGCTATAGTGTTGTCTCATCTTTGTGAAGGAAATATGGTTTGTTGTATGAAGTGTCTCAAATAACTACGCTAGATTCTGTGACGTTATATCATCAATGAAGTTTTATTAATTATAATCTTCTCAGTGCATGAATGAACTTCATTTAAGATGATATGTATACATAACTAAATAAGGAAATATAAAAATGAATATTAAATAATATGAATATCCTTTGAAGTTCTTGTTTTTATAGTTCGTTTTTATTTTTTATACGAACTCCCAAAAAAAATCATTTTTTCATTAGTAAAATGGCGTGAATCATATTTGATAATTTGAACACTTTCTTTATTTACACTACTTGGTTCTTTTTCATTATCTGTATGAGATGATTTTATACTTTAGATCACTACACTACATTTCACATTATTATTTATTCTTATAAACACATTGCATGTTGTAATCAAAACTCATAAATCAATCAATCAATTAACACATTTCTAATTTAATCAATAAAATACATGTGTATAGATCAACAAGATACATGTGATAAATCAATATCTATATATAAGTAATAACCTAAAAATATATATATACATGTCTAAGTCATATATCAAAATCTCATGTAAACACTATATACATGTACATGATGAAAATGAGTACAATGTATCAACTAAATAGTCTCCTTCGTCTAGTAGGGCGAGTACCAGATCCCTCATTAGGCTTTGTTGCACCCTGTATTTATAAAAATAAATATACACATCAAAAACTATATATAACATAGCATATTAAAATTTATAAGTGAAATTATACAACAATTTCTTGATTAATTGAATAAATCATATAATAGAGATGTAATTGAATACCTCAGTATCTATCTATGGGTGGATGTTGGGAGTATCTACATTATGTGTATATATTTATCCTATAGATCCCAATGAAACAAAATAAATTAAATGTAATAATTTGATAAACATGTTTTTTCAATAAAACATTAATTTCACAAATTTCAATTTAGATTAAATATTAAATCTAAAACACAATTAAAATAGATATATCTCTACATATATACCTCTGCGGAATGTGTCTCTAAATATATGGGACCACCATGAAAACTATTTGTGGCTGAATCACAACCTCAACACCAAGTGAATAATGATCCAAGTGATCCAAGTGACTCGGACCCTAAACATTAAGTGATAGATCATGGTGGGATCATTCAAGAGTTGTGTATATGTCATATGTAGATATGGTGTGGGTTGTGAAGCACCATAATACTCACCAACTTGACTTTGGATTAGAAGCCTAAACACACAAGTAAACATTCAATATTACATGTCAACACTACATATTATATTATATATATATATATATATATATTAATAAATTGTAAAGTAATAATGAAATAAAATAAATTTTAATTAAATTAAGGTTTAATTTTCACACACCGGAACAAAAAGTGTTGAACATTGGGTTTCATGATCCCAACAATAGGAGTTCTAACTATAGTAGTTGCACGAATGTATAACTCACTACGTTCATCACTTCTCATACTAGCTCATCCACATCTAGTACCACGTCTCTCAAGGAACTGACCCACATGGTCAAAAGAGATAAATTGGGTCTCATGAGAAATTCTCCCAAGACCCTCTATAGCACCCTCATGGGAACTCATAATGATAGGAGCAGAGACATCCTATAATCTATATAAGAAAGGTCATGGCCTTTCTACAAGCTATCATGCGTCAAAAACTAGAGGAGATCCTTCCTATCGATATGTAGGCTTGTTGCTAATGCAGCCATGCCCCTACCCGAAATAACCAAGGATGTCTAAATAGTTCACCTTTAGGTTTAGGTGAACCTCAACATGTAGCATCAATATGAAATATAATGGTAATTGGTCATTATTAGGAAATTGGCCTTAAGAGGCCACAAATATGGGATAAATCAATGGTGCACAAAGGCTACATGAGCATTTGTTTACATAATATGCCCTGATTTTATTTTGGCTTGTATAACTCGAACAACACGATATCTTAATGGATTCTTTATCGGAAGTCTAATTAAATGTGGTTATATCCCACATCATGTGTCACACTTGATTTTAATTCATCCGTATAATTTTGAAGTGACTCAGGGTCGAAAGGGTTGTATGTTGTCAAGTTTGTTTGTATTTTTTGAAGATATTTCAATATGTTTTCACAATGTGTTTTGTATGGCCCAACTGTAGACAAAAGCTCAAGAATATATGATAGTTTTACTATCTCAAATTCATTCCTCTCAAACAAATTAGCAGAGGAAGAAGCCATAACTGTAAAAAATGAAAGTAAAATTCAATTTAGAATAGTTTTTTTAAAACCGTAAACCTTAAATTGATAAAATTTCACATAAATTTAAATTTCTTTTCAAAAAAAAATATTAAAACATATATTTTTCATGTCTAAAGAATAATTCCTTAAAATATTGTGTATTTATGTTAAAATATAGATTTTATTATACGTGTATTTAACATATTAATATACAATGTAAACAATGATTAAGGTTATGCAAAGTTTGTGTATGGGTTACGAGGTTGGAATTTAGTTTGTATTGTATGATTCAAAGATCAATAAGAGAATGATTTAACAATAGTAAATATACTTGTGGGATTCTCATAAGATTCAATGAGAGTGTGTAAAACTAGGATATTCAACATCTTTTGAAACTTAGCAAGATATTTTCAAAGACATGACTTTACAAACTCATAAGTACAAACTTTTCAAATAACTTTTAATTTTTTATTTAAGCTTTTACCAATTTAGGACTCAAAGTATCTCAATCGAGCATGCTTCATGATTAACTTAATATATGGCACAAGGGTTCAGACTAAGATTCAAGCATGATAAGAGAAGACATCACAACCTTGACACACCATGACCTCAACACAAATACTTTTGACAAAGACTGACATAATTTTATGAGAACACTGAGGAAATCATTGTAGTCAATTTTGCACCGCACCAAGAACAAGGGAACCTCATGTGTGCCGGCCTATCACCTAGCGGGCATTGGGCACTCACCCGAGGCATGCGAGAGGGAGTTGAGTCTCTCTTTTATGTGATTTTAGTGGAAGACATAATTCATGATCTTGACTTAGTGATTTAATGACATGAAGAAGTTATAGAGCTCAGAACGGATTCTACACCCCTTTAGTCATAACAAAAGCAAGTGCACAATAGAATTAATAGAACTAAGAAGTTGTAAATCCACAAATATACTCAACATTCAAGTAAGGTTCATGATTATACAAGATCAAAAGCAAAGTAGAAACATGCAGATAATACGAAAGGAGATCTTAATATAAACACAGTGGTAACCTTATCATATTCATTCATAGTCTTACTACAAAGCATCACAGAGAGGCAGACCATAGTCATGCGCCATATCTGGATCCATACATGTATGCTCACAAGATAAAATTTTCATTCCCCATTACATCCTTCCTAGAATCATCTACCCATTTTATCCCATAGTTCTCATAGTAATTCTACAGAGCTCCGCTACCTCACTTGTCTCTGTGTTCTTTTGCCAAGGGCATGCGTATAAATAGGCATCTGAGCTCTAACAAACTCCTCTGTAGCCTCAGATCTGGCCCCAAGTGTCAAGGTGTGGGTCACCCCAGGTGCATGCCTCTCCATGTCATGATTATCTTTTTGGATCTTCCTATCGTAAGGTATATTCCTTCAGGACACCCTGTCGCCAGGCTGGAACCTTATCCAAATAGAACACGTTCTTCATGTGTTTTGTCCAAAAGAGTGAAAATGGTTAAGTCCTGAATTGTTCTTCACGTGCGCGCACGTCCTTGGTTCTCCAAGAACCCTTTTTGAATTCTACCTTGTGCGCTTCCTCCGGCCATGCGTGCCTACGCGCCTTTAAGATTTGGTAGTTACATTAGGGTCCCAACATTACCCCACACTTCACCTGTTCTCCACCCTCGGGAACCTTTTCAAAGAATGCAGTACAAAAATGTAAGGCCTTGCCTTGGAAAATAATGGAGGAAAGAATAAAGAATGGGGGAGAGAAAGAATAGAGGGAAAACGCCTAAAGAAGAAGAAGGGGAAATTTTTTCCATAGGTCGGCCTCTAGTGTACTCCAAGCACTGACTTCATCCTACGCTCTAGTGTAGATATTGCCAACCAAGGTGCTCACCTCGTCGAAGGTTAACCCTTCCCCCTTCATGTTAATGGTCTCCACCACAGTCTCCAGTTCCTTGGTGTGATCCTCCAGGGCATCCATCTTCCTTATAATGACCTTATAGAGCTCTTTTAGCTAGGTTTTGATTAAGACTTGCTAGTTCTCAATAGCTTCAGACTTCTTTTCCACTTCAGCTATGATCTTTTCTCGCTTGGCTCTATTACCCTTATTCTTTTCCCTGAAGTCCTTCAGCTCGGCCTCGTCATTGGCAAGTAGCATGCCTATCACCTTGTCTTGATCCGTGCAATGGTCGTAGGTGACCCCATGGTTTGTGCAGCTATTTTTACATCAGTGAGCACCTTGTTGTATTCATCCATGAGTGTGATGACCTTAAACTTGTCCTCCTTCTCTCGAGCATGCATCTACCTCCCTCTCACTGACTCCAAGGCCAAAGGCTACCTTTCCATGGTGAGGATCGAGTCAAGTCCTCTAGACATTCTAGGGAGGATCCATACTTTTGCGTGGGAGGGTTAAGGTCCGGTGCTTCATGATAATAGCTTGGGAGATGAGATCCACCTTCTTGGAAACTTCACATACCCTGGCCTTTTCCTCCTAAAGCTCCCTCTGTAGTTGAGCACTGATTAGTTTCTCAAGGCTGAGGTCCTTTGTTAGCTTCACTACTTTTTCCTTCCTATTCTCCAATAGGTCCTCCAAGACTTTTACTCACTGTCACTCCTACGAAGAGCCTAGCCTCAATTTCCATGGAGACTTTGTTGAGTGTGTTACACACTTGCTCATCCAATAGTTGTTGCATGTTTACAATGGGGTTATCCCCTTTCCTTCAGACAGCGCTAAGACCGCTCCTTGGTTAACTTCAAACTCAGGCTCATCGAGGTGGGAGTCAAATGCCCATGATAGCATCTTCCTTGTGCGTGGGTACCCACCCTCAGGGTCAAAGGATTCCATGGCGGTGAGCTCCTTGGTGGGCATGGTACTAGAAATGCGTGCAAAAACTTTGTTGGGGTCATCAATGTATCCATCGTTGTTCTTCCCCCTTCTATGCATTTACTTCCCATGCGCGCAACCTGGGAATAGTTACTGAAAGATTTGTGCCTTTTGTGCTACCCACACTCTTCTCCCTCTGCTCTTCTTTGAATTCACCGAGCACGAGCTCCGCATTGTGCTCCAACTCCTCTTCGACCAAGGTATTGATTATCTTCTCTGCCTCCCTTGTCACTTTCTCATCTACTTCCTCCTGAGTGAGCTTGGGCATATCTGGCCCCTTAGTACTTTCCCCTTCACTCCTTTCTTTGCTCCGCGCACCTTCCTCCCCTTGGGCACCTTTCCTCCTTACAAAGATGAAAGCATCATTTGTATCTTCGATCCCTCTCCCTCTGAATCATGGACATCAATAGGTTCTTGATTCACCTCCAACTCTTCCCCTTCATCATCATCCTTCTCACCTATATAGGTGTTCGGGTCATCTGTATCTTCAGACTCTTGTTCCTTCGTCCCTTGTTCTTCTTCCTTTGTAGAAAACTCTGGAGTTAGGGATGTTGTCCTCTCTTCATCTGAGAGTTCTTGAGGGGATGGTGGACTTCAAAAGCTACGAGGTTTTGTCCCTGACCATCATTCTCCTCTTCTTCCAAACATAGGTACTTGGCCCCGCAGTATCTACATTCTTCTTCTCCACCACCCTTTGTTCTTCCTCTTCCCTCTCCTTGCACTTTGGCATGGGCTTCTTCCTTCCCATAGGGTCATCTGGGATGGATATTTCATTCTCCATGTATGTTCCTTTTCAAATTTCAGCCTTATGCGTAGGTAGATCCTTAGGGCATTGCTCCCAGCAATAGGTAAGGTCAACGGCCTTACAATATGCACATCCTATGACACGCACCTCACAACATACACACACTTCCCTAGGTAGACTAGCTTCTTTTTCATTTCCTGTGCTCTCTGTCAAGTGTGGAAAACTCCAAGTTTAATTTCTTTGATTCCTTGTATATCTGTTTACCCCTACTTGGAAAAATTGGGCAGTAAACAAGAATGGGAGTTTGCACCATGGACTCCAACTGCCATCCACCAAGATGAACCTGCCAATGCAGAAGTGCTGGTAGACCGTGAACTCTGCTTCTCCTTTAGTTGCCGTGGGGAGTTGTTCAAGGATCCACCATTCAGCCCCGAATGCATTCCTAAGGTGCTTATACCATTTTTCTAAGTGCCTTGTGTACCCTTATCATTGATTTGCATGTATATTTCTGAAATCTATCCGTAGGTGAGGGATCTTCAGCAGGGTACTCCCACATGAATTTATCAGATGCATCTGGCACCCTGATTTCTGAGAACACAATTATCAACAGAATGTTCCCAAATAGGATTTTTCCCCCATTCTCCACGCTACTTATGATTTCATCTACTATGTACTAGGAGATGTTGTATATGGTGCCCTCCATGACCTTCCTATAGACATTCAAGCTAGGCTTGCTCACCTAGGTCCACCTTTCTTGTCCATTTAGCTTGGAGACAAGGTGTGCGGCCATCTTCATCACTGGATCACTGATATCTGAGATGTCATAGTACCTTGATCCCTTCTTCAATTCCTGGGATGCTATGGTTTCCCTAATTTCCTCCTCATCCTGGAGGTCATCTATGAGTGCGTCCCCTACATAGGTTAGGCCTGTGAAGTGTGAAATTAATTGGGGAGTTATGCACATTTTACACCCTGCGAAGCAAAATAAGTCTTCGTGTACGCGCGTCATCAGCCATTGGTACAAGCACTCGGGCTTCCCAAAATATGGCAACTCGTAAAGCTGGAGAAGCCCTGCCTTCTCCATTTTCACCTTGACCACGTCATTGTAGATTGGCAACCCATCAGGTGTTCATTTGTTTGTTGGGTGCACCAGCTCCAGCGCCATTTCCTTTGTGATTATGCTTGACCGGTGATTGTAGTCGATCACGGTCATCTGTCTTATGTGGGACTCCCACTCTTTCCCTAGCAAAACCCCATCCAGTACTACATCTCCAAATACCATTCTTTGTTCGTATCCAAGGGTATTTCCTCTTATTTCTTCTTCCCTTTTCCTTTACCCTTTCCCTTCTTGGATTGTTCTGTAGGTTTACCTACTAGTTTTGTGGCTATCATTGTACCCTTTTCTTTCATTCCTGGTTAACTTGTGATTTTGTTTGAAATTTTTCCTCGCGTGCCCCTGTGCCCTAGAACACAAACCCTAATCTTTGATTTTCCTCCTTGATCATGGCGCTCTTTCACAATGTTCCTCACACCCGTGAATCACTTCTTCTCTAGTTTGTAGATCTAATGGACTAATTGTGCATAAATTTTTGGGATTTTCCTTCGCACGAGTCAGTTCTCGAAACCCTAGCTCTGAAATAAAATCGCTCTTCTTGTTTTCGCAAAGCAAAATAATGAACTTCCCACTCTTGTATTTATAGCTTTTTCCACTTTTATGCATTAAAGGCTAGGTTACCTACCACCATATGACCATGTTTAATGTGGTGTTTCCAAAAAAACCCGACTTCAGCACTTCTCCTTATGCACCTAATCCTGCGTGAAAATTTTTTTCACCCGCGCCCCATCCTTGCGTGAAACTGCTTCCACCCGCACCCAATCCTTGCACGAAAATGTTTCCAACCTTTTGGCACGTAAATAATCCATCTTGATAGAAGTCTCTTACACGCGTGTTACCAGTGCCAAAGGTACCTCTTCCATCCTCATGATTCTTGCTTTCACCTGCCTCATGTTTTTTTGTTTTTTCTCCTTGTACGTGGATTTCCAATGTAACCTTATTTTGCCACCCATCTGCCTTCTTTTCTCCTAATGCATCTTTTCAACAAGGCCAATTCAAACAGTCTACCAACCCAATCCTCTGGTAGAATAACTCCATGCTTCCCTTTATCACCTCACCCCACACTAAATCGATGTACGGTCCTCTGCGCATTCGTAAGTTTAAAAATTAATAAGGTTATTCTTTGGGACCCAAGGTGCAAAACAAAACAACAACGCGAAAGGGAAATACAAGAAAGGAAAATCATAAAAGGAAATTCTAAATTAACTGGAAAAACTGCCTTATTTACAAACACCAAGAAGCATTATTTATAGTAGGGCTTCAACCTACTCCCATTGAGTGTCCAGGTAATTTTGTTCCATCTAGCGCTTATAACTGGCATGTGCTCAAATCAAGGATGTATGAAATTACATAAATACCCAACCAATGCACCTTTAACTTTCTAGGATGGCATAGAAATTTTGAATCATATAGCAATACCATCTGGCCAACCTCAAACTATTTGTTCTTAATATGGCGGTCATGTCATCAATACTTTACGTGTCCTCTCCCAAATCAATCCTTGATAAATGATCCGGCCAACAATTGTTTTTTCCAAGTTTTACCACCACTTTGAATTTAAATTCCTAAAATAAAAGTACCCAATGGCATATGCACCCTTGCAACACATTGCTTTGTTTACTAGATACTTCAAGGCCATATGGTCCGTGTAGAATATGAAGGGAGTCACCAGCAGATATTGTCTAAATTTTTGGAGCATGTATATCATTGACAATGACTCGCTCGGTCGTTGTATAATTCTATTATATTAGTGTCAAATTTCTACTTACAAAACGCAAGGGACGATCAACAATCCCTCTCTCTGGTTGAGAAAGAATGGCTCCCCATTCTTTGCGAGAGGCATCCATGTGGACATGGAAAGGTTTATCCCAGGATAAGAATTTTAGAATAGGTGTGGTGATAAGCCTTTCTTTTAGAGTGTCAAATGCCCTCTGCTAAGCCTCTCCCCACTGAAAGTCACTCTTATGTCTGAGCAATATTTGCAAAGGCGCGGTGATCTTGGTGTATCCCTTAATGAACTTTCTATAGTACCCTGTGTGTCCAAGAAATTGTGCATGGTGCTTTGGCTGGTGGGATCCTCTAATCCCACAATAACTGTAACTTTCACGGGATCCACCAGTAAGCCCTCTTTGCATATGATATGCCCCAACAATGTTCCAAAAGGAGTTGCAAAGATACATTTCTTGATGTTGAGGGAGATCCTCAACTACCAACATCTTTCAAACATCAACCTCAAGTTATCACAATGGTCCCTGACCAATCCATACACTATCCAATCATCCAAATACACTTGAAGGAACTTTTGGATGAAGTCTGAAATGCTTGTACCACTATGCACGAAAATACAGTGGGTGCATTCCTCAATCCAAAGGGCATGACCGTGTATGCAAAGCTTCCCCACTCGGTGGTGAAAGTTGTCTTATCTTGGTCTTCCTTGGCAATCCTTACTTGGTGATATCCCAAGAATCCATCCGTAAAGGAATAGACCTCATGCCTAGCAACTCCTTCCAAAATCTCTTCAGTGAAGGGGGTGGGAAAAGGATCTATGATACAAATAGCATTTAACTCCCTGTAATCCACACATATCCTAATCCACCCATCCTTCTTTATGCTAATCACCATTGGACTTATCCATTCTGATTCCTCCATAGCCTCAATGATACCAGATGCTATCATTTTGTCTAGCTCTTCTTTAACCCTTACGCACATGTTGGGATTCATCCTGTAATGCCTCTTCCTGACCGGGTGCGCACTGTCTTTCAACTTTATCCACATTTCCCCTAATGAATGGTGGATGCCTTTCAACTCATGGTATCCGCATGGGAATAAATCCTCAAATTCATGCAAGAGATCGATGATCTTTGATACTTCCTTGTCCGACCAATAGTCCCCAATGATAGCTTCCTTGGGCTCCTTCTCCGAGCGATGTTAACTTTCTTGGTTTTGAGTGGTTTATGATACGCACGTGCACATGCATCCGCACTATCAACTACTTCACGTGTTCCAACCGAATGGTTGACATTCAAGCTCTCCATCTCCTCTCCATCAATAACATATACCATCTTTCCTTTCTCCTTTTCAACACACGCATGCTCGAATTGTATGTCTTCTGGTTCCTCCTCTTCGAACCATGCTTCCAAGCTAGGTCCACCAAGTAAGTTTACTAACCTATCTTCCACCATGGTGCAATCCCCCAAAGTGAGGCGTTTGATAGTTTGCAATGCCTCATCAACCGGTTGTATGGTACTTGTACTCGAATGTGTGAACCAAGTCAGCCGCCAATTCCTAAATTTCCCGTTTGGCGGCATGTTTCAGAATGGATGTACCAAGTGTGCACAACCTTGTAGTGTTGAATATAGCTTGTGCACCCAAAGGGAGGGTGGTAAAGATTTTGTGCCTTCTCCCCGGACCCTCTCACATGCTTGAATGTGGGAAGAGGTGGGTCCATTGCCATTGTAATCCTTGATAGCGGTGGGTATGTTTCTCTTCGAGAATCAAACAATGAGTGCAATTCTAACCTCACGCCACTCCAACAAGTTTTCACTATACGCAGCCCACCACCTGCTGATGTGCCGATCAAAAACATACCCAACATACCTCTCTTCTCCTCCTCCTCCCGGTGAGCTTCCATTTCTCTCAAAAATACCTCAGGGTATGCATCCCTAGAATACTTGGTTATTTCCTTTCCCCCAGGTGCCGAACTATACACACCATTGCTACCTTGGTCACCGATCCTTTCAGATGTCACCTAATCATTTCATAAGTCCCATGTACCTAATTATCACACGCTATACTGGTATTATCAGCGATAGATTGACATCATCAAACCTGGATGACTCTCGTAGGGTGGATGGCCTCTGGATCTCTTATGGAGTGCACATATATTATGTCCAGACTTCCTCCCAAGGGGTTCAGTATAGGGTGTGGACTTTCCATCAGCAAGTGGTATAATCACCCTCTCTTCCTTGTTTTCAAAGCTTATGTACCCCTTGTTAAACCAGAGATCTACATTATTCTTATAGCACCATGGGCACCCAAGTAAAGCTGGGAAATTATCTACCTCGGCAAGCACCAAGACTTCAAAATCCCTAGTGAACCTAGTCCCCTGAATGGTAATGGCTGCATCCTTCAAGACACCTATGGGCATTGCCTTTGTCTTATTTTCCATATACAACACATTTGAAGATGGCTGTAATGCAAGTCTTCCCATTTGATGTCAGACATCTAGAGTGAGAACATTAACCTCTGCGCCTATGTCAATGAGGATGTTGCTAAGAAACCATCCATCCACTACTACGTTCAAGGTAATCTCTTTGTCATAATCAAGGCTATGAGGTGGGATATTTACATGCAAGATCTGCCTTTTGTGTTCTTCCCCGGCGCGTGGTACCTTTTCTCTCAACCAAGCTCTAATAGGGGAATAATATTCTCCTACCTCAACAGTTTACATGCCTCCTTAACCTCATCCAAGTCATCCTTTGGTGCTTCTACTGGTCTTCTTTTCTCATCTTTTCTAGTTTGCTCTTTTAAGCATTGGATCTCCCCTTGTAAGCTTCAAATTACGTCCATGGTTTCCTAGTAGAATTCTTTCTAGTGAGCCAGGTTTAGATACTTCTCGTGTACTACTTCTTCCCTTGAAACCTAGAGGTCTCTACCTAGGTGCTTCCCTTGTGCGCACGGACTCTTCCCTTGTTGTTACCATAATAGGCTCTAGTTTTGATTCACGTATTACTCACGGAAGCCATTATGCATTAGCCTTCTTAATACTCACCATGGTAGCGCCCTTGTCCTTCCGATACTACTGACTCATATGTTTGTATAACTCTAGGAACTCTTCGTACTTATGTTTTTTCCACACCAGGAGCATTGAAAAAGATTTGGACATTCACACTTATAATGGTATGTGGCTCCATAATTAAAGCATGTTCCACGCAGAACTCACTTCTTCCCCATGGTTACCATGACCACGAAATCCTCTGTGAAACCCTCTTCCACGTGCACCTCCATCTCCATGTTCTTCATACCGACGTTCATCTCCTTTGGAACTGCTAGCAATGCTAGTCTGGTGCACACCAAGATCAATTGCCTCATGAATCTGGTCAATCAATCTACAATCCTTGGTGTCATGTGTGGTTGAGGTACATATCTTACAGTAACAAGACACATTTTTACGGATCACACGCTACAACAGGGGCACCTACTTGCATCATGGTCCCCGTGACATATTTCGTAGTTTACTACTATGGTGCGCACCGCCTTCCGAGTACATATCCCACCATTATCCTTTGTGTGCCCTTCTACATTACAATCCGTGCACCACATCCCACTATGAATCTCTGGAGATGTGTTGGCAGATAATTTCTCCAATTTCTTAGCCATGGCAGTGATCTGAGCCTCCAGAAATGGGCTAACACTAGTGTTAACACTACTAACTACCTTAGCATGCAAAGTAGCTTCCAACACTTCACGTGGGTCTGTGAAGGTTTTATGAGATAAAGCCCTCCTAAAGGGTGTGATCAACCCTTTGAAAACCATTGAGCATGTTGTGAAGGGTGGATATCATAAGACAATTTAGACAATAGAGTTTTAAAGTGCACATCATATTCTTGCACACTCTCTGCCATTCCTGTTGGATTTCTTTGAGAGAGCTGATGCTCTTCTATTCAAACTCAGGTATGTGGAACTCTACCAAGAATGACATTTCTCAGTGTGGTATAATCCACAACAATCTAATGAGGGTCATACTTTCTATACCAACTATGTGCACTCCCTTGTAAGGTCATCAAAAATTGACTGGCCTTTCGATCCTGGGTCGTGATCCCCTTCGCGCGCCATAGCAGCTCACACTTATGCACATGCTCTGTGGCATCTTCTATCCCATTTTAATCTGGTAAGTGTAGAGACATCTCAAAAAATACTTGAGGAGGTGGCTGAGACCCTTCTCCTCCCGATCTAGTCCCTTGGTTTCCTCCGGTGTTCCCTCCTCCACCGGATCCACTAGATCCTGAGCCACCAGCTCCACCACTTCCACCTCTAGATCCTCCTGTGTTAAGTATAGGGCCCGTGTTTTTGTCTTTGAACACTCTCGTCATTCCACCGAGTTGTGCACCGATATTTAGTGAACTATTATCACTCCCAGTCATATTTCCTCCACCACTTCCTAACGCGCTTCCAAAACTAGCTGTATATGTGCCTTGTCAAACATTCCACCAAATACTGGAATAGTGTGTGAAGCCATAGAAGTCCCAAACAAGAATTTGTACCTTCTAGGTGCCGATCGGTTACTTCTACTGATATCAAATGGATCAACTGTACTTTTCCCTCATTCAAACAAACCAAGCGCCAAGGTTTGGTCGTAGGTGGGGTCAGATGCGTGCCAACAAATCTTCTTTCTCTATGATGGAATCTCATCAGAAGCCGCAAGGTTTTCTCTCCCGTGCTTACTAAGATGGGGTATCACAGACTATTTAGGTTCCACATCCTCGCGTGAACCTCAACTCCTTTCCACCATGTCTGGCTCCATAACCCACTTGTAATCCCATACTGTCTATCGATCTCCCTTTCACACACTTTTTTATACTTGAGCTGTCTCTCCTCCTTTTCCTTTTCAGTCATTATATCAGCCATCTTTCCCCAACTTGGCTTCCTCGCCAATCACTCAAAGTGGTTTAGCCTGGCCATAGGAAATTCCTCTAAACCCATAGTTACCATCAAGATTTTGATTGCAAGGGGATAACACGTAGAAATGATCCCCTAGGTTCCCGTAAAAACTCAAACTCAACAACTTCTGGATAGGAATACATGGAAATGGCATATTCTAGAGTGTAGCTAGTCAATACTCCCTTCCACCAATGATCTATAACATGGGTCCATGTTAGATCAGCATCTTGCAAGTTTTGATATGTTTCTTAGGTCCAAGGGTGTGACTTATAATACCACCCCGATCTAGATGTATAAGCCGAGAGCCATTCAAATAACTCTACTGGGAAACAACAGAAGAAGGTTTCGTATAACTCATGATAAAGAGTGTCCTCCACCCATCTTCACATGTTAAACCCAGGTCCAGTATTGAATCTCTGAGTGAATTCATCCTCCGTGCTTTTAAACCAATCTTCAACACCCTCAAGTGTTAAGCACTCTGCCATCACTTTTTACACAAATCATGATGTATGCCATGTTCCACTATAACTTCAAAAAGAGGTCTTGGAAACGGAACCAAGATGTAGTCATTTTTGCACCCCACCAAGAACAAGGGAACCTCATGTGCGCTAGCCTATCACCCAGTGGGTGTTGGGCACTCACCTAAGGTACGCGAGAGGGAGCCGAGTCTCTCTTTTATGTGAGTTTAGTGGAAGGCATAATTCATGATCTTGACTTAGTGATTTAATAGACATGAAGAAGTTATAGAGCTCATAATGGCTTCTACACCCCTTTAGTCATAACAAAAGCAAGCACACAATAGAATTAATAGAACTAAGAAGTTGTAAATCCACAAATATACTCAACATTCAAGTAAGGTTCATGATTATACAAGATCAAAAGTAGAGTAGAAACATGTAGATAATACAAAAAGGAGATCTTAATATAAACATAGTGGTAACCTTATCATATTCATTCATAGTCTTACTACAAAGCATCACAGAGAGGCAGACCATAGTCATGCGCCATATCTGGATCCATACATGTATGCTCACAAGATAAAATTTTCATTCCCCATTACATCCTTCCTAGAATAATCTACCCATTTTATCTCATAGTTCTTGCAGTAATTCTGCAGAGCTCTGCTACCTCACTTGTGTCTGTATTATTTTTCCAAGTGTGCTCGTATAAATAGGCATCTGAGCTCTAACAAACTCCTTTGTAGCCTCAGATCTGGCCCCAAGTGTCAAGGTGTGTCACCCCAAGCTCATGCCTCTCCATGTCATGATTATTTTTGGATCTTCCTATCACAAGGTAAATTCCTCCAAGACACCTGTCACCAAGCTGGAACCTTATCCAAACGAACACGTTCTTCATGTGTTCTGTCCAAAAGGTTGAAAATGGATAAGTCCCAAATTGTTCTTCTGTGTGCGCACGTCCTTGGTTCTCCAAGAACCCTTTTTGAATTCTACCTTGCACACTTCCTCTGGCCATGCGCGCCTACGCACCTTTAAGATTTGGTAGCTACATTAGGGTCCCAACAATCATCCTAAAAAATATGTGTCAAACCGGGAAGAAAAAGTAAACCCCATAATCTTTAAACATAGTAATGGTTTATTGGATATTGTAATGGTTTATTAGAAACAATGATAGAGTAATTGGAATTTTGTTCCTTTTCCACTTGCTTAAGAGGAATTTTTTCGCCAAAGCTAAATCAATCCACTTTCTATACTAGTAGTAGTAAACTCTTATTTGTTTCCTACTCTAATTATATAAGGTTACATTAGAAAAATAGCTGGATCAAATGACATCAAGCAAGCACATGTTGATATAAATTTTTCTACATTATACAAGAGCATCGTGTCTAGTTCAGAGTAAGATAAACTTAATTATAGATAAATGACAAGAATAATATGCTTATTGGGTTTTGTTCTCTTTAAATTCTTTTCTTGCATGATCCCAGGTCATGTTGATATGGAAAAGGATAAATGTAGGTCCATTATTAATATTGTCATGAACTTCCACCTAGTTGGATGATTGAACTGATATAAAAAAAAGTTATATTAGTTGATTATTGTAGTAATTTTGTGAAGTCAAGAATGACAGTAGTTAGGGATTGAAGTGAAATTTGGGGATTGGTTGCATAGTTGGGGATTAGAGAGAAATTTTCTATTACTCACTCACTTTGTTGAGTGTTAGCTTCAATTTACAAGCTCGAATTAAAGAATATGATTCTATAATTTGGAACCAAGGTTTTTAAGAAGGTTCCCCAAGGTATTCAAAAGGAATTTTGAAAATTATTTGGTTAAATTGGGAGATTTTTTACCAATCTAAAAATGCAAACCAAAAACAAACAAATACCAAAAACTAGTTGGGTGCAAATTGAAATAAAAACTAGTCTAAACATGAAAGAAATTTTAATACGGAAACAAAATAAAAAATTTTATTAAAAAATAGTATAAAATCCTAGTGCCGATGATGTTGGGCAATGATGGGTGACCTTGGGCGTGATCTATTCACAATTTTTTTGGGAAATCCTCCTTCATGTGAAGATGTGTGGGGTGGAGCAAAAAGTGAGAACCTTCGTGCCACCACAAATATATAAACAGGGGGTCACATGAATGGTGTTCATGAAAACCTATTTCACACAAGGGGGTGTTCATGTGAACACCTTTTCATGGCTTACGTGGCAGTTTGGGAAAATGGTGTTCACACTAAGGGGGTGTTCACATGAACACCCCTTAAATCTCAACCCACTCAACCACCTACTTACATTTTTAGAACACCAAGTAGGACAAAGTATTGTGCTTTCACTCGGAAGCAAGTTCTAAATCATGGGAAGCATATTTCAGCTCATGTACATTAAGTTTTCTACTTTTTTACACAATCACTTGATTGTCTTGCATAATTATTCCACCCAAACCTTTATCAGAGGCATCATTTATCATGGTGAAGGTTCCATTAGGGTTAGGAACCTTCAAAACAAGTGATGTAGTAATTTTCTCTTTAACAAATTAAATTTTGTTTCACACTTATCATTGCACACAAATTTCTTGTCCTTTTTCTATAAAAAGTTATTAGAGAAGAAACTCTAGAGAAATCTTTAATAAATTTTCTGTAATAAGCAACCAACCCCATGAAGTTTCTCACTTCAATTACATTCTTGGGAGATGGCCATTTTGTTATGGCTTTGATTTTTGATGGATCAGCTGAAACCCAATCTATATTGATTATGTGCCTAAGGTATTGCACCTCATTCGATAGAATGAACATTTTGAGATCTTTCAGTATAGTTTTATCTTTCTAATAACTTCTAACACTATTTCCAAGTTTTCATTATGTTCTTCCATATTTTTAGAATAAATCATAATGTCATCCAAGAAACCAACATGAATTTATCTAGATATCCCTAAAAATATATACTCATTAAGTTCATAAATTTAGTTGGTACGTTAGTGAATCCAAAAGGTAACACCATGAACTCATAATGACCATATGTTGTTCTAAACGGTGTCTTGTGAATGTCTTCATGTTTTATCCTCAGTTGATGATAACTTGATCATAAATCAATCTTGGAATAGAAAAATGCATCATGCATCTGATCAAAAAGGTCATCCATCCTTAGTAAAGGATATCTTTTCTTGATTGTGGCCTTATTTAGCATGTGATAATTGATCCATATCCTTAATGTGTCATCTTTCTTCTTAATGAAGATGACTAGTGCTCCCCAAGGAGACACACTTGGTCTAATTATTTCTTTATACAATAACTCATTAAGTTGTGTTTTTAGTTCCATTATTTTAGTTATATTCATTATGTGTGGTGCCTTATATATTGGTTCAATTCCAAGTTTGATATTAATTGTAAAATCAAACTCACGTCTCGAAGGAAGTCCAGGTAATTCTTTCAAAATTACATCCTTGTACTCTTGTAACAATGGATAGTCTTATAAATAAGTCTTACCTTCCTCACAAAAATATGATATCTTTATGGCATAATGCATATAACCCTTGTTCTTATCCTTTTTTAGATGTCTTGTTGAAATTTTCCTTTCTTTAAAGTTTCTTTTTATTCCTTGAATAATTTTTTTTCTATGGATCATCTAAGAATTTTATTTCTTTGTGTTGAGTCAACCATTTTACACCTATTATAACATCATAGGAACCTAGAGAAGCTACGTATAGGTCCAATTCTATGTTAAATCTAGGCAGTTCCAATGTTGTGTCAAAGAAACATTGGTTTATAGTTTGGAAAACATTATTCCTTTATTGTACAATCCATGAATTTTTCATATAATCAAATTTCTTTTTCATTTTTTCATCTTAAATACGAGAAATGAAGCAATCAGTTACACTAGTATCAAATAGAATAGTTATAGGTAGACCATTAAACTTACCTAGCACTTTGATAGGTGTTGTATATTTTTCATCCTTGTGGTTTATCACTGCAACATGGATTCTTTGTTGCGGATTATTTTCCTTGTTCTTCAAGGGAAAGTTGTTGGCATAGTGGTCACCACCACATTTAAAACACCCAATGAAATTTCCTTTCCTTTCAAACTTATTTTCATTATCGAAGTACTATTCTATCCATTTTTCTTTGTATTTTCATCATGTTTTCCTATTGTATTATCTGACCATTTCTAGCCTTATTGTCAACCTTTTCCCACAAATTCTTTCTTGATGTCAATGGAGAAGGTGAGTTGAAGCTCTTCCTTCATTTCTCATCCCTATTAGTAGTTATTTATTGCATCTTCGATCTTTCCTAATGTCCTTCTCAAAAATACCTTCCATGGTAGAAGGACTATGGACATCAATTTCACCCCCAATGATTGGGTTTAGTCTCACTAAGAGCTTTTGTATCCTATATTTCTCATATTTCTCACACTCCGGAACATACTTCATCATCTTGATGAAATTTTCCCAATATTTGGTTAGAGTTAGTTTTCCTAGAGTTAAATTTTAGAACTCAAACATCTTTTCATTGAAATACAACTGTGATAACAAGCGTTGTTGTAAATAAAACTTAAATTGTTCCCATGTGATTTTTGTAGGTTCAACTCCTAATTTTTCCTTTCGATTATCCCACAAATTTGATTCTTCATTAGAGAGCTATAAAGTGCCCCAAATAGCCTTAGTTCTTCAAAGAAGTCTCTTATCTCAAAATACTTCTCCATTTCACTCAAACAGTTCTTAGATCCATCTCCCAAGGTTGTCTTATCAAACTTGGGTGGGCTGATTTGTTTGATGTCCCTTGACAACTCATCTACCAAGAAGGCTCTTTTTTAGGTTGGTTCCCTACATTGGGATTTCAAGCATTAAAATTTGCTACATTATGATTTTCAACATTAGGATACCCCGCATTTGGTTGAACATGTTAAACATCACTTTCACTTTCACTTTCCTCATCCATTACCTTTTGTTCAAGAACAACTATCTAGTTATGAGTATCTTGTAGAAAAACTAGTATCTCATTAATTTTTTAGGTTGTTGTTTCTTTAGCCATGTTGTTTGCATTATTTCCTCTTGTTCTAACCATTATGTTTTGTTAGACAAGAATAAAATTTAGTTATTGTAAATACCTATTAAGTCCAAGAGATAATAACCTTTAGCTCTAATACCAAAATGTGACACCCATGTTATACTTCATCAAATTAAGGGATTTTTTTATAATCAATCTCTTACATCACAATTAATGCCTTCAATTATTTTCATCACATAGTAATTAAATCCAACATAAAATAATGTGTAAAATCCATTTGATAGCAATGATAACCATGTGCATCTGTAAGGGTCCATTAGATCTACATGATCCCACTTATCATCACTCTAACTGAGAGATCATATCTTATAAACATTTGGTTAAACCATTATAATAGGTTTTGAGAACTAAGTGTAACTCCAATGTGTCAACCTGAATAATAGGAACGTTATAATCCATACAACATCCCACACTACAAAAAATATGAATATGTTGATCGACAATGTAATTATATAGCTACACTACTTGGCCAAGTTATTAAGTGAGCAATGCAAGCTTAGTTTCATGACCACACATAAGTCAAATGAAACTTGTCTCCATCACACAAAACTATCTTTACATAGTTATCTTGATCTCAGCTTTTTTTTTTAGTAATTTTAATTTTATATTTCGAATAAGTAGGATCTAGGACTCACCACTCAATTCAATAGTACGTTATCAATCCCATATTAGAATCTATATGAGAAAGATAGTGACCACTTAATGACATTCATCATTAAGTACTCGATACCCTTCCCATAGACATCCTAAGTTAGTATGGATAAGGTTCAATTAAATGGAAAGGCGGGTCATAGAACCCACACCTCATTCACACAATGTTATCTTTTAAGTTAATAATAAGTGTGTCTTATCATTGTGATGTTAAGTCACATTATCCTTTTTACTGATAGATATTTGTACTAACTAATCTCATTACTAACTTTCAGAAGTATATCTTTTCATGATATCACAACATGACATTATTTGTTAAGGATAGATTTAGTTAACCATGTCTCATTTAATAATGATCCGTCTCATTCTAATTGTATTGTTTAGTCTCGAAGTTAATTATCTAATGTATATGTTTTATTTAAACTCAAATGATATCCTTCGTTGACCAAGTTGTTAAATTATGGTTATCATATAACATTAGTTTAATACTTCATGTCTATGTAAAGTTACCCATTTAAGATTTAATGAAATAGTATGTAAAGTAATGTATCATTATTATTTTATAATTGGCATACCTTTATTTTACCAAAGAATGGAAGTACTAAAATAATGTCTTTGTATTTTTTTCCCACGTTGTACTATTCACATTTATGAATTAATGAATCATTCATATTAAATCTATAATTTTGACCTAAAATGTTAGTATCTCATAATTAGGTATTGATGTCAATAATGAGTTGTTTAATTGTTTTCAACTTATTAAAATATGATAATAATACAAATGTTATTCTCATTGCAATAACTCTCATTTCATGATAAATGTTGAATATTTTTGTAAACATACAATCGTAATAATAAATCAAAATATTGTTATACTTTACATTTAAAATTTATTAATTTTTAAAACATATAATGTTGTAAAACAACGAAAAACCTCATTACATTTCGTAAAATGTAATACAATTAATAAATAGTTTTATTTAACTTAATAAGGAAGAATCCTTATTCTATAAGAATCATGTTACATTTATTTATAGAATATTACAAGTAGGCAAATGCCATGAGAAAATATGTGAAATAATTTTTCACTTTTCAATGAAATACATATACGAAATAGATTTTCAAATAATAATACATGATTAAGTCAAGTGTATAAAATAAAATAATCACTTTAATATATTACTTCATTCCGCATATTGTAAGAGAGAGAAGGAATACATTTTTATACTTGTAATCATTCTATTCTATTTTGAAATAAATGACTAGTATATGATTATCCTTTCTTGATAAATATAATCTTTTTTCTTATTAAGGATAAATAGTTTTTGAAAGGGACTATACCCTTGTAAAAAGGTGCTCAAACTCTAGATTTGTTAAATTCAACATTTTAAAAAGAGACCAAAATCAAGATATAATGACAAAGCCCAATATCAGAGAAGAATCTGCTAAGATCACAGCAAACATACAACTAAAAAGTAGCTACTCAGTAGCAACACAAATGAGCCAATAGCCCGGATGTAGCGATGATAGCAAACAACAAGACAAGGCTCATGTCTTGTCCGAGGCAATGGGGGTTTAAAGTGAGTGAATCCCTTTTTTTCCTATCCAAAACCTTCCATTCCTCATTTCCTTCTTCCACTGAGATTGAAGAAAAACTTCAATTGATTTGATAGGGATGTGGCCCGCAGCAAGGAGTGTCAAATCAATTGTTGAATTCACATTCTGAGGAGAGGAATTCTTCTTAGAAGTATTCTCATCTTGCGTGAGTTCAACAACTGGGTCGGTATGGGGGTTGATTGTTAAATGTTCAGGAAGAGAATCCTTCCACCATGCAAGTTTGATCTTTTGTTTGGAATGTTCACAATCCTCTGAAATATGACCAATTTGAAAACAACGTCGACATCTGAAAGCAAGACCTTCGTAGTCCAACCTCTACGCCTAACCTCTATCTCCAATTTGTAGATTGATTTCTGCTGGTAAATATTGAGAGGTATCAAGATCTACGAGGATGTGAGCATAAGTAGTATGTACCTTAAAAGAGGTTTTATCATCAACTTTTACACATGATCCAAGAGCATTACCTATGCCAAGCAAACATGATCTATTTCAGAGCTAAAGTGGGAGTCTTGGAAAATGAACCCAAACAGGGTAGGTATAAAAAGAATCTTTTAAGGGATCAAAAGACGGGTACCATGGCTTGAACATGAACCTGTGTTTGCCCCAAACCCAATATTGGTTGAAAATCAAATCCCTATCCTTAGGGGTTTCAAAGACAGCAATGAAATATTCTTTGGCAAAAGGATAAAGCTCAATCTCACCTTGTATTTTTTCTCCCCATCTTTGTGCAATCCAATCATGCAGCTGAGAGAGTTTAGGCCAAAATTTATTAAACCTATAAATGAGGCCAAGTTGAGTAAGATTTTCCTCCTCTTTTAACACCTTGTGGGGCAAATCTTCCTCAAACTTTAGTGTCGGTATCGTCTGAGAGGGTTTCATGGGTTTTCCCGAAGTCCTACCTCTAGCCTCAGAAGAAACTTAGCAAAGGAAGGTCTTCGATTCCTTTGTTCCTTGGCACTCCCATTCCATTTCTTACCCTGACCTACTTCTGCTTCATTCTCATCAATAGATCTATGGTTAACATGTTCTGCATTAAGGGTAAGGTCCTTGGCTGCATATGTCATGGCATTTCTTCCACTCCATGTCCGAGTTTTTATACTATCATTACGAGGAAGTTTACATATTATTACCAACATTTGCCTTGTTCCTAGAAATCTATGAATTTGTTCCACCATCGAGCTTAATCCTTTACATGTTTTGCAATTCTCCCATTTCCTTTGCCAAACATGAGGTTTATCCACGAAATGGTATGGTTCTCGACCTCATTCGATTTCCCGCCGCCGCTTTTAGGGAGTTTAGGGTTCCGGTTGTCCTTTTCCGATTGCATCCGCCGCTAAGGAGGGTTAAGGTAATTTCATTGGTAGTGGGAGTAGGAACTCATATTTAGGGTAAATGGTATGTCAAACAATACCAATAATCTTATTTATCAATACCAATAATCTTATTATCATCTTATTTATTTATCAATACAATACAATACCAATATAATCTTATTTATTAATTATACATACCAATAATCTTATTATCATTATTTTCGTAATAAATTACTAAATTAAATGGATGATAAGTGGATTATTTTAACCGTAATCAAAATCAAATCTTAACTAGACAATAATTAGACCATAATCCATAACACGAGATAATATGAATGGTAGAGCTCCAATTATGCATAAAAATAAATTTTAGTTATCTAACACATTTATTTCATCATTCAAATTATCATAAACAATCATTTTCAATGAGGTTCTAAATAAACCTTTGTAATTTAAAAATGAAGTTTTGAAATCAATCAATGTTATAATAATTCGTAACATTAAATGGTTTCAACATCATTATAACACAATCAAAACTTTTCCAATGCTTCTACCTTCTTATATACAGATAATACTCAAGAAATGATATTTAACCATATAGAAACAATTATAACAAATTAAATAGTTCTAATGAAACGTAAATTGATTTTATTTTACCTGAATCTTATTGTGTATTAAAATTCAGAATGAGAAATCGCTCACTATGATCAGTCAAATCATTTTATCATGTATAAGAACAAATATATATCTTAAACTATATCTAACTTTTTCCACTCAACAATGTAAATCAAAATTTCTCAAAATAACTAAATAGAAATAAAATATCGTCCCTATGAAATCTTATCATGTTGTTTATAAAATTATATCTCCACACACGAAAGCTCGAATGAGCAAGATAACATCTCAAACAAATTTAAATATTCTATTTCCACAACCAAACCCTAAATGCATACTCATGACAACCGAAATTGGCAATACATTCACAATATTAATGACCCACAACACTCCTAAAACCAAAACATTTTGAAAAGGAGAAAGAATTCAATTGCAAACTATTGCTTTCTTTTTACGTGTACTCTATGAAACCCACTTAAATCATATCCAGTTAACCTATAAAGTAACTAACGGTAGATTCATATATTGATTTTCAGACTTAACTAATAACTCAAAACCCCTTTTTAATTTACTACTTATTTCCACAACCAAGAAACCAAGGAACATATCTAAATGAATCGACTAATTATATCTCTATACGAGTTGTTTAAAGTTCGATTCATGCACATATAATTGTTTGTAAAAGCAACTAGTAAAAACTTTGAAAACCAACAATCTCTTTTAACCCCGAGAGGTCATTTTTAACAACACCAAAGATAAATGCAAACAACAAATATATTCTACAAGAAAAAACACATTTCCAATATTTTATACTCAAGGGATGAACAATAACCTTTTTGAAAATACCCAGAACCTCCAAGAAAGGATCTATTCAATAAAACGTATACCGAATGAAAATGATAAGGAAAACAATATTCAGAATTTATTCTCATAACCCAATATTTTATCCTTATTCCTAGTTGTATTTTCTTCAAGGATTTGTCCAAAATCTTATAAAATCATTCCAAATTTTATAACAGAAAAGGAAACCACATTGTAATCATCTATTGTAAGGTAAAATAGAAAATTTAAGAGCAAAGAATCCATACCTCAAAAAAGCCCAAATTTCCTCTATTATTTTCTTCACAAATCTGATAAACCAGATGCACCAAAACAATAAAGAAAACTCCCAATTTCTCCAAATAAAATGCACCCGAATTCCCAGAAAAAATTCACCATTTTATTTCCGTAAAAATAATGCATGCAACTGATTCAACCACTTCCTCATTATTCTCCATGTTTGGAGAGCCAAAAATAACAAAAAAACAAAAAATGCAAATGAGAGAATATCACATGGTCTACATTGTTTTGCAAGCTTCTCCCTCTTCCCAAGAAAACCGTGCAATTTTAATGCACATTAAATTTCTAGAAGTTCCCTCTAATTTCCCTCCTTATTTTCTCACGTGTCCAATCAAATATGCCTTTTACTAAACATGCATGTTTTGGTCCATGTTTAAATTTAGTAATCATTGCTAACTTCAAATTTATCCACTTCACTTGCAAGGTTGACATTAACTCAAATCATAACTATTAAAAATGTAAAGTCTCATGGTGGTGGTGATCACGATTTTGTATTATCCACATTCCATGCAAGTCCATTGACTAAATATAGCATAATTAGAACTATTTAATATTCCACCTTCCCATGGCCTATGACCATATTTTAAAACAACAACATTCAACCATTAAATTCCTTTGTGATCCAATACCACTCAACATAACAACAATATACTCTTTTTTATATGGTCCATGATAACTGTGACAACATTTAAACTTGCTATATGATCCAAGGTAACAACAATAAACTTGTATCAAGGTCTAAGACCATTAAAAATATCATTAATTACCAAAGCAAATGAAATGCAATCTATGACCGATTAAAATGACAAGAAGTAGGATGAATTATCACACATTATGGTTGCATGTATTTTTAGTATATAATGTTAACATCGTAAATGATAATGATAACATCTCATTAGTATCACCTTGTGAAATGGTCTACGACCAATCAAAAAATTGTTAGAATTAAAATATTACTTTATCAAGCGGTCCAAGACCAATAAACAACCTTTGATTTAATTCAAATATTTTGAATGCAAGGAAATGCAACAATCCAGATTAACTATCAATGAAATATTTAATTATGATAAATAATGATAGTATCTAGCCATCAATGAAACATAACACCGTAAAAAAAAATTTGTGGTCGTCATGTACAAGACCAACATTGTTAGTTGATAAACACAAACATAGCTTCACATATACACACTGCACACATTTATGCATATGTTTTACATATGTGTGTGTGTGTGTACAACTAACACTATATAAACATTTATCAACGAACATTCTTATCTTATTTGATCATCTCGAAATCGGTTTCGGTGACGTAACTAAACACAAGTGTGGGGTATAACACATGCCCACATGGACAAAATCTATATTATACTCCAAAATCAATCACTCAATTAAATTCTCCAACATGAACATACACGAGAAAATTAAAAAGGTCAAAATTCAAATAACTCAAAATAAGTATACCTTAAATCACAAGTAACCCTCATAAAAGCAACTCACATAAAAATAAATACATGGTAGTTGGAAAGTTTCCTGAGGCTCATTATGGGGTCCTTATGATCCCCCAAATGGCCTAAAACTCTTTTAAAAGTACACCTACCCCATGGGTAGGTGTATGGAAGAGTTTTGGGAGTGTGGGACAAGGTTTACTTGTTCCACACTCCACTCAAAAGTGGTCTCAAAGGAGAAATACGAAATTTACCAAAAATATCTAAAGTTTCAACCACCCCATCAAGGTAAAAATCCACCCAAATTAGTAAATGAATCTCCCCATAACTCAAATACAAAATTTTACTTAAAATAAATTAATTAAAGAAATTAATTTGGTTGAGGGTCTCGTGAAGGTGTCAAACAACAAGATAAGGTAAAGAGAGTAAATAAATTGAACACTTATCACCATACACATAGCCCCAACCATCTAATTCCAAGTCTGGGTGACTTGTGTTGGCTAAGGAGCTTCACGGGAGTTAGTCCCCCTCCATCTTCTTTAGTGTGTTTAGTTTTTATTTCTTTGCATGTAGAATTTGGGTACATGTTCGCCACCTACACACTAAATGCACATGTCATATCCACTCAACATGATTAACCAAAATCACTACTATTAAATTAGGAAATAAACACACCTATTTTCCCATGTATTTCATTATCATCATCAAAATTAGAATATCTATGAACAATAACACTTGTAACATTTATCATATATATCCATCCAAAAGCATACAAAATACCATCAAGTTATGCCATATCCATGTGAGTTGGATGATGGTGATGAGCTCTAACCCTAAAATTTATGGGGATGAAGATTTCACCACCGCCATGGTTGAGGCATGTGAAAGACACAGGTCTGCGGATGATGGTAAGTTCCCTGCAGTGGCCTTTATTGAAGGCACTTTTTCCCTGTGTGGTTGATGGTGGTTTCTCTTGGGGAAAGGGAATCGCATGACCCGGCGCTAATGGAGGAAAGGACAAGAGAAATGTAGACGATCGATCCAGGGAGTAGGGGGTTCGCTTTTTCTATTATGGGTGGTGGTCAAGTGGATGGTGGGGGGAGTAGAATGGGCGTTGGGAAGAGCCTAGACAGATTCGTGAGGGCTCCAAATAGATGGATTTCTAGGGTGGCATTGAGGTCTTCTTTCCTTGTTGTTATCAAGTTGCGGAGCCATATTCCCTTAAAACCTATGGCCTATGCTAAGCATACCCATGTGGTTAGCTTTGGGGAATAGGTAACGGAATCATTAGAGTTTTATTAGAACATAGGTTTGATTTGTAGGTTCAATGGTTACTCCCCTGGTCTTCCATCCTTACACAAATGGATTGTTGATCATTGGTGCCCCCTCATTATAGGTAAAGTCAATATCTATCCCTCTACTCGGGAATTTTTATAGGAATTTTGATAGTTAGGAGGTTAAGGAAATAATTTTAGGGAAAATATGGGAATTAGGGTCTCATCTTCTCCTCATGAAGCCCCAGTTCCCACATTTCAATCCTTCCACTGAGACATTTAACATCAGACCTGTGTGGGTTAGGATGCCCTACCTAGCTTTTCATTTCTGGAGTGATGATTGTTTTAAGGATATGGGTAATGTTTTAGGTAAATTCTTAGTTGTTGATCCCAAGACTTAATCTTATGATCATACCACATTTCTCGGACTGTGGTCGATATGGATATATGTCTATGAACTCTACAGCTACCATGGATCTTAAAGTCAAGGATACCATATGGACACAAAAATTGGATTTTGAAGGATTTCCTTTTAGATGTAGAACTTTTTCGCTCTAGGACATCTAGCTTCTGGTTTTCCTATCATTAAGAAGTAGATTAAGGGACGAGTTTCATGGTGGAAGGATTTTAAAACGGATAATTTAGTGGTATATGCTCTTGAGGACAACGATGGTGAAAATGATTCAGGTAGTCTTATGGATAGTCACAAAGAGAAGGATCAGATAATCACAATGAGAAGAAGGGTGAGTTCACTTCCACTCATATTTCTCTTTATTCACAATAGGTTGATGGAAGGGGGGGTTCTCAACTCCCTGGTTCTATGCAGACTCATTGTTCTCCTAATAAGGAGGTTCTTGAAATCTATCTTCTTGTCCACCTAGATGAGAATGTGGATCCTAATGGGGGATGGATGGAAGGTTGTGAATAAAAATAAGAAAGGAAAATTGGTAATTCCCCTCTCAAGATGAGCCTAAGATCCCATATGGTAAATGGCATTTCTAGTTAGATCGGCTCTTTAGGGTGTGGGTCAAGTGGTTTTGACCTACACTATTTGGGGGGGCCTTCCTCCTTTTAGTTTCTTTCCACGTTCAATTTATTTTGGCTTATCTAGATGTTTCACCTTTGGCCTTTAGGGCCTTGTTCCATGTTGTTTCGCTTTGGTGCTTTGTTGCTTATCTTTTCATTGTGCATGGTTCTTGATCCCTTCAAAATCTACTTTTTACCTAATCTAATAAAAAAAATGAGTGAATTATAAAGTTGTCACCCGTGTCAACTCAAAATCACAAAATTCATAATCTAAAATAAACGGAGAGTCTACGCACCCCATTGTGATACAAAATCACAATGAGCCATATTATGGAAATTATAGTATTAAAGGAGATGTAACCAAACAGTGTCCCAAGGAAGTGGGCACTACACTTCCCAAATTATAGGCCTTGAAACCTAAACCAAGTATATGCAAGCATAACCATTCCAAAGTATTATGACGTAATTGGGTTACCAAATATAGTTATATTCATACATAATTATATCTTTAGGTGTAGAACAATGTGTGGTTCGAAGCCTCTTTGGAGTAGTATCAATGTAATCAATTTATGGATTACATTTCAATGTAAATTGTAACATTTTGTAGGGGTTTCACCCATTGTAAGGATTTCGGGCTAATTTAGTTGATTACAGAGGGTTACAAATATTTGCGAGACCTAATATTTGGTAACAAAGCTTATTCTATTTATTCACAGAGGTGCCAAAAGTTGCATAGTTTCATTAACATCTTAAACTAAACCATTTAGAATGACAAAATCGCCAAATAATTTGGTCTAAAAACGACGTTATTATCCTAGCAAGCAATGCAAAGCTAAAATCAAAGATGAAGCATCTTGAAGACATTTCTAGGGAGCTCATCACTCTATCACACATAAATCACCTTCCCAATTAGTCAAATAACTAAGTGCACTGACTTTCTATGGTGTATTTTACATCAAGGTCTTCTGATAGGCCCCCACCTAGTTCAAATTGGTGTTCCAGCCCCTAAATGTCTGTTTGTGGCCACCTCGAAACCTTGTTGAACTTATACTAGTTATGTCCCAAAGCCCAGCAAGCTTGGAACTGGATTCATTCTTTCTTCTTCCCCTTCAGCCAGAATGTTTCACATGGCAGCACATTCTTTTAGGAGATAGCCCCAACTTTCCACATATGTTCTCCCAAATTTGGCATGTTTTCAAAGGGGAATTTTTTTTTTGGTTATGGAAAGAACGGAATGCTTTTTTCTTTGCTAATACTGAAGTTGATCAACAATTCTCAGTGTATAATAAATCGATGGTTATCTCCAATGTGCTTCTGCATATTCAAGTTTAGGCCAACAAGGTGGCCCTGGAGGTGGAGCATTTACAGACTCTTCTGTGACATTGGGGTGACACCCTATGTAATGTCACTCGAGAGCCACCTTCTCCTTCTCAGAATTCTCCACCTTGTGGCGGTCGTCCCCATAATGGTCGTCGAAGCCCCTCACAGTGGCATTCTTTCAGCTGTGCTCATCAATCCCCATGCACCAACCGCGGAGGAGTGTTTCCCCACTAGCTCGCCAACACGGCTAGGGCTCCCCCTAGCTTGTCAACTCGGTTTGGGCTCGTTGATTGCTCCCGAACCGTGCACCCACGACGGCTGGAATCTACCTCCTCTGGCCCCCGCCACCTTCAAACAAGTTCCCTCAGATTCCCCTTGTCAATGCAAGGTGGCAATGACAATGAAGAGGAGGACCCTCTTGAATCAGGTTGGGACATACCTGACACTAGCAAGGATCTTCCTGGTCCTGGATGCCCTGATGATCACGACACCCCCTCTTCTGTTATTTTTGTTGTGGTGGCTTGAATCTCTTGTTTTGATGTATTCCTAGGTGTTGGCTAGTGTGTTTGTCGCTTTCTTAGGCTTGGCCTAGTTTGTTTGTGGTTTTGGGGTGTGCTCTCATACCACCCTTTTTTTTGTTGGAAAAATCTTGTATGATGTTGCATTTATTATAATATAAGAGTTTTTTCATCAAAAATAACTAAGTGCACTCATCTTCTTGTTCTTTCCTTCATTTAATGCATGTTCTAATTGATTTATCTTGCAATATATATATACCTAAATGCTAATGGTTGACTAATACATTTGAATGATAAATCATGTTGTTAAACATACATACATACATACATGAGAATGATGGAAGGTTGTGATGGTGCTACTTCTGTGCTGATAGCAAAACCAAAGGTTTCGAGGTCGCCCATAATGTGGTCTGTAATTGTACTTGCATGTAGGGGCAAGGGCAAACAAAA
The DNA here is from genome assembly GCA_018340775.1 of Taxus wallichiana var. yunnanensis. Taxonomy (NCBI): domain Eukaryota; kingdom Viridiplantae; phylum Streptophyta; class Pinopsida; order Cupressales; family Taxaceae; genus Taxus; species Taxus wallichiana. Next base: position 245,515,952 of record CM031244.1, read on the forward strand.
CAAAAGCTCACACTTTCCGTCGGGGGCTTCATTTGGTTTAAGTAACATAAAGAGAATGAGAAATGCATTCATTGTACCGTCTAAAATATCCTTTGAATCACAATGGAAACATATTCTTGGCGTGTGATCAGAGTGGCTTTCAAGCATTTCCACGCCGGCCAGATTCTGATTAATAGCAATCTCAATTAAATTATATCTCTCCAAAGAGGCGCCGGCGGGCGGGAGCCCTCGTATTCATTCGCTGCAAAATATATTAATTTGAGAAGCGTAATGGAGGGCGAGAAGGAGAAATATTATGTAGCGCGCGGTTGTATCAAGACGACAGCGGGGCCGTGGGTAGTAAGGAAGAGGGGCTCGGCCTCGGTACTGTGGCGAACTCCATCTGCAAAGGAAAGAGAGAATAACAGACGGCGGGAGAGGCAGCGCCGGGCGGTTGCTGCTAAAATATTTGCGGGTCTGCGTGCTCATGGTAACTATCGCCTTCCTAAACATGCGGATCATAATCAACTGCTCAAGGCTCTCTGCAATGAAGCCGGCTGGCATGTCCACAACGACGGAACCACATACAGAGAGGTCATTCTTTTTCATTCCTCCCTCTTCATTTTCTCTAAATAATGAAACATAAAATTGCCGCGTCTTTGTCTGTTATTGGTCACAGAATTCTTCCGAGTTGGCAGCAGCAGTGTCGGGCGGCACAAACAGCCCCGCTTCTTCAAGCATCCATATTAACGACAAACGGAGAGCATCACATATACAAAACAGGGCAGAATATCTAAGCTTGAGCAACAAATCTGGACAAGGAAATGACGGTAAAACTGATTATGGAGTGGCGATAAATAACAAGGGCAGGCACAGCGGAAATCAAAATGTGTGTGAGCGTGATGAAGTGAGGATGAATGAGGATGAAGACGATGTTAAGAAGTGGGCTGTAAAAAAATCGACGCAGCTCCTCCTATTTCCTCACCAAAATTCAGAAGATGATCACTCATTGTCTCTCTCCCTTTCTACACCTTCCTAGCTGTCTTTTTTCTCATTGCAACCTACCCACAAGTAATATTCCATCATCATCTGTTGTTTCTTTTTTCCTGAATAACTAACCAGCACCATCAGTTCGCTCATGTCTTCAACACACAAAATACATATGTATTTTTGAAGTTTGCCGTTATTTTAAATGTTATAAATCAAGAGCAAAGATCAATATGGAGAGTAGCAGTGATTAGAGACCAAAGTGTTTGTTTATGGTGGACTCTGGTTAAAAAACCAATCTATGTGTTATTTTTCATTCTACGCTTCAAATTTAAGCGTATTACAATTATAGTTATTATTATTATATATCTAAAATTTAATATTTATTATAACTAGAAAATTTATTATCATACATTTTACTTCTATGCTACATTATTTTCTATATTACTACATATATCATTCCATAATAATATACTATGGTATAATTATGTATGGTTTATACTGTTATTATTATGATTAAATTCCAATTTATTTCTAAATATTAAAATTATAATTATTACAATAATAATTATAATAATATATATTTTAATATTTATAATAAAGATAATGATAATAATGATATTATAATTTTTTGATTTATTAAAAATAGTACTAATACAATTAAATTATTTTAAAATATATATGTAAGAAATTAAAAATTGAATATTTATTCTAAATATTAAATTTATTTTACATTTGTAATTATTGGATTATAATTATAATTATTATAATTATAATTATAATTATAATAACTATTACTTTTATAGGTAAATATTGGTTTTTGAAGGATTCCAAACATTTGATACAACCACCAAAAGATAAATAATAACAAAACACATACATCAAAAACCGACCAAGACACCAAAAACAATCAAAATAACTTGACCCCACCAACCCCATTATGAAAAAGCAAAACCAACCCATACAAAACTAACCCCTAAATAGGAGCATAGGTTCATTTTGAGAGCGGTTGTTTCCTTGCTCAAGAATGTTTTTTTTTCTTTTTACTCATCAAATTGTCTGTTAACATAATACATAACACATATTACGTTGTTAAGTTGGTTTAGTTGGTTGTTGGTTCGATTGATTGATAACTAATTCCTAATTAGCGACTCTAAGTTATATATAATCTCTTCCTACTCTTTCAATAAAGGTTCTAATCATTACTTGTTGTATTCTTTCGCAAACATTGGTATCAGAGCATATGAACTTGCTCGATGTGTGAGAAGCATGAAAGCATGATGAAGACTACGAGCAAACATCAATCCTCGGTAAAGGAGGACATGGCTCGGACATGACACAAAAGAGAACCATAATGCATGCGTGTAAAAAGATTTGGTTGTTTGTCCAAAATATGACACAACACATTGCTAGACCTATTTTGGCATTTAGTTGTTCACATATCTTGCTCGGCGCAGAAGTTTTATGTCTTGTTTAGATGTGGAAGAATTCTAACATAGGACCTGCATGGAAAGACTTGTTATTGTTAGGAATTCCTCGCACTAGAAACATGATATTGGCAATGTTTAAACGTGGAGTGGAAATTGTTTGCGTGAAAAAGTTATTGTTCCCTATTTTTGCATGTAGCGGTTTCATGGCGCAGTAAGTCAACCAGCATGGATTTTTGGTGTATTGTGAGTGTTGTTCACAAGACCATTATTTGGTGCTAGAAGGAGACCGACGTGTAAATCAATACAACCAAGGAGGATAAACCATTTCATTGTTGTTTGTGAAGACCAAGGAGAGACTTGAGTGCATTGGAAAGGCTACTGGTACAAACTTGTGTAAAGTATAAATTCCCTTCACGTAGAGCACAACCATAATACATATAATCTTGTGGCTTGGGAACAGGTTTGTAAACCCAAGAGACTAGGGGGTTAGGCATCAAAGATATCAAGCATATGAGTACTGCCCTTACTGCAAAATTAGGATGGAGATTGATAAAAGAGAACAGACCTTGGACAGAGCTGATTAAGATCAAATATCTTTCAAATCAAAACAAGATTTCCTTCATATATGATCAGTCCCTTCCGAGTGGTTCTATTTTCTGGAACAACCTTCTTCGCAGCAGATACATTCTCTTTCAGGGATGCAGCTGGAAGCTTGGAGATGGGCAAAACATAAACTTCTGGACCGATAAGTGGACTGATTCTAACTGGATTTCTGCTTATGATCATATGAAAGATATTATAATTGCAAAGTATGGACACAAAATCCAAGGATACATTGAGAGAGATGGATACAAAAGAAAATGGAAGCAGCTAAAAGTGGAGAATGATAGTATTCAGGCTGATATTATATCTCTTCAGAATCAACTTTCCCTAATCCATCTAAGTAATCAAAATCTTAAAGATGAGCTCATCTGGAAGGATTCTTTTGATGGGGATTACACTGTTAAATCAGGATATAATTCTTTCTTTGCATCCATGGAAAGCAAAATTAAGTGGCACAAGTTGTGGATGCCGGAGCTAACCCCTAGAGTGAACTTCTTTTGGTGGCTGGTTATTAATGGCAAGATCCTAACTAATGATAACCTAATCAAGAAGGGATTCATCATGCCTAATAGATGTTGCATGTGTCAGCAAGAGGCTGAAGATATAAAACATTTATTCCTCCATTGTGAGATTGCTTCCAAAATTTGGCAGCTTATTTTTGCAAAATTCAATCTAAGATGGATTTTTCCTCTTACCTGCCTTCAGACTTGGGAGCAATGGAGCTCTCCATTTAAACATTGCATGGTGAAAAGACTTTGGCAGCTTGTTCTGCCACACACTATGTGGAGAATCTGGAAGGCTCGTAATGATAATATTTTCAGAAGCAATAGACAGGCTTGTAACAAAGTTTATAAGGAAATAATCATTGTTGTGCAAGATAATATTGCTAGATTTAAACCCCCTAAAAATAGGCTCTACCCGAAGAATGAAGATTGCATTCTGACTGAATGGAATATAGCCACTATCAATAGAAATAAAAATGGTATTGACAGAAACACAGTCCGATGGATTAAACCCCCCACTGATTGGCACAAATTAAATTTTGATGGGGCCTCAAAAGGCAATCCAGTGACTCTGGTGGAGGGGGCATCATCAGGGATCAAAGAGGCTGCTATGTTGCTGCGTTTTCTGGGAGAATGGGAAGACAGACTAATCATTATTCCGAAGCCATGGCGGCTCTTTGGGGTATTAGACTTGCCAGAGATTGTAATATTCAAAATATCATAATTGAAGGTGATTCTCTAAATATTATAAATCTTCTGAACAAAAAGCAACACCCCAGCTGGTCTATCAAGGATTATATTGAGGAAGCTATAGATATTTGCAAAAGCTTTGCTAATGTCCACATCACCCATACTTATCGGGAAGGAAACAGGGTTGCCGACAGTTTGGCTAACTTAGGTGTTTATAATTCCTTTCAAACTTGGATTGGCAGGACGTTCTGCCAACTCATGTCAATAAAGCCATCATCATTGATCTTCATGGCAGTGAAAATCATGACTAACACTGTATTTTAGATGCTAATGTGCGGATCCCCAAGTACATGATGATGACATCACAAAAGATTTGGATGATTGTTGCGACTTGTGCGGGCTGGATTGCCATCATTTCTTGGCATGGGAGGAAAGCTGGGGAGCGGGGTAATAATAACAAATGTAACATTATAATTAAACCGGCTTTCACGGGAAGAGCTGATTCAAATACCAAAAACACCGCTCGGCCTGTCCCGCACATTGCAAGCTTTTTTACCGTTGAAAACAGGAATAGGAACAGAGGAAACATGGGGGGTCTGCCATGCAAAACCGAACCGACCCACAACCCTGAGTGGAAAGAGAACACGGAGCTCTGGGAGTACCTGTAAATTGGAGGCCTGTCGAATTTCATTGAGAGGATTCAAGGCTTCGACCAAGACATCTCCATCAAATTCGCCAAGGGTTGGAAGAACAGAATTGTAAAGTACAGTAACATGAAAATGGAAATTACAGAAGAGCTCATAGCTCAGATCACGGGTCTCAGCCTGGAAGGCACAAAATTCTTCAATAAAAAGGTCGACAGGGAAGTGGAAACCAAGAAATTTTTAGAAGAGGGAGAGAATCTTGAGTTTGTTCTGGCCTCAAGGTGGAGTCGATCCCTGTTCCTTTTGATGAACTTGCCAGAATGGTGGTAAGGTATGTTACCCTTGAAGGAAGATATGTGACTATTCCTCACAAGCATCTGATTTTTCTGAATCATTTTCGTAGAAATAACATTATTAGCTTTCCTCATTATCTGATCAACTCCTTGGAGAAATCTATAAGGGAAGTTCAAAATCACTCTAGGGCTGTCCCTCTGCACCAGGGCCTTATCCTCCTGATTCACCGTCACTTTTCCAGCTGCCCTCCCATGAACCCTATCCCACCTCCCTCCTTCATACCCCCACCTACCCATACTACTCCCACTCCACCCCTGCTAAAAAGAAAGAATGATGATGTTGGCTCCAGCAAGAAAAGCAAGAAAGCTAAAATCCCTACCTCCCAACGTGTCCTTAGGAGCCACAAGGACTTAGAACTTGCTGAAAACCTCCTGCATATTAGCATGCCTGTGGAGAAGCCCAAAGAGGAGGATTTGCTGGAGAGGATTGACAGATTGGAGAAGGAGATTCAAGAGCTCAAAGGGGCTCTAAAAAACATGGAGAGAGCCAAGGGTAAAAGGATCCTTCAAAGTGAGGAGGAAGAGGGGGTCATTGATGAAGTCTTCAAGAAACTGCAGTCCCTTGATGGCAGATTGGGGAATGCCAAAAGCCACAATGACTGCATTTTATCTACCCTCAAAAGCATCTATAACTTCATTGAACAACATGTCCACAGTGTTTGTAGTTTAAGTGGAATCAATGAAGACATATGGGGCCCTAAAGAGAATAGGGACATTGCAATCTCCCAAGCAGACATGAAGGACCCCTCTCAGGCCACGGCCATTGCCTTTTTCATGTCACTGCAGGCCATCAAGACCAAGATAGACAGAGCCATCAAGTAGCGGGCTGTTGTGCTGCAGTTTTTTGGCTGCGATCTGGCTGTCGTCGGGCGGTTCTGGAGCTGTTTTTTTGGTGGAGCTCGCTTTTCTATTTCTCTTTTGGTTTCTTTTTTATCTTGTCTTCGTTGTTCTGGATCTCTGTACGTTTTGATCCACTTTTCACCTTTATTGTAATTTGGCTGTTGAGCCTTCTTGGTTGGTTGTTTTGCCCCTCTCTGGGCTACTTCTCTCATATTTTCTATCTAGCTTTTGAGCCCTTTTGTATACAGGGTATAGTCCCTTCAAAACTATTTGCCCTTAATAAAAAAAAAATATAATACATAACACATATTATGTTGTTAAGTCGGTTTAGTTGGTTGTTAGTTCAATTGATTGATAACTATTTCCTAATTAACGACTCTAAGTTATATATAATCCTTCCTACTCTTTCAATAAAGGTTCTAATCATTACTTGTTGTATTCTATCGCAAACATTGGTATCGAGCATATGAACTTTCTCGATGTGTGAGAAGCGTGAAAGGATGATGAAGACTCGCGAGCAAACATCAATCCCTGGTAAAGGAGGACATGGCTCGGATATGACACAATAGAACCATAATGCATGCGTGTAAAAAGATTTGGTTGTTTGTCCAAAATATGACACAACACATTGCATACCTATTTTGGCATTTAGTTGTTCACATATCTTGCTCGGCGCAGGAAGTTTTATGTCTTGTTTAGATGTGGAAGAATTCTAACATAAGACTTGCATGGAAAGACTTGTTATTGTTAGGAATTCCTTGCACCAGAAACATGATATTGGAAATGTTTAAACGTGGAGTGGAAATTGTTTGTGTGAAAAAGTTATTGTTCCCTGTTTTTGCATGTAGTGGTTTCATGGGCAGCAATAAGTCAACCAAAGATGGATTTTGGTGTATTGTGAGTGTTGTAAATCAATACAACCAAGGAGGAAAAACCATTTCATTGTTGTTTGTGAAGACCAAGGAGAGACTTGAGTGCATTGGAAAGGCTACTGGTACAAACTTGTGTAAAGTATAAATTCCCTTCACGTAGAGCACAACCATGAAGAAGAAAGAATGACTTGCATGCGAAAGATCACAATTGATCCAATATGAGGTGATATAAGCCATGTCCTCACTCAAGTTGCTTCTCTCCAATGCTCGTCTCTTGAAAGGGCCAAATTATGCCACCTGGAAGAAAAAGATGATCATAATTCTCTAGTTTGAGGAGCTCTAGGGAATCGTCATTGGAAAAGTAGTGTGTCCTTCGATGCACACAAGAAGAAGAAGTATGATAATACCAATGAAAAAGACATCATGTTAATCACACTCAACATCTCCAATGAGGTTCAACCGAAGTACAGGATGCAACAATAAATGAAAGGTGGCATGGGATGCTCTATCCACCATTTATGAAGTGAACAACCAGACAAAGATTCTCCATCTACGACAAATATTCAAATGCACAAGATGAAACATGGCAATAAAGTAGATAAATTCTTGCATTCTATGGAAGAACTATGACCAGAGCTTGAAGTGCTAGGAGAGAAATGATTTAATATAAATTGAAATAAATTTTATTTCAGAGTGATGCACTACAACTAATGATAAACAAATGATAATATTTAGTAATGGACAAGCAATAAGCATTCAATGATATGAAAACCCTAAGAAAATGAGAGGGGAAGATGACTTAGCTGATTTTGTGCAACCTAGGAGTGATATGGAATGAGTATCTATTAGATTTTGTTGGAAATATTGTCATCAACTCTCGATGAGGTTTCAAAACCTTAGAAATACATAGGACAGAAGTGCCCATAGGAGGATAGGAGCGGCCCAGGTGTAAGTGACTAAACTAGGATCCTGCGTCCACTTAGATGCTAAGGTCCTAGTCTTTTTTGAGCTAGAGGAGCTTAGCAGTTGATCTCTTTGTTGTTCTAGTTTCATTGTAATGTCATTGGTCGTACTTATAACCTATAAAATAGATGACTACCTACACATGCCCACAAACCACATTAAATTTAATAAAAAAATTGTAAAATGGAGAGTCGGACTGACCTCGACAGTCACCCGAAGAGTGAACTTACAATTGAGCATTGCACTACATCTTAGAATCCATGTAGTTCTTTGTGCTTATGTGTGTAATGATGCCCTAGGTTTCCCTTGTGCAAGTTGCACTATGATAGCCGACTAGATATAGATTGTACCAAGTATGTAGAGTGTGGGTGATGGAATAGAATGAACTCCCCTCCTATGTTATTGATGCAGAATAATGCATCCCTTGTACCTTGTATGGATGTGCTATATGTATGCTCTATAATGATCTTGTGCCTTTTGTGAAAGCTTAGGTGATAATAGATAATGTTTATGATGTTTCGTCTCCTATTTGAGAGAAATAACTAAGTATATATATGATTCCCTTGTTTGAATTTCATAATTGACAACTGAAAGGTTGACCCAAAGTTTTAAAAGGTGGCCAAGAAGTAAAAGAGACCCAAAAGAGTAAGAAGAAGATAAAGAAGGATAGGAGCACTTCGGTGCTTCTGTCCTAACTAGGTGTTATTTTTGAGGTCATAAAAGATAAATCAATAAAGTTCCCATAGAGATGTAGGATATGTAAGGCCAATAAAAGAGAAAGAGATAAAGTAAAAGGCCCAAAAGAAGTTATCAACCACTAGTTTTCTTTCTTAGCAATCATGTATACATTAGTATTATTTATGACCTAGAAATGTACCCAACTGCATAGATTTTGTGTCTACATTTACCCTCACTTTATCTTGTTGAGTGAATACTTGATAGCATAAAGTAGATAGAATATGTGTACCTTGTAATCCGTAGAAGAGTGTATTTGATAGCATGCCATGAATAAGAAAAACATGAAGTGATTGTTATATAAAGCATGAAAACTAGGAAGGGGAGGTAGACCCTAGGGGTGAAGCATATATGTAGTATTGTGTTGTTGGATATTGTGCTCTCTGATGTGAGTTGCTTCTTGTTGCATATGAGGATGGACCTGCAAAAGAAGAGAAAAAGAGTTATCAAAGTCCCACATGTGAAAAATCATAGTTATGTATATATAAGTACATAAAAGTAGTAGAAATGGAGAGAGTGCACCTGATGTATGAGAGAGTGTGTAGGATAGAAAAATGTCTTGTTTTATTTGGAGATGTTGTTTAATTTGAGTGTCTTATTGTTGAGGGTGAGGCTTTTGGGAGATCTCATGCCAAGAGTGAGTTTTTTGAGTAGTCTCATGCCAAGAGTGAGCTTTTGGGAGATCTCATGCCAAGGGCGAGTTTTTGAGTGATATCACACTAAGAAAAAAGTGTTGGACAGAGAGGTATGTTTTATCTCCTTCCATGAATATTCTCAAATAAGTGCCCTTCACAGATGGAATGTCCCTAATTTGTAACCAATTTTAACTATTTACATAACCGAATGTAATTGAATCACTAAATTTTACAATTGAAGGAAATGGCTTGATATTATATAAATGTACTATAACTGTTGTAAAATGTGCTAAAATGAGAGAATATCTACTTTTTACCCTAGAAAACAAGCATCCATTGCTCATGTTTGATGTTGGGAGCTAGTTTCGCTCTATGTTTTTAGTTCATGTCAGATTCTGGACCAATATGTGATGATGTTCTTTCGCCAATTCAATACTATGTTGATTTGTTCTATAATTTTGTGTTGCTAGAAGGGTGATTTGTTCACCTAATAGATGCCCCCTCATTTGGGGTTCATGTGATGAATGTAGGAGGATGCATCCCAAAGGAGAGGACATGAAGATGATATGCATATCATGTATTGGATACCTATAGGGGGTAGGGGATGTGCATGGTAGAAACCAAGGCACATGCAAACAAAGTAGGCTAGAAACAAGTGTTAGTTTAAAATAGCTAGCATGCAAATAGAAAACAATGTAGCAAGTAACTATGAAGACAAGTGGGACCATTATTTAAGAATTTTTTTATACATGGGAAATTGCTCACAATGTCACAATACAATTAGGGTTGAAGCGGACATAAGAAAACAATTATCAAACAAGACATAGGGCATAGCCCACATACAATATCAAACAATGGAAAACAAGAAATATTAGATAACCATGGTTGTATGGAATCCTACAAGGAAGATGCTACACATGATACACATGTTAATATGTTAGAAAGATAAGTAGTATGTAAAAGCATGTATAAATCAACGAAGGGTAAGTGGTAGTGATAAGTAGTAAATATTATAACAATAGGACCTGTTATTTTAGAGTATGAGAGTAGCAAAGGTAGATTCCCCCAAGAGCCTCAACGAGACTAGTAAAGAGTAGTGTCGAACATCATGCATTGTGTAAAAATATTTAAAAGTCATGCATTCACCTCAAGATACCATGTGAATGTGCATGTGTATATAGAAAAATATAATGACATACTAAGTATCTAGCTAGCATAGAAAAAAGTGTAACGTTTAAATAGGATAAGCTAGTAAGAGTGAATAAAACCAAGATGTGCAGATGTGGTGTGCATGTGATGGTGTGTTGCGATATGTCAAATGTATAGATGAGAGGAGCCACGTTTCCCCCAACGGATGTGTGGGAGATGAGGTTTATTTAGGAATGATTCCTCAACGGTTATGTGTGAACCATAATAAGAGTTCGTCATTAGGTAATGAAGGTAAAGTATGTTTACCAGAGATGTGGTGATGTTTGGAAAGACAGACATAAGGGATGAAGTGTGAGTAGCAAAGATGCGATAATTTGGGTTCATGGAGGAAATGTACCCTCAACAGTCAAGCATGAACCATATAACAAGAGTATTTCATTGGGTAATAAAGGTAAAGCATGCTTACCAGAGATGTGGTGATGCTCCAAAAGATAAACATGAAACATAGAGCATGGGTAACCAAGATGTGAAAAGTTAGGTTCATGGAGGAATTATTAATAACTAAAATGTAGAATTTATTCTAATTCCATAGTTGATATAATATTAAGGACAATAGTAAATAACAAATAAATGCATAAAGAAAATAACCGAAGCAATCTAAGCTATGAAAATATGAAACCCTAAAGTGCAAGAAGGGTTAGATAGAGCTTAGTTGATTCGATGATTCCTTGAGACTATGTCACAGAATAAAATGGATGAATAGAATACATTAACGAACACAGAGAAGCTCTAGAAAACACAGATATGGAACAATATGTTGGACGGGGGCACCTGAAGAGTTACAAGGGTTCCTGTGGATGCCCTAGCCTAAGATATGGGTGTCTTGGTTTATGAAAAGGTCCGTAAACCTCCTCTAAGGCGTCGATGAATGATCACTTTCCTTTACTTCCTATCACATGCCACTAGCTTTGTTGGACTGCGCAATATGTCGTTGAAAATCAGTGATGAAGATGAGACCTGCAAAACCTTAAGACAAGTATTAAACCCCTAAAATAAGAAATATGCATATGAAGGGATCAGACTATCCTCGTCTGCCACAATGGTGGACTTACTAACTGATCATTGCACTACATCTAAGACCCAATATATTTCTATGTGTGTGTGTGTGTGCAATCATGACCTATGTGCTCTTGTGCTAGTCACACTTTGGGAAAGTAGCAAGAAATAACTATGTGTATAAATGTAATAAAAGGGTGGATGGAATAGAATATACTTCCCTCCTATGCAGTGTGATGTAGATTAACTAGCCTTTTGCCTTGTGATGGATCTAGATGGATGAAAATGGAGCCTTTGATGGATGCAACCTTAGGTGATGATAGTAGTGCTTAGTGCTTGGTCCCTCATTATGGTCTCATAACTTTATATTTATATGGTTCTCTTGTTCTAATTTCATAATTAACCCTAAAAAGGCTGACCACTAAAAATATAGAATGCTCAAATAGATAGAAAGTTCCCAAAAGATGGAGATAAAGTGGAAAAAGGATCAAGGCACAACCAAATGGGACTAGGGCACATGTGGGCACCCCAGTATTAGTCTGGGTGCCCCAGTTAAGGTGAAAATGATGTAGAACAAAAAAATAGACTGGGCACATGTATGTGTGAGAGGTCGACAATGACGATAGAAAGCAAATTAAAATGGCCAAAAGATGGGGGTTTAGTACTTTATTCACTCAAACATTAAATGAATAGTAGTATGAGACCAGGGCTAATTAATGCTTAAAGTGCATGATTTTGTGTCTACATTTTCCCTCACTTTATGTTGGTGAGCGTAATGCTTAGTAACATAAAGTAGATAGAGATGCGTACCTAATGTCCATGTAGAGTGATGTAGAAATCATGTCAAAGGACTAGAAAAAGTGTGGAGTGACAAAAAGATGGAGTATGGAGACTAAAGATGAAAAAGTGAAAAAGTGGTGAGAGTGAACCTAGGGTGGAAACACGTGTGTAGATGTCAATGTGTGTGATGTACCTACATGTTAGTATGAGTTTTGTGTTTCACATAATCTTCTTGTTGTTGTTGACACCTTTGTTGTTATTATTTGTTGTTGAGTGCTTGCTTCTCATACAGATGGACCTGCAAGGAGAAGATGATCAAGTAGTCAAATATGCATGTATATATGTGTAAAAACACATGTATATAGAAATGAAAATACTGAAATGGAAATATGAAAAATGTAAAAGGAACATGTGCACCTAATCCATGATGAGAGAAAGGGTGTAGAGAGGATATCCTATACTACAAGTTTTTTGGGCGATCTCACACCACCTTAGCTAAAGAAGTGGAGGAAGATGCATTATTCTCTAACCTGTAACTACTTCCCTGAAGATGTATGAAGAGATCTTTGTACTACCTAGTTTTTTGGGTGATCCGACACCACTAGCTGAAGTAGTGTAGGGAGGAAATCTGTTGTATCCTCCAACCTATAACTTCTCCCTAGAATGCTAAGGATAATTTTCCCTATAAAAACTATTGTGTACGGGGTTCGTAGACTAGTCTTAACCCACTCACTTTATAACCCAAAATGTCAAGGATGGAAACTAAACTATACCGATAGACAACACTAAATAGTGTGTAAAACCCCAAATGATGCCCCCTCCTTAAAGGCCCATGTGACATCACTAATAGGAGAATTTGGCCCCCAAAGAGGACCAACCACATAAAAAAGTGTCTTACATGGGGAAATGAATTCACACCCGACCTCTCAAGGTCGTGCTGAGACAATCGGTGTAGAATAAATGTGAATGTGAGTGTGGTGATGGAGATCAAGCTAATTGGGAAATCTTATGTCTTCAACACGCAATATCGGGATCTACGATTCTAAGGAAAAGAATACTCTCCTAACTTTAAGTGGTGTGATGGCTCGATATGATATAATAGCTGCTCAGAGACTCAATCAATATCGAGCTCTATCGATATTTTGTTTGTTTGTTGTTGAACACATGGAAAATGATCTTTGGGTGCCTCATATGGATTTCCAGAAAAGGTCATGGAAGTAAGAATGAGAGACGTGGTGGATCCATAGGGATTTATGGGTGATTTTCTAGTCTAGTCTAGAAAGTCTTAGCTTGATCGGATTGTTATGTTAGTAAGGAAAGTTGTGCAATAATGTCTAGTGGAAGTGGTGAAGATCTGAATACTAATGTATGCAAACTAGTGTCAATGTCTAACTAGTTAGTCAATAGGCCCGTTGGGTTGTGGGACTTGAGGATCACAACCAAAGACTCGTGGAGGTTGTGGCCCTTGTATGGTCATGTGTGTAATCAAACCCTGTTGCCAGGAGTAGTCCAATAATCGTAGGCTTGATTAGCAAAGTGATGTTTAGCGTATTTAGTTGTTCTATTTTCTCAACAAAAGTTACAGGTGTGTGTAAGATTGTCAAACGTAAACTTGTATCAATGTCAATTATCAATTTCTATCCCATTGGGTGTGGGACCAAGGGATCACAATTGTACATATTTTCTTGTTGTGGACCATTGATGGTCATACATAATGAAATGAAATGATTTTAATAAGAAAACTAACTACTAAAGGAAATATAATCTATGTTTTTGGATTTTTCACAATATATCATAACAAAACAATAAAAAGCAAACTAATCTATCAAAGGAAATATTTTTTGATCTTTTCTAGTTTTTAAGCAATGCGTTCTAATCTAATAAATAAACTAAAGACAAGTAATCAACCGGATGTAGTTGGTTACTTGTGTGAATATGTGAATCTAATCTAAAACAAATAACCTAATCCAATCAAAACCCTTCAAACCCTACCTCAGAGGTGAAGAACAAATCATGACCCTGAAAGAGCTATTGTTCCCCACAACTTCCCTAGTAATGTTAAAGAGAAAAATTTCTAATGATTTGATCTACTTGTAATTTCCTAACCTATTGAAATGAACAATTTTACTACTCTATTTGATATGCAATTGAAACTAGTGATTTGAAATTGACAATTTAACAAATAAAGCAAACAAACACACAATTCCAACCTGGATAAGCAAGAGCTTTGGAAAATATGGTTGTATATGTATCTGTCCCCTCAGTTTGTTCCTTTCTTTCTCCGAGTGTTCATATGAGTCCAAGGGATTGGGAATGCAAGAACAATGGTAAGAGGATGGTGCTTGAGCAATGGCAGCTTGAAGGCAGTCTAGATGCAATGCAAGTAGAAGAGAGATAACACAAGAGATCTGAGCTTGGCTATGCAATTCCTAGCAAGATTGTGGTAGCAATACAATGCAAGATACACAAAAATTCTTAGGCCTTTTTCTTGAATACAAGCATGGAATATATAAGAATTGGGGTTGGGATGTGCCTTCATGCACAAGGCAAGAAGAGGTAGTTCCAACTAACTAAAGCACATGCAAAAATAGAAGAGGGAAGGAGAACCAAGCAATCAAAACTATTTTTAGACAATTTGGCCCATGGATGCATGCTAAAAGTGAAGTTAAGTGAATCATCGCATGTTAAAAACATGCATGATGGAATCTAGAAAATCGGGTAGGACCGACCGCCTTGCCCCTAGGGGAGGAGGTTTGAACCACCACCCACCGCCAGGTAGGGTGGTGGTCCTGGCACTAAAGGCCAAAACATGTGCAAAAAGAAGAAAAAAAGCTGGAAAAAGTGTGGGAAGGCTAAGTAAAGATGTCTAGGAAAAAATATACATTGTGAATGGGTTTTGGAGCTCAAACACCTTCTTGAAAGGACTTGAATCATCATTGGGGACTTTTGTAACCATTTTTCGACAATGTAGCACATGTAATTTTGGGTGTGTATATATTGCCCCCTAGAGAAGTGTCTTAGCCATGAAAAGGTGTAAAACATAGAGTCCAAGTATGGCATTCCCAAAATGGGGAGTTAGAAGCTATACCTGACATGCCTTGTGTGTCAAAATGTCACCATCCAAACTCCCGCTACCTGTAAGAGAAAGAAGACTCAAGTGTAGATAGATAAAATATCAAAAAATAAACACTAAACCAAAATGAAAAAAGGACTTACCATTTGTGTGGGGATATAGAGATATACCTGCGCCAATGCTCCAACCCTGTAAACACATACACTCAAAATGAGGTCAAAATATATATATATATAAACAACTCATTTTTTTAATTCATTTGTGCATATTTGATTTGGTGAATTTGGAGCTCTGGGCCCATGGTGACCATTTTCGATGAGAGTACAACCAAAATGACCATTACGAGATAGTGATCATGCCTCCATGAGTGGGAGATCGATTACCACGTGGTCTAAGGTTGGTTTTTTTCACTTTTTCCTTTTCATACCTAAAATGTAAAATGTTTGAAAAGTTTACCTAGGGGGACTATTTTCAAAATTTCTTGTCTTAAATGAGTCTCTAGGGGGCGCCCATAGGGAAGTCTTTTATTTTGTCAAAAATGGTCATTTTTTTGCATTTTTGGGCATTTTTAGGTTAAGGTATTTTGAAAATCGGCTCAAGACCGCCACCCAAAGCAAGGCGGTGGTCACAGGACCACCACCCTACCTGGGGTGGGTGGTCTGGAACCACCCCCTACATTGGGGTGGTTTTGAACAAAATGACCAAAATGTGCATTAACTTAATTTTTTTGGATTTTTGATGTTTTTTCATGTTTTTGGTGAGCTTATCTTCTTGTATACGTTACTAACTTTCTCTTTTTTCCATGTTTTGGTGAATGCAGAAGAAGGAGGAGTACATCCATTGGAGCCGAGAGAGGGAGTGTGATTGGCTCCTGGGATCTTGGATCAGTTGACTCAGGCTCGAGGGACACTCTCTCAGAGGGAAGGCATCTGGAGGATTACACGTGTGCCCCATGTTTCCCCTACTAGTCACATATTGTGTGACTTATTTTCTTATTGGGACAGACCGAACACTTTCTAGTTTTCGGTGTGCCAGAGGTGAGTGGACCATCACCTTGGAGGATGTATACCACATTCTTGGGCTCCGATACTTGGGAGGAGACTGACTCTAGAGACAACAGGATCCAGAGGATGAGATGACTCAGTGGGCCACCTATATGGGAGACATCATTATTTCATTTGGTTTAAAGAAGGGAATCAAGGTCAGTCCATTGCCACTTGCTCCTATTCCTATCATTCGTAGAGCCATCATGGGCATCTTGTCCTCCCGATTGATCGGGGACAAGGGAGGTGACACCCTTCTATATTTTTGGGCTCCTATTATTGCACAGATTGAGGCACATGGCACATACATGCCTGGGGAGAAGACATCCTAGGGACTACCTATCATGACTTATACAAGGTAGTCAGATTACAAGGGCAGTCATTGAGCCACCCCACTCTTGTTATGAGTTGGGTTTATGAGTGCATCACCCCCTATGGGAGGGGAGTACAGGTATTGGATCTAAGGGTTGTCTAGGAAGTGAGGTGGACAACTATGTCAGTTCTTAGGACACCTCATCATCTAGTGGCTTCTTTGACCATGACAGACATGGTTTCCACTCCCTACTAGGACATGGCAGGTTATGGGGATAGGAGGTGACCACGGTGGTAGCTTTTCCACCATAGGTTAGTTAGTTGATAAGGTTGGGAGAGTCGAGACTCATCCATTTGATCGGGTTCCTCAAGTAGTTTGGCCTCCCATATGTTGACATACTTCCCCCAAGTGGTACCGATCTATAGACCATTCAGAGGCCCAAAAGGGCCCTAGAGGAGATCGGCTGGACAGTGGTTACCCCAGGGGTGCCTATCATAGTTAGGCATGTGGTCCATGCTCTGATGGGTAGTTGGTGCCCCTCGAGCACCTTTTCTTCAGATTGTGGCTGCTCCTGCTCATAGTGGAGAGGAGGATGAGCCCATTGACATAGACTCGATTCTGAGGAGCACACAGGGAGATGAGACTGAGGAGGATTTGGGTTGGGGGAGGAGAGGAGGAGGATGAGGGGGTTGGTGTTGAGGCTTGGTGGGGTAGCCCATATGGAGGAGGAGGAGAGTGACCCTAAGTGGCATGATACTCAGGATATGTTGAGAGAGCAGCACACGAGGAGGTGAGTGCAGAGAGAGAGAGACATTGGTCTCAGAGGAGACACTTCCTCGAGGTGGGGAAGGGGATGATGAGTCGTGATGATGGGACAACATTTGGCCTCTGGCTTTGGGGAGGCCCCCAGCCACAACCAACATCATTAGAAATAACCACCGACCCTACCTAGATGCCTGAGAGATCCGAGTATGTTTAATACTCTTTTCTCGACTTTGTTACTTGAAATGTTAGTTTGGTACTTTTTTTTTTATTTACATTTTGTGGTTTTCTAACTTACTATTTTTCTTCTTTTTCTTTCTTGCAGTGACTACACAGGAGTGGTGAGAGCTTATCGATGGGTGTGCATGGACACCCTGTTGATTCCCTCGGGGGAAGACCCGAGCCGAGATGACTAGGAGGATCAGGTCACCAGCAGCTAGCATGGAAGACACACTGATGTGTTTTCTCCTATTTGGAGGATAGCGGAGGTGGTGACCTCCCTTCATACCCAAGTGGCTAGATATGAGATTTTCAGAGCATTTGATGAGGTGGAGCCATTCCCATAGTGAGACCACAGCCAAGTGGCCACCACCATGAGCATTCACACCATTCGGTTCATTCCCAACATCATCGCAGCCCATAGTAGGAGCCCTGGACATGGCCGTGCACCATCCGAGGGATCCCACATAGGGATTGACAGCCATTGGGCCATTTATTGCTTTGTTTCCATTTTTTCGGGCACTATATGATTTTTTTTTGTATATCTTGGGCTCATTGCGAGCATTTTGACCATGCCTTAGTGCATGATGATGGCATTGTATACAAACTTGACTCACCATGATATATATATACTTTTTTTTTGGTTGGTAATCCATTGTATTCGAGTTGACTTTCTTTTGGCTTATTTCTCATGTGTACTCTAGATGTTTAGAATTTCCATTTTTCTATGCTTTTCAGAATGCATGCAAGTGGATGTGAAATGATAACAAAATGATTTCTTTTTGTATTTTATAATGTTGATATATGATAATGCAAACACAATGTGATGTTGAACTTTAGTTTCTTTAAGAAATCTTTGATACTTCATATTGTCTTGGAAAAATGTGGTGATACAATGATATGATAAGTAAATGTACTTGCCCCACTCCCGACTCCACACAACCTAGTAGGATGTGAGGGCTCAACACCAAGAGCTAGAAAGGGCACAAGTTATGAAAATTTTGTTGAATGGTAATGATGAGGGAAAGACAATGGTTTGACAGAACCAAATTGAGACACTACAACCTCACCCTACTCAAGTTACTTCATAGTTTAGAATGTGATTTGCTTTCCAGTTTATCTAGACTTAGATCCGTAGATGGCCACTTGGTTGACAAAATCTGGTTTTGAGGTTTTAAACTCTTTTGGAATTTTGGACATCTAACTCACTTTGTTTTTGACTTATGATTTCACAATATTTGAATGGATTGTTTCTAACTTTCAAGTTTATCAAAGAGACCCCCTACACCTTGCCCCATGCTACCAAGTAGGAAGCATGGGCTCATCACCATGGACAAGGAATAGGTGAGTAAGGGCATTTCTCTCCTTTCCCAACCCTACATCACCAGTAAGAGATGCAGGCTCAACACCGAAGGTTGGTAGGGAAAAGAAATGTGTAAAATAAAATTTTTTTGTGGATTTGCATTTGACTTACTCATTTAGGAAAAATGTTTAGTATGTTCTTATTTCCAAAGAGATATTTATGGGATAGATGTGACACCATGAAGCTTCTAGAACAAACTATAGGAAAAGACACCTAATCTAGAAAGAGACTATAAGTAGAACCAAGTATGCAGGCCTTGGTATGGTTATGGTCAAAACTTTGTCTTATCCTATTTGAATTGATGAAATGATTTGGAAACAATTGATGATACCATGAAAATTTGAAGAGATATGATTTGAATGTTTTTCCATTATTTTTAGAAGTTTTTAGGAGTTGCTATAAGAATAAGTCCCTTGATCACAAATTTTACAGAATGAACTAGAAAATGAAAGTGCAATGCAGATGTAGTAATGTACATATGAAAATGCTAATGGATCATGCGTAATACCTCTTTAGGTGAAGAGAGTTCACAGATTCATTAAACTCCTCACCCTCTAGTGTACACAGTGAAATGCCCCATTTTTGTAGTCTTCTACTACTCGATATGGACCCAACCACCTGGGTCTGAATTTTCTTCCTTTCATTGGTATTTTTGTCTATCCGGATGTCAAGTCTTAAGACCAAATCTCCCTCATATATTTCACTCACTTGTAAACCCTTTTTGTTATTTTTTGAGCCATCCGGTGGTCAGCATAAGCTTGTGTCATTGTTCACATTGAGTCTAGCCTCATCAAGACTTTCTAACGAGAGTCACGCTTCTCGATAGCCTTCTTCTCCCAAGATTCCTTGCAATGAAATACAGAGACTAGGTATTTTGACCTCGAGTGGTAAAACTACTTCCACACCAAATACCAAAGAAAAGGGGTTGCCCCGTTGGTGTTCTAACTGATGTCCGATAGGCCCACAAGGCCGAAAAATCTTTAAATGCCAATCTCATTTGTTTCCTTAATGGTCTTAAGGAGGATGGACTTTAATGTCTTATTCGTAGCCTCAACCTATCCATTGGCCTTGAGGATAATAAAGAGAAGTTGTGTGATGACTTATCTTGAACTTTGCACACAATTCACATACTTCATCATTTTTGAAAGATGTGCCATTATCGAGATAATGACCTGTGGGACCCCGTACCTACAAATGATTTGGTTCAAGATGAACTTAGTGATCATAGACCTAGGTACAAGTGGTAAGAGGCATAGCTTCTACCCACTTAGTAAAGTACTTTGTGGCCATGATTATGAAGTTATGGCCATTTGTTGATGAGGGAGAGAATTTCCCTATCAAATCCAAGGCCCCACGTGGAAAAGGGCCATGGGGTTGCAATTGGTTAAAGAGCTTGTGCCGGTATGTGGATTTTGTGGGAGAACTCTTGACATTTGTGGCATCTATGCACACAAATCTCTATTGCATCATGCTCTAGAGTGGGCCAAAAATAGCCCATCCGATGTATCTTTCGAGTAGTGGTGTGGCCTGCCAAAGTGGCCTCCACATACTCCACTATGTGATTCATAAAGAATTTTTTCAGATTCTTTTGTGTCAACACATCTTAACAACATTCCATCGAAGGCTCTACGATAGAGCACTTGTTCCAAAATAACGTACTTAGTGGCAATGACATGTAACCACCTTCTTTGTTGTGATGTTTCCCCTTCTAGATATGTATGGTCCACTATAAAATTAATGATGTCAAGTATACCATGGACACACAGAAATGGGGGCCTAGTCTCGAATGAAGTATACACACTCATCGGGAAGTTTAGATCTACCAGATCACCTCCATCAATGGATTATTAGCCAACCAGTCCACAATGATTTTTCCTTTGATGGATTTTTGATTAACAAATGTTAACTCAAATTCACCCATCAGAGTTATGAAGTGCCGGATTTCTTAGATAAGGATCCTTGTGTGAGGAATGTCCGCAAGTGATCTGACTTAACAATAACCCTCATTTCTTGATTCAACATATAATGTCTCAAATGCTTTATCACAAAGACTATGGAAAGGCATTCTTTTTCTACCTGTGTGTAATGTGTCTCATAATCAAGAAATGTTTGACTAATAAAATAGACTACACGCTCTCATTTATCATCATCTTCTTGAGCCAACATGTAGGCTAGCTAGTGAAACATCGTAGCTCATGAATACAAGATCAAAGGGTGATCTGATCTAGGTGGCATGAGCATGGGAGGGGACAATAAGAATCATTTAACCGACTCAAATGCCTCATGCATTCATCTATCTAATCAATCAATGTAGCAATCCTTTTTCAAAAATTGTTGATTGGGTGAATAACAAAGGTCAAGTCAGGGATAAACCTTTGGATTGCCCCAAGTTTTCCAAGAAAATATCTGATGCTCAGACTCATCCGTCGGTGGAATCATTTCCAATACAACTCAGATTTTGGTTGGGTCCACATCAATTCCTCATGAAGATATGATGTACCCCAAAATATTGCCTCCTCCTGTTACAAATACACACATTTTTTGGATTCAATGTGACGTCGTATTTGATTAAGTGAGAAAGGATGATAAAAGCACCTCTGGGTGATCGCACATTTTCTGGCCTTAGCCAAGAAGGTCATCACATGTAGGATTCCACAATCTTATGTATAAGATCATGGAATATATAATTCATCACCCATTGGTACGTAGCACCAGCGTTCTTAAGCCCGAATGACATAACAACATAACAGTAGGTTCCCAAGGAGTTATAAATGTAGTTTTGGCCTGATCTTCTTCAAGAGATTTTGATTTGATTGTACCCAGAGAATCCATCCATGAGAGACAACAACTCAAAACCAGTTGTTGCATCAAAAATAACATCGATGGATGGTAATGGGAAATCATCTTTGGGACAAGCCTTATTTATATCCCAAAAGTCTATGCAAATGTGGATCTTTCCATTTTCTTGAGAATGGGACTATGTTAGACACCCATTGTGAGTAGTCAACTGGCTTGATGAACCCTACCTGGAGGAGTTTCATCACTTCTTCCTTCACCATGAGGGCCACCTTTGGCTTCATGGGCCTTGAATTTTTCTTAATTGGCTTAGCATCTGGCTTGGTGACAAGATTGTGCACTGCAATGTGTGATGTAATTCCTCATTTCTTTGTAGCTAAATGTGAATGCTTTTTGATGCTCCTTGAGAATGTGGGTATGTATTTCAACTTCCTCAGGAGTTAAAGAGGACCCTAGCTTCAAGATATTTGGTTCTTCCTGGTCCCGATATTTATATCGATTGTTCCCTTGATTAAGGAGGTGTTTCCTTCCTCAAACTAGGTAGGGCTGAGAGGAAACTCTAAATCCCCTCTTCTCCTCACAAATTTTGAGTTCCTTCCTGGGGGGAAGATTCTATCATGGGATTTCCAAAATAGGAGGAAGAGTGTGGAATTAGAGAAATATTAACCTCGTGATGAGTAAGATGTAATTATGAGAGTGTTTAGATATCCTAGAGTTTCTTTGTCAATGTCAATGTGATCTATAATGACAGACTCACTCTCAGTCTCTATGTATGTCAACATTGGAGTTACTGGTGTCTTATGAACCAAAGGTTCTACATGAACCGAGACCATGAAGTTTGTATCTTCCAACTCACTACTTGGAGTAAAGTGAGAAGAAGAAGTTTTATAGTCTTGTGAGGAGATTCTTCTCTCGTGGAATTGCTTTGATTGATATGAAGTCAAATCTCTTTGTTAGATTCAACACTGCTATTTTGTAGAGTTGTAAATGCTCAGCTCTAGTCTCATATACTTTGGATATCTGATTTGCAACAAGTTGTGAATCACCCAACACCCTAATATTAAGAGCACCCATTCTTTTGGCTATGATGAGACCAAGTAGAAGGGCTTCGTATTCAGCCCCATTATTTGTGCACTCAAAGTTTAATTTGAAGGAAAAAGGTAGAATCCTTCCCTCAGGAGAGGTAAGAATCACACCTACCCCAATGCCAAAATGACATTTGGCTCCATCAAAATGGAGAGTCCAATAGTTACTTGGAAAAATGGATGTTGGATCATCTTTTGAATCTTTCTCCTTTACCTCAGTTACCTCAACCATACAAACCTCATTTTCTGGAAGAGAACCGAGTCCCAAGGTATGTCCCATGCCCATAGAATCAAAAGGAAGGAGAATGGGTAAATCCTTCTCCAATAGCTCAACAATATTTTCCATGGTTCCTAATGATATTGTCTCTATGATGATGGTTTCATCTTTGACTTTCGAAATGCCTTCGATCAAACCCGTGACTTCTAATTCCATTGTAGGAACCAAATTTTCCTCTAGTACTGAGCTTGTAGGTTTATTTAACTGATTTGTAGGAAGCTCAAACTCAAAGTGGATTCCTGGCCTCTTTTTCAAGTTAGCTAGGTGTATGTCGAAGGGTTTTGGATCACCCTGTGCCACAAAGACCTTCCCTAAATGTAGGAATCTAACTTCCTAAAACAAAGTGGAGGGAATCACCTTCATGCGATGAATCCAAGGATGACCAAGGATCATATTATAGTTGGTTTCTCGATCTATAATATAAAACTCAGTTAGTACCATCTTAGGTCCAAGGGTGACTGAAACACTATAGTTCTGATTGATGTTTCCTTGAGGTTGTCGTAGCCTCTCAACGTGTTTCATGTTGAAGAGAAATTGGTCTCTCTCCATACCCTAGCTTTTGAAGGAAAGAGAAGGGGACTATGTTGACTGTTTCCCCATCATCAATCATCACACACTTTACATAGTTGTTGTAAATCTAGACTTGTAAAAACAATGTCGGATCACCTCTATGAGCTATTTTAGCAGTGTCTCATGGGCATCTTGTTGATGTCAAATACAAATCCAACATCTCTTTCAGGATTCCCTGGAGGATAGACATCAAATTCCACATGGTTTATTTGTGCTTCTGGAGGAGGGGTGATGTTAGTCAAATGACCAAGACCCTAGTGCTTCTAGTAGAGTGGCCCTATGAGTAGGGGAATTCTTTAACAGATCCAAGAAGGAAATGTGAGAGAAGGTCTTAGTTAAGTCATTGATCAAGTCATAAGCTCCTACTAGCTTTCTTAGCATATCATGAATGTCATTATGATATAGTCGGGTAGATGGGATTGGCTATGAAGAATAATCCTTGGTTCTAGTGGCAAGCGTTAATTTGAGGTTCAAGTGTCCAACTCCACCAACCCCACAATTTTTGTTTGTTGGTGACCATCCAAAGGAGGTGCCACTTGTGGGTTTGATGAAGTTGAGGCTTCACGATCATGGGTCCCTATTACAATACCTTTTTTGAACCATTGGGATCTATTCTACCATCCTTTGGATGTGTGGGGAGAGGATCGTTAAAGATTCCAAGTGGTGTGTTCTGTGGAGATACCGGTCCCATGTAGGTGTTTTGAGTGGGTGTTGTTGGGTTTTCCAAAAACATGTCAACAAATAACTATCTTTGATCCTCTGAAAAAATTGTGTAAAACTTGTTACAATCATGGCATGTTCTTGCATCATGCCCATGAACCCTATGGAAACCACAATATAAATCAAGATCATAATCTCGAGGCCTTTGGTTTGCACCTTGTTGTGGTCCAAAATTATGATTTTTTTTTTGTTGTTGATTTTTATAGTTAAAATTTGGGAACCCTTGCCCTTGGTTTTGAAATTGGTTTGGATACCCACCTGGGTATTGGTTAGGGCCTTGGGTCTATGTTTTTCTTGATTTTTGAGGTTGTTGTTGTTTGTTGTTGTTGTTGTTGATGGTTAAAATCTACAACATTGACTGAGGGTGAGAAGTTATTGTTTCTTTGATTGTTTTCATTATTATTGTTGTTGTTTGAAGTGTTTGTATTGGGAGCATTAACAATGTTAGGTTTCTTAGGTTGGTCCATCACCCCATCCATCATGACTCCATGATTCTTATTAAGGATTTTTGGTCCTTGATTGTTATTCATGTTGTTGGAGTAACTCGGGGTTATTTTGATTAGGGGTGACTAACCTTCCATTAGCTCCATAAGTCTTATGACCATTGTCAATGGTTGCTTGGTCAATTCAAAGAGCACCCTCTAGTACCTCTTCATAGCTCCTTAGTGGGAACTTTTGAACTTCTTCCTTTGTTTCCTATTGAGAGAGTGGAGGAACAAATCACAAAGCTCCATTTGATCCATATTTGGAGCACTTGCATAGAGGAGTAGAGAACTTGTCACCACCTTTGAATGAAGTGGGTTATGGACTCATTGTGCTCTTTGCTTGATATGAAGGAATTCCCGATTCATGTTCTCAAAATTTTGTTCATATCAAAATCCTTAATAAATTTTGATATGAGTTTCTTGAAGGAGTGTATTGAAGCCTCTAGTATCCTATAGTACCAATCGAGAGAAATACCTTCTAGCATCTTAGGGAAAATATTCACAACAACTGTGTCCCATGGGAGCAGCTCTCGAATGGCCATTGTGTAAGCTTTGATGTGGGTGTTAGGATCACCCTCCCCTTTGAATTTTGGAAGATCAGGAAAGGGTCTCTTGGGAGCATGACTATCTCGAATGGAGAATTCTAGAGGCTCCTTAAGATATTTAGAATAGGTCCCCATTGTGTATGTTTCCACCATTGAAGATCCTTGTTGGGGAGGTGGAGGTTGCATTGGTTTCTAAAATGGGACAACATAAACATTTTTGGGGCATATGGCATCCCCTGCGTGGTTGTCCATATGGACTGGGTAAGTGTACATATCCCCCTGTGAGAGATTTAGAATACATGTGTACGTAGGGGGTTGATTACCTTGATATGGAATCAAAGGCACAAAGCTAGGGAATGTTGCATTTTCGGTGGGTATGGCATTTGAGAATGCACTTCCGGCTAGTTTGCCTATTAGTAGATATCCATATGTGGCATGAGGGGGCATACCCAAGGTGCCCCGTCCCCATAAGTAGATCTCAGGGTTTGGAGTACCCATATAAACTGGAGGATTTTGTGTAGTAGGTATTTGTTTGTAATTTATGGATAGGGAGAAGTTCTTGCTTGCCCGTGTATGAATTTTGAGCATTTTGGGAAAGCTCTAGCTCCTTGACTTTGTCTACCAATGCCGAGATGACATCACCCATTGATGGGGTGGTGCTTTTCTTAGGTTTTTGTTGAACCTCGGAGGTTGTTGAGGAGTATGGTATCCTGCTATGAATTTTTCACTATGTTACCACCCCTCATTAGTAGCAATTTTTTGGTTGGTGGAGGGGTAGCATTATTGTTTTGGAGAAGAACATCACCTTGTCCTTGCAACCTATCAAAATCTCGGTTCATATTCTAGAAGTGTTGTTCACTCCTAGCATATCATGCTAAGTATTCCTCATCTAGATGTGGAGTTGGTCCGATTGCATGCTAATGGGTTGTCAAAACAATACCGAGGAGATGAACTTGCTTCCCAGTGAAATTCATGTTGTTTGAACTTGATTTTTGTGAGGATAAGTCTATGTGATTTGGTCAAGTTCCTCAATACATACAAGAGGAACCAACATTGGTTCCCTAAAGAAGAGGGTTTTGAGTAGTTGAGTGGTTGTCCACCCACATTGAGAGTGAAGGTGATTGTTGTGGTATACTGTTTGGTAGTTGTACATGTCAAAACCTGGGATGGGTGACCGTACTCATTCGTATCCCGACATATTCGGGGGGGTATAAGAATACCCACAGAATAAAGGATGGATGAAGAAAAGGAAAACATTTAGAGACTAGCTCTTCACATGTTGGGTTCACCAATTTGTATGATAGAAAATCAACACGTGACCTTCTTTGCACCCGACCTCTCGAGGTCATGCCGAGACAAAAGTGTAGAATGAATGTGAATGTGAGTGTGGTGTGATGGGATCAAGCTAATTGGGAAATCTTATGTCTTCAACATGCAATATCGGGATCTTGTGAGTCTAAGGAAAAGAATGCTCTCCTAACTTGAAGTGGTGTGATGGCTGGTCTCGATATAATAGCTACTCGGAGACTCCAATCAATATCGAGCTCTACGAGATTTTTTTTTGGTTGTTGAACATGTGGAAAGTGACCTATGGGTGCCTCGTATGGATTTCTAGACAAGGTCATGGAAGTAAGAATGAGAGATGTAGTGGAGCCACAGGATTTATGGGTGATTTTTGGTCTAGTCCAGAAAGTCTTAGCCTGATCGGCTGTTATGTTCAAGTAAGGAAAGTTGTGTAATAATGTCTAGTGGAAGTGGTGAAGATCTGAATACTAATGTATGCAAACTAGTGTCAATGTCTAACTGGTTAGCAGGCCCGTTGGGTTGTGGGACCTGAGGATCACAACCAAAGACTTGTGGAGGTTGTGGCCCTTATATGGTCATGTGCGTAATCAAACCCTATTTCAGGAGTAAGTCCAATAATCATAGGCTTGATTAACATGATGTTTAGCATATTTAGTTGTTCTATTTTCTCAAGCAAAATTTGTAGGTGTGTGTAAGACTATCAAACGTAAACTTGTATCAATGTTAGTTATCAATTCTAGCCCATTGGGTTATGGGACCAAGGGATCACAATTGTATGTTTTTTTGTTGTGGACCATTGATGGTCATACAAAATGAAATGAAATGATTTTAATAAGAAAACTAACTATTAAAGGAAATCTAATCTATGTTTTTGGAGTTTTCACAATATATCAGAACAAAACAATAAAAAGCAAACTAATCTATCAAAGGAAATATTTTTGATCTTTTCTAATTTTTAAGAAATGCATTCTAATCTAATAAATAAACTAAAGACAAGTAATCAATGGATGTAGCTGGTTACTTGTGTGAATATGTGAATCTAATCTAAAACAAATAACCTAATAATCAATCAAAACCCTT
Source organism: Taxus wallichiana var. yunnanensis (assembly GCA_018340775.1). Taxonomy (NCBI): domain Eukaryota; kingdom Viridiplantae; phylum Streptophyta; class Pinopsida; order Cupressales; family Taxaceae; genus Taxus; species Taxus wallichiana. The sequence goes on from CM031244.1 coordinate 245,543,807, forward strand.
CAAACCCTACCTCAGAGGTGAAGAACAAATCATGACCCTGAAAGAGCTATTGTTCCCCACAACTTCCTAGTAATGTTAAAGAGAAAACTTTCTAATGATTTGATCTACTTGTAATTTCCTAACCTATTGAAATGAAAAATTTTACTACTCTATTTGATATGTAATTGAAACTAGTGATTTGAAATTGACAATTTAACAAATAAAGAAAACAAACACACAATTCCAACCTAGATAAAGCAAGAGCTTTGGAAAATCTGGTTGTATATGTATGTATCTGTCCCCTCAAGTTTGTTCCTTTCTTTCTCCGAGTGTTCATATGAGTCCAAGGGATTGGGAATGCAAGAACAAACAGCAGGAGGATGATGCTTGAGCAATGATAGCTTGAAGGTAGTCTGGATGCAATGCAAGTAGAAGAGAGATACACAAGAGATCTGAGCTTGGCTATAATTCCTAGCAAGATTGTGGCAACAATACAATGCAAGATACACAAAATTCTTAGCCTTTTTCTTGAATACAAGCATGGAATATATAAGAATTGGGGTTGGGATGTGCCTTCATGCACAAGGCAAGAAGAGGTAGTTCCAACTAACTAAAGCACATGCAAAAATAGAAGAGGGAAGGAGAACCAAGCAATCAAAACTATTTTTAGACAATTTGGCCCATGGATGCATGCTAAAAGTGAAGTTAAGTGAATCATCACATGTTAAAAACATGCATGATGGAATCTAGAAAAAATTCAGGGACCGCCCCCTGGCCTTCACAGGTGGGGTGGTTTTAGAACCACTGCCTAGGCAGGGTGGTGGTCCTAGCACTAAAGGCCAAAACATGCGCAGAAAGAGGCGTAGAAAGCTGGAAAAAGTGTGGGAAGGCTAAGTAAAGATGTCTAGGAAACAAATATACATGAATGGGTTTTGGAGCTTGAACATGCATATAGTCTCCGCATACAATATTAATCAAAAAATCAAGTACAAACAATAGATAACCATGGAGGAAAATAATCCTACAAAATAAATGTTGCACATGAAGCACCATTATCATGTAGAATGATAAATCATATGTCAAAAGAGTGTATAAGAAATTAATGTAGAGTGCTAAGTACAAAATTAAACAATAACACTTGGAAGAGATGAATGTGGATGCCCCCACCGAGCATTATAGGAGTAGTAGAAGGAGAACATCCATGTTGTGTGTAAGAGACCTGTATCTATGATCACAACTAGAGAATGACGTGAACTCACATGTGTTTATGGTAAAGATGATGACATACAAGATACCTATCTAGCATGTGTAATAAGTGACCATATACAAGAAAAGTGGATGGTTGGAGTGGAATGTAATATGGATGAGAGGATTCACATTCCCCCGAGGGAATAGAGTTGTATGAAATGAGGTTCATTAGTTTTCCCCATCAGGAGTCAATAATGAACCGTAAATGAGAGTGCTTCATCGGGAAATGGTTGAATCATGTGTGTCGTGTGTCTAACTTGCTATGATGAGTGTGTATGTGTAGTGATGATATGCGACCTAGTGATGAAGTGTGTGATGATGTCACCTAAAGTGTATATCACAATGAGATGAATAGAGGGAGTGGTGATGTTTTCTAAAGTGTGTACCACTACAAGATGAGAGGATAGGTGATCATTTAGCCTAAAGTGTATGTCACTAACCTAGTAATGTAGCATAATAGAAGGTTGAATGATGAACGTGTGAGTAGGATAAGGTATATTTGATTTGTAAACCCTTGGAAGTCATGTATGGACCAAGGAACTAAATTGTGTCATATAGGGTAGTGAGTGTAATGCATAGAAGGAGATGTAGGATGTGTGATGATTAAACGACCATGTGATGAGAAAAAGGTGTAAATGTGCAATGTGTAGAATGTAATGCAAGATGCGTAGATAGCCTAATAGTGTAATAGTGTGAGTACTATATGATGTTAGACTCACATACAATATTAGTGTGACATATATGTGTGATGAATAGTCGTATGGCATGTAGAATATGAATGATGTGTAAATGTGAAAATTTAAATGATGTAGACTAAATATAGAATGTAGAATATAAGATGTAAGATTTTTTATGTGAGATGTGTGAAGAGGTACAATTTGTAGCACCTATTGTGCAATGTGTGGGGTTCATGTGTAGTATGCCCTCTACAATTAAGTGTGAATAGAAGCACAAGAGTGTGTCATTAGGTAATGATCGATACTAGTATGAGTGTGATGAGCACACAATGTGATGAGGATGCGATATGTGTATGCTAGAAGTATGTTATGTTGTGATGTATAATGTTATTATTTTGGGGGTTGTATGAATGTTATGCCCCCAAGTGTGGAAGATGTAGAATTGATCATGTAATGTCATCTAAGAGATCACCAATTTTAGGGTCAAATTCATATGGATAAGCATTGGTTACTTAATAAGAAATAGTGTCTAGTTGATCATGTAATGAACCATTTAGGTATAAGTTGTACATACCCATGACATATTCTTCATCAGTGAAAGGATGAAGTGGACAATCATGTGCATACTAGCGAGTGATATTTTTGTATATCCAAGAAAGGAACTATTGAAAATAAATATATGAACAAAAGGCATAGGGAAAGAGATGTCTATATGACTAGGGTCAAGAGTTCCCCTAATGTAATCAAGTCATGATTGTCCTAATGTAAGTGGAGTAGATTAAGGATTTCATGATAGATAGAATGTAAGATGGAATACACAAAAGCAATAAGAAATAGTAATAGTGATGAAGCCATAGTACAGATGAGGATTATGAGTAGGAGGATAGAGGTAGTCAAAATTGAAATCAAGTCAATCTAGACCATCATGTGAGAAAATGGTGTCATCACAAGTCGATCAAATGGAATATGTTCCCAATATGAATCATTCATGAAAAGTGTGCAAGTAAATGGTGGTCATGCTAGTAGAGGTGGTACATGTGAAGGTGTAGGTGATAGAGAGACGTCCATAGACTAGACAGGCCCCTGATAAAGAATCATAACATCAGTAATAGTAGGTGGCGTAGAAGAGACTGCATTTATCACAAAAATGACACCTTTAATTGTTGGTAGATGAGGTAGTTCATTCATTGGTTGAGGGTAATCTATAATATCATTGCATGGAATAGGAAAGGTATTATTAGGATCTTGGTCACAATATTGGTATGCATCACGGCCACAAAATAGAGTATATCTAATACCTTTATGTATGAATTTTTGAACCCCTAAGTAAACTAGGAACCTAAGGTGCTAAAGGTTTTTTCACATGCAAGCGAGGCACAAAGGCTCGCGAAAAAGTAACTTTGGGGAAGGTGTGAAGGTTTGCACCCAAGCAAAACAGGCTCAGGACTTAACCGTATTTTGGACCATGGTCAAAGTTGTAATAAGGGACACGTGGAGATGTGACTAGATCGATTATGGATAAGGATAGAACATGGAGACTTGCAGCCCAAGGAAAGAATATTCTAGGATATGGTTATCATGATAGGATTAGGAGCTGTAAAGTGGAGTTAGTTATGGTTTAGCTGGAACTTGCATGCTTGAGGATACTTGAGTATGGCAAGACATGATGACATTTGGCAGGTGGTTCACTCTGAGTGATGAGTAGGTGGTAAAGAGAATATTCCCAAGAACCCCTTGATATGTATTTATTTACATAACAATAGAGGGAGAAGGATGTGAAATGAGAGGTGTGTGTAATGTGTGATGTATGTGTGCAAGAAAGTAGAGAGATCTAGGAGAGATATGTGTGATCATTATTGTAACTTTTGTAATGGAGCCATTGTAGGAGAATATTGAAACTCTGATGATGTATCTGGTCCATTTATGGATTTATTGATGTATTTGGCTACTGTAATATTGGTGAATTAATATAATGGTGTTGTTCTAAATATCAGTGTTCAATGGATCCGAGTGTTTGTGTTCTTTACTATGCTCATGGTCTAGATATGGTTCTTGTATGTTATTTTTAGTATTCAAAATCATAGTATGGACCAATTAAGTCTGGATCTATTTTATTTATTTATATTATAAGATGTATGCATTTATGTTTGTGCATTTTTCTTCCATTCATGGTAATATTTTTACAAGGCTCACATAAAAGAGGGGCTCAACACCTTTCACACCTCGGGTGAGCACCTAGTTTAGGCTAGGTGATATGTCAGTGCGTCTGGGTATTAAAGGGTTGGGAAAATTTACTACATATTGGTTCCATTATCGGGACCTCTTTTGAAGTTGTTATAAGAATGGTGTGTGATGGAAAAGCATTTGACTTTGTCCATTGTGGACACTTGGCTTAAGAAAAAAGAGGATGAGTTTTATAGATTCAACACTAGACCTGAGTTTGATGGATGTACATGGGTAGAGGAACATCTATATTATGAGCTCTATGAAAAATTCTTTTGATTTTTTCCAATAGAACTATATGAATGCTTATTAGCATATACATTAAGGATTTTTTACTATCAACCTCATGTGTGGACCCAAGAAGATTATCAGTGGCTTCATGATGTTGATTTGATTTGGACAGGTGTTTTTGATAGTTGGTGGAGTGGTTTGTTGACTAGCTAGACATTGGAGTACATGGTTTTTACGTATTCTTACCCAGAGGTTGTTTAGTTTGAGTTCTTGCAAGAATCGAGAGGATATTTCTTACGTGTTATACCACTATCCATCAAGATCTTTATCATCACTTTGATTTTAGAAGTGTTTCCTATGGATAGCTAAACTTCCACTAGGCATAGGGCACAAAAGTAGGTGTGGAAAGAAATGGCAGATCCTATGATAGAAGAGGATAGAGAAGAGAGGTGGCTCAAGTATAATGAAGCTTGGGAAATGGAATTGGAAAAATATAATGAGATTGAAGGAACAATGGATGTTTGGAGGTAGATGTTGTGGGAAGGATTTTAGGTTCACGTGGGGGACATGGAACCTGAGAAGTATGTACTACCCCATCTTGGGAAATGTGGAAGGATAACACCCTTGGCTTCTGATGAGATATCTCAAGATAGAGAAAGGAGATAGACCATAGGAATGCATTTGAACCCACCTATCGACCAAGACCTTGTGCTTAGCTTTCTAGTTTCTAAGGCAAATATTACTAGTATGGTTAGCATTGATAAGCAAGAAGAATTTAGTAGATATAATTTTACATTACATCCATCTATGGCAGCATAGAAATTTCCTTTGTTTGATTGTATCATTTCATGCACATCATTTGGACAAGGTGTGGGCTTGTAGAACGTGGGTATAACATTTGGAAGTAGTTCAACTTCACATATTGTTGGAGCTCAATTTAGTACAATAGTTGGAATGCAGAGTAGCACTACGTCAGGCCCTATACTTGCTATCGGGGGAGGATTCATTGAATCTGGTGGATTTGGAGGGTCATGGTTTAGTGGATCTAGTGGTGGAGGTAACACAGAAGGAAATCAAATTTCTTGATCTTGTGGAAAAGGACCATAACCCCATCGTAGGTGTTTTATGAGATGTCTATTCATTTACCTAATTATAAAGGTGTTGAGGATGTTGTAGAGCATGTACACAAGTGTGAATTCTATGGTACAATAAGGGATCACTACATCGGAGTGAAAGGCAATCCATTTTGCAACTATGTTGTAGGGGTGCACACATAGCTAGTACCAAAAATATGACCCACATCAGACAACGGTGGATTATATTGCACTACATGATTTCTTCAAGGAATAATTTCATATTCATGAATTTGAGCAAAAGAGCATCAATGCACTCAAGGAGATTCCAAAAGGTATGGAAGAAAGTGTGTGAGAGTATGATGTATGTTTTAATACCCTCTTGTCAAATTTATCTTATGATATCCATCCTTCTCAGCATGCTTAGTGATTTTGGACACCTAACAACACCTTTAAAATGAACACTTTCACATAATAATTTTACGGATCCGCATGAGGCCTTCGAGGTTAATTTTGTGTGTTGAGGCCATTAGAAGTGTTGATATTGGGGTAAGTCCATTTTTGGAGGCAAAAATTACTTCCATGGAAAATAAACTTGAGAAATTGTCTGTGAATTCAGCACATGAGACTCACAACAGACTTTGGTCTGTTGGTGCTCAATTGTAATCTCACACTTTTTTCATTTAAAATTTATCAGTCCAAATGGTTAGAAGTATTTTATGTATCCCTATATGGATGTGTGAAAACTTTTTCCCTCATTTAGTTTCCATTGTTAGTCCTTTCCTTAGGTCATGGATCACATTGAGTCTTGGTATTATTTATAGTCTTCTCTCCGTGGGGAAAATTTTTGTTGTTGGGTGTCTTCCACGATTGTGTCTCCTCTGTAAATCTTGTCCCAACATCCATGGATACATGGTATTTTCTGATTAGATGTGGCATGGTGGGTCTATTTGATATTTTGATGCATTATGGTGAAGGGCTTGAAAGTATAAGGTAAATGCCTAAGACCCACAAAAGGACACGTGGAGGGCCTGTGCTCATTTGAGGATCTACCTCTGGGTCTTACCTTTGGATTTACACCAAGGAGACACGTGGAGGCTTCCGTTGGCTCCTATTTATACTGAGACTTCTCAATGGCTGAAGTGACTTTTTTGGGCTTGGGACACATGGAGGGCCGTGCCTATTTGGGGACCTACCCTAAATTTTTTTTTGAAAGAGTGCCAAAGAGACACGTGGAGGTTTCGTTGGATCTTCCCATTCTTAGACTTATCAAGTGGCCGATGCAACTTTCTCGGACCCTAGACATGTGGCACCTTCCGCTGGTTCTTAAAATTTTTCAATGGTAGGTACAACTTTTCTGAGCCCGAGATACATGGAGAGCCCATGATTTTTGGAGTCTCCACTTTTGGGCATCATATAAAAAGTGTGCCGAAGATACACATGGAGGTTTCTATTAGATCTTCCGATACTTATAATTTTGAAGTGGCTAATGCAACTTTTTCGGACCCTAGACACGTGGCACATTTTTTTGGTTCTTAAACTTTTTAATGTCTAGTAAAACTTTTCCAAGCCCAAGACATGTGGAGAGCCCACGCTTATTTGGGGTCTCACTTTTTGGCACCATATAAAAAGTGGACTAAAGAGACAAGTGGAGGTTTCTGTTTGATCTTCCCATGCTTAGAATTTTCAAACTTCTGATGCAACTTTCTCAAACCCTAGGCACGTGGCACCTTCCGCTAGTTCTTAAAAAATTTCAATGGCCAGTATAAATTTTCTAGGCCCAAGACATGTGGAGAGCCCGTGCTTTTTTGGGTTTCCATTTTTGGGCACAATATCAAAAGTGCACCGAAGAGACATGTGGAGGCTTTTGTTGGCTCCTCTTTATACTAAGACTTTTTCAATGGCTGAGGTAACTTTCTTAGGCCTAGGCACGTGAAGATCCTGTGCTCATTTAACGTCCCGCCTTTAGACTTCATGTTTGAAGTTATGCTTTGAACAAACATGTGGAAGCTTCCGCTGGACCTTCCCATGCTTGGAATTTTTAGTGACCGATGCAACTCTCTTAGGTTTTGAACATGTGGATGGCCCGTGCTCATTTGGGAACTTGCCTCTAGACTTCACCTTTGCAATTGTGCCAAGAGAGATGTGGACGCTTCGTTGGCTCCTCTTTACACTTGGATGACTTATTATCACAACGTAGATATGTGGTATAATCCATACAAGGACACCCATTCCTAAGATACATGAATGCAAGTATCTATTCCTCAAGGTATATTCTTGAAGGTGAAAAGGATTGCTTGTCAGATCAAGCCATATGGAGCCACTTGAGAATTATTAAAAATGGGATTTCTTGCACCACAAAATAAAATAATGATTAAAAATATTGTCAAAAGTTATGACATGACATCCCTCACAAAGTTGAGGAACCGAGAAATGATCGGTTCATGATTTATCCACCCAACAATAGAAAGTAAGGTATTTTCAAGGGAATAAACATGATTAAATGATATGTTGTAAAGAGGAATATTCTCTTGAAGATTTAGAATTTTGGGGGAAATTTAGGATGAGTGAGAGAGTGAAATTGTATAAATGCAATGAGAATACTCTTACATAAGGGGGTTAATTATTCTAAGAAAGTATGAGAAAAACCATTTTCCCGAGAGACCATCTAAGAAACCTATTTATTTTCCTATGTTTGTAGATGTAGTCATGTCAAGATGGTTGCAAGTGTACAACCATTGACAAGCTATGAGATTTTTGAAGAAACTCTCCTTTGCTGAGGAATCTAGTGAACCTTGAATCAATTTGTGTTGATCATGAGAATAATTGTGTTTTCTTTTATTTCAGAATGTTTTCAAATAGTTTTTCATGTTCTCATTGCAATCTAATGTTAAAATCCCTTTGAATCACATAAGATCTTATCCACATGGTAGTATTGTGGCATTTGCAATTTCATTGTGAGGAGATATTTCATCTTGTAATAAAATAAACAATTTAAAATCAATTTACTTTCATTGTGTTGACAAATATTATTTGTTAGCCTATGAGTGTATCTTAGGTGTGAATAATAAGGGATTTCCAATGTTTAATTGAGTCTTTAACATGAGCCTTTGTGTTGAATTCTTTAAGAGTGTATGAAATCGTGCATCTCTGGACCTCCATCGATACACACATTTTAGTTGAAAGAATATTTTGGCTATTTTAAAGAATTTTGTCTATGAGTGTTCTAATATTTGTAAAGGCTCTCAAATATCTAGTATAATTAACTTTATCTTGATTAAATTCCACAAAAAAATCTCAAATGATAAATTCTACATGATCTACCCTTGTTTGTACTGTGTATCCACAAAGATTTAACAAATTTCTTTGCCAAAATATGCGAGACAATCAGGTTTCAATTATTCTCTTTAGTAACCTGAACCTTGTCCAGGAAAAATCTCCACTCTCTAGTGTGATAACTCGTGAGAGTTATATTGTGTTGTATTGATCATATTTTCTCAAGGTTTTCATGAAAATTGTGCAAAGAAGGATCTCTTGATATCATTCACCAACATAGGTTACAAAATGGGTCCTCTCACCTGGTTGAAGGCATAACCTAAAGTAGTGAGGGTAGATCAAACCCTTTAGTAAGGTGATATCCATTTCTCCTACGCTGAGTGACAAAGAGTCAGTTGAATCCCCTCTCGCTATAAAATGACTTATATCATGATTTGTCTATCTCTAAGCATCTTGCCAATTTCATGATGTTGCTCAGCCCTCACAGGAGAATAAATTTGGATACCAACACCGAAGTGGCACCATTTCCGGGGATTTTTTTAATTACAGAGGATTATTTTAACATCGGGACCTATTTTTGCAGCAAGAACACCAAAGTGGCGCCATTTTTGGGTAGTATTTGAATTGTAGAGGATTATTTGAACACCGGGACATATTTTTGTGGCAACAACACGAAGTAGCACCATTTCCAAGGACTATTTGAATTACAGAGGATTATTTGAACACTAGGACCTATTTGTGCGGCAACAACACTAAAGTGGCGCCATTGTTGGGGACTATTTTTATAAATGCGTACATGTAACAAACCCTGGTAATGTTTTTTACATGGTTTAAGTAGAAATAATTTGTTTAAACGTCATCCTTTATTGAGATTTGTAAGATTAATATTTCATTATGCAAGATTTCCAATTTCTAGTGGTTATTACACTAAATTTGCATCAATAGTGATAAATGTGGGTAAATGAAGGTAGATCTGTTAATATTTGTAAAAATTAAGAATTGATAGACACTTGGTAAGTTACTTATAATACATCTACACAACTAAGGTGAAAATCCTTAGTGGAGACTCCGTGTTGAATTGAAATTTTGATGATTACCATTGTCTTAACCTGTGTCAAGTGAAATTTTTCATCGATATTTGCAAAGATGGAGAGAAGAAGGTATTTCTTCACTAGGGATCCTACTAAAAAGTTATTTCCAAAACTAGGAAAAGAAAATTCAAAAGGAAAACAAGTCTGGAAAGTTGTTGGAAATCAAGAAACAAAAAAGGAGATATCATTACGAAGGTGATCAATCATGGTTAAAGATTACCATACGTCTTCAAGTGATTCTGAACCAAGTAATCTTTATATAAATTTGAGTTCTTCAACTTAAGAGGGGCCATCATTTGTGTTTGAAAATCATGCCTCTTAGTTTTCCCCTATATTTTCCAAGGTTGATAAGGTTTTCCAAGAAACTGAGTCATTAGAGGATAGTTTCTTTAAGATTTATACTCTTGTGCCCCAGAGACCCCTCGTCCCTTATCATTTTGATTCTCCTACAAGATCACCTCCTCAAGGCAATATGGCTCAGCCTCCACCTAGAACTCATTTTGTTCTCAATAATTTTAGACCTATAAATTTTAGAGGTATGGATGGATATCCTAATATGGTGACACAAGATGTCGAAATAGGTTGTCAAAATTTCAAGGAGTAATGCCATCATTGGTGACCACCATTTAAGAATTTTTGTCAATATGATGGAAGATTTTGAAATTGAGTTTGAAGATGTGTATATAAAACTATTTATTCATACTCTTGAGGAGGATGCACATGACTGGTATAAGGCTTTACTAGATAATTCAATAGATTCATGGACCGAGATGAAAAATGCCTTTAGATTGTAATATGGGGATAAGACAGATCCCAAGTTCCTTTTATCTGAATTTGAAAATATAAAGAAAAATCCAAATGAATTTGTCCATTATTTCAATACTCGGTTCAATAAGACCTTAAATAGGCTACCTATAATCTTAAGGCCAAGTGATGAATCCTACTTGATCAAGTATTCTGATGCTTTTGATAAAAAGGTTGTTTATTGATTAAGTGATAAATACCCATGAACATTGAGGAAAGCCTTCACTATGGCTTTACAAATTGAGAATAATATTAAGGTAGTTGGTAAGCCTCCTAAGAGGGAAGGTGTTAAGTTTATCAATCCTAGAAACCTCAGTCAAGAAAGGTTGTGGATCTGGAAGAGGTTGTAAAAAATTTGGCTAGAGCTAGTTAAAGAGATATCCTATAAACTAGCTAGAGAAAAAAAGGGGATAGGACAAAATTCCCAAGGTCAACATAAGCCACAAGGTCAGGAGAGATTTGGAAATCACCCTAGAGGTGATCATAGACTAGATGACCGAGGAAAAGGGCCCATGGGGTCAGGAAATAGACAGCCTCAACCTCAAGAAAATAGATTGGTTCTTGATCCTTTAACTACCAGGATTTCTACCATGGAAGAGGCCCGTGTTATGGAATGGTGTGATAGGTGTTTCTTACCACATTCCCCATGTGATGTAAACAAGGAAATTGAGGAAGTAGATGATGATGATGAAGCATATGGTGATGTGTGCATGATGGAATGCCATGTAAGCTCACTCATGGGGGGAAACCTCAACTGAATTGATAAGTGCCAAAATTGTTGAAAACTTTTGGGATTGTGTTCACCGAGTATTACCTATTCCTCCTATTAATAATTTTGAAATTGATATGGTGCAAGCATTTTATCTTCCTAATCATGATTTTAAATACTTAAGGGCCTTGATGATTAGAAATTATGATGGAGGGATCCCTTCCGAAGAGGACAGCAACTTGATTGATGAATGCAGTAGTTGCTAAAGAGAAAGAATATAACACTAGAAGTAAGGTTGTCATAGGGGGAGGTCCACAAACCAAGCCAAAATTTCTAGTTCTTACCAATATCCCAAAGGAAACCCCTAAGAAAGATACATCTGGTAAAGGCCTAACTACCCCAAATAAAACTTGTACTCCTACCCATGCCCAGACTCTAAAAACTCCTATACTATCAGATGAAACTGTGAATCTTCCTCCTAATATTGTCCTACCCAAATATATTCCTTGTGACATAGCCCAAATCTTAAGTTAGATCAATGTTATTGTTCCCATTGTTGAGTTACTTAGGATCCCTAAGCATAGGAAAAGAGCATTGAATATTTGAGATTTAAGGAAGAAAATATTACTCAGGGTAAAAGTGTTAATAATGTAGAGATTCCTCCTATTATTTCAGAATCAAAAATACCACAAGCATTAGAGGAACTGCATGAATCATCTGAGGTATATTTGGGAACTTCTCTAGTTGAATCTTAGTTATATTTGATCCATTTTTTACTACTTTGATTATTAAAGATAGGCTAGTATATAATTGCATGTTTGATTCAGGAGCCTCATGTAATGTAATGCCTCTTGAGGTAATGAATGAGTTAAATATCAAGGTAACTATACGTACCCAAAATGTAGGTACTTGTATTGCTTTGGAAAGGGGTTACGGAAGCACTAATGATGATTTAGGTCTCTTCACGAGGTGTTCGAGAATCAGAAAAGCTCTTAGAAAGTGTATGTTTGCATCCCAAATGCTTTATCCAAGCTCCATGTGCTTTGTTCTATCCTCTACCCCCTTTTCTTTGCATTTTGGTCTTAAGTGATAGGACCACCACCCTAACTAGGTGGCGGTCCCATGACCGCCACCCAAGATAGGGCGGTGGTCCTGTAACTACCGCCCTGTACGTAAGGCGATGGTCATGTGCGCATTTTCCATAACATTCTAACGATCGCATCAAACGTAAAATTTCAACTTTCACCTGCATTCTTCAACCACTTTAGCTTTCATTTATGTTTTGGCCACCTAGAAAATAGTGTTTTCCATTTTTATAGTAAAAGAGATCAATTTGGAGTTACCCTCTGGTAAATGCAAATACTATAAATAGCCAGCTTGTTTTCAAACAAATGGCCCCTCTCCTTCTGTGTTTGATTATTCAGTTTTCTTGAAATTCTTGCATAATTTTCAATAGTTTCATATTTTGCATGAATTATCAGTCTCTCATTTCTGTATTAGTGATCATTTGATCTTCTTTCTTTCATCTTACTTCATTGTTGTCCCATATAATCAATTTAGCATAAGATAGTTTCATTTTTAGATTAGAATCCATTTAGAGTTGTAGGTTTTGTTTGTCACAAGAGGTAGTTTCCAGAATTCTCGGTGTATTTGTGTTGTATTCCCGTAATAAATCCTGCTAGGAATTACATAGTCAAGCTCTGTTCACTTGCACTATCCCTCTCTTACTTGCATTGTATTCGGTTTATATCCAAAGCTGCCATTATTCGAGTATATTCTTCTGCTGACGCTATCATATACACACTTTTCTAGATTCACAAGAACATGAAGGAATGCAAAGATCACACTGAGGGGACAAAGTCACACACAACTAGATTTACCACTATTCTGTAAAATTCAGGTTTGAGCTATCAAAATTGTAGTTAAAATATATCAAATAGAGTAGTAAATTATTTCATTTTAGTTAAATCTCACTTTCGATATTGCCAGGGAATTTGTGGGGAATGATAGTTTCTAAGAAACTATGATTCATTCTTCACTTATGTGGTAGGATTGGAATCTTTTCAATTAAACTAGTTGGTTATTTAAATATTTAGGATAAACTCACAACTGCATAGGCAAATAGCTATACTAGGCTACCTTGCTTGTTTTGATTCTATTATTAGATTAATTGTCCATCTTCTGAATATATTAGAATAGCTGCTCTTTTAATTTTGTTAAAATACTTCATCGAAAATACAAAAATAAAAGAATATATGGATAGTGTAGATACATCTTTCATAATTAATTTAGTCATTTTAGTTAAAATTGAATCATCTTTGTATGACAATCACGGGACCTAGAGAGCCCAGAGAATACGTGTTTGAACCGATAGTGCCTCAACCAAATCTCCCCACAACACTAGCTAATATAGATCAAGACCTTAGGATTCAAGTTTTTTAAACAACAATAAACCTATGAGCAATTAGTGAACAATTGAGAGAGTTGAATATTGAAGATGACAAGGCATACACATTCTAGTCAAATCAACCCAACTATAGACTACCTTGATAGGACATCCACATGACTATACAAGAACTCAAAAGAGAACAAATATTTGGTTGTGATCCTTTAGTTCCACAACCCAATGTAGGAGACCTCCTCATCGACATAGATATTGGCTTATGTATTCAAGTTGCCAGAACACCCATAAGGTATTATGAGAAAATCATACAACTTCTAGTTCTAAACATAGAAGCTGAAAAAGCTTACGACTATTGGATAGTCGGAAGAAGAGATTGACTCCTCATATGACCATAGGAGGTCCACCACAACCACAAACTTATGGTTGTGATCCATAGGTCCCATAACCCAACGGGCCTACTGATCAATCAAACATTGACACTGGTTTACACACACTAATATTCAGATCCTCACCACTTCCGTCAGACATCATTACACAGTTCTCTGTATTAAACGTAGCAACCAATCAGGCTAGGGATTTTTGGACTAGACCAAAGAATTGTCCATAAAACTCTGGAGGACCCACTACACCTCTCATCACCATACTCATGACCTTGTTCGAAAATATACATGAAGCACCTACAGGTCATTTTCCACGTATCCAATAGCCAATAAATAGGATCTCAACAGAGCTCGACATTGATTGGAGCCTCCAAGCAACTATTATATCCAAATGATCCATTACACCAATTTAGGTTAGGAGAGCCTTCTTTGCCTTAGATTCATAGATTCCATTATTACATGTTGAGGATATAAGATTGCCCAACTAGTTTGTCTGTATCCACATATATTCCATTCTCACCGGTTGTCTCGGCACGACCTCGAGAGGTCGGGTATGAAGAAGAGTTGCTTGTAGATTCTCATGCTCACATGTCACTTTTCTATCATACAAAATTGGTGAACCCGACATGAAATACAAATACACAATCTTCTAATCCTAAGTTAGATTCCTACTCGTTCTTCTAATTGATTCACTTTTAGCCTTCACATCAGCTTCACCAACAAAATTGGTGAACCCTGATGTGAAACTAATAACTATTCCCCTTTTATTTTCATTTCTTTCATCCACCTTCACTCTTTCCCATTATTCTATGGGTATTCATATACGCCTCGAATATGTTGTGATACGACACATATGGTAGACCTCTCTCAGTCTCAAACAAATAATGGTCAAACAAATAGACAACCATCACCCTCACTTTCTCGCATGGGTGACAACTATTCAAGTAATTACTTGTCATCACAAATCCTGCTCAAAGAACCAACTCTAGTTCTTCAATATGAATTGAGGAGTTGGATTAGCTTACACAAATGCAACAACTAGAGACCTCTAGCTCTAACAATATGATGTTTACTAGAGATTCCACTTCATCTCCTCGGGTTTTGTTCATACCACAAATTAGTAGACAGTTAGATCCACTCCCATTTTTGGATGAGGAGTATTTAGTGCACTATGCTAGAAGTGAACAATGCTTCCAAAACATGTACCCACCTATAGTAAGTTTTTGAATACAACGTGATAACCTACTCCAAGAAAACATCCCCATTCCTCCACCTATGCAAAATACTCTTGGTGAAACTTGGCGGGGTAATGATAAATTTATAGTAGCGTATCATACCCCTTTACAACCTCAAGGTGTACAACAACCACCATTGAGGAAAAACATTGTGTCTTTGCCAATCGAGGTCATCTCAGCCTTAGTTGAGAAAGTTAGAGGATTGGAACTTGCTCAAGCAAATCAAAATTCATATTTTGGGCAAGCAAAAATTCCAAACCCTCCGCATCACCCCAACCAAGTTGACCTCCTTACAGAACAGGCATGTTAGGCACACCTCCTCAACATTTGTATAACTATAGTAGAAAACACTAACTAGAATCACATTTTCAAATGCCACTCCATTTGAAAATATGATACTTCCTAGCTTAGCACCAAACAACCCATACCACAACAATGCTCATCCCTACTTAAACATCTATTCAAAATCACCAAAGGACACATGTTCTCTTCTCATCATGTTGACGTTTACTCAACCACAGGGATTTCCTTATGCCCTTGCAAATACATATGCCATGCCATATCAACAACCCATGCCACCCCCACCCCTCAGCAGGCACCATCAATGGTCAAAGCCTATGTAGTAGGAACTTACTCAGAATATTTGAAAGAGCCCCTAGACTTCACCATATGAAGTGTCATGCTTCCAAGACCTCTTCCCGATTTACCCAAATACAAAGGGGAGGGAGATCCAAATGTGCATATCAAGGCCTATGCCATGGCCATACGAGAATTACTCCCTTGGGATGGGGTTGTTACCAAGATATTCCCTAAAACCTTAGAGGGTATTGCCCTTGATTGGTACTACAGAATATGTGAAGCCTCAATACACTCATTTAAACAACTCATGTCAGAGTTTATCAAAGCTTTTGATATGAAAAATTATTGAGAACAAGAATCAGTGAATTCTTGCATATTAAACAAGAGCATAATGAATCCGCTACTCATTTTATTCAAAGATGGTGTATGGTTCTCTACTCATAAACAAGTTCTCCAAACATGGATCAAATGGAACTATGTGATTTATTCCTTCATTCCCTCAATAGAGAGATAAAGGAAGAAGTCTAGAAGTTCCCACTAAGAACTTATGACTAATTACTCAAGAGTGCTCTCCGAATAGATCAAGTAGTAATAGATAGTGGTCATAAGACATATGAAAAAATGAGAAATTAATAATTCACAATCAAAACACTACGGCCTATACTAATGCTGAGAATACCAATCAAGGACCCAAAATCCTTAACAAAAACCGTGAGGTTACATTAGATGGAGTAAAATACCAAGTTAAAAGAGAAAACGTTGTAAACATTTCACCACCCAACAATCAACGAAATAACAACTTTACTCCAACAAACAATGTGGTGGATTTTAATCATCCACAATAACAACAATGGAAAATCCAAACACAAGTTCCAAATTAAAACCCAACTGGATATTAGAGTCAAAACCAAAGGAAATAGCCTCAAAATTTTAACTCTAACAACTAGCGACCTTACCAAAACTTTGGACCACAGCAAGTTTCAAATCATTAATCTTGAAAATATAATCCCAATTTGTATTGTGGTTTCCACAAGATTCAAGGCCATGATACTAGGACTTACCGTGACTATGATAAATTCATGCAGCATTTTCCTAAAGACCAAAAAAAATCTTTATAGATATGTTCTTAGAAAATTCTATAATACCCCACCAAACACTTACACAAGGGCAGGCTCCCCTTAAAATGCACCACTCAAGATCTTTAATGATCTACTCCCAAATCATTCTAAGAATAATAGGTTAGATCCAAGTGGAATGAACAAGGATGTTATGATAGGAAATAATGATCATGAAGCCTCAATTTCATTAAATCCACTAGTCACACCCCAATTAGGAACTCAACCGCAAACCAAGATAGTTGGCCTGGTAGAGCTAGACACCGAGCTACCCGTAGAAACCATAACAAGAACATGAGATTATTCTTCTCAACAAGTTCCAATCTATCCATTAGAACTAGACAACATTCAGCAAACTTTGGTAAAACCCATAGGCACTTACAATTTAATTAATGACTTAACAAAGACCTTCTCTCATATTTCCTTCTTGGATTTGTTAAAGAACTCTCCCGCCCATAGGGCTTCTCTCTTAGAAGCATTAGGCCTTGGTCATTTAATTAACATCACTCCCCCTTCGGAAATGCAAGTAAACCATGTAGACTTTGATGTCTACCCTCTAGGCCAGCCAGATAGGGATACTGAGTTTATATTTGATATAATCAAAATGCCAATAGATGCTGAAATTATGCGTAGAGGTGACCCAACTTTACATTTACAAGTATGGGTCTACAATAATTATGTTAAATGTACAATGATTGATGATGGGGCAGAAGTTAACATAGTCCCCTTCTCTTTTCTTCAAAAGCTAGGATATGGAGAAACAAATTGTTCCACAACATGAAATATGCTAAGAGGTTATGATAGCCTCAAAGCTACTTCAATTGGAACAATAGTTTTACCAATCACCTTAGGACCCAAGACGGTCCTCACCAAATTTTATATTATAGATCAGGAAACCAACTATAATATGATCCTCGTTCAACCATGGATACACTGCATAAAGGCAATCCCTTCCACGTTATTCCAAGAAATAAGATTTTTGCACTTAGGGAAAATATTTGTGGCACAAGGTAACCCAAAACCCTTTGATATACACCTAGCTAACTTGAAGAAAAGACTAGGTGTTCACTCTAAGTTTTAATTCTCAATGAATCAACTTAGTAAACCAATTAATTCAAAACGTAAGAGAAGTTGATACCTACCACAGAATTAGAAATTACAAATCTAGTTGAGACATTCTAGCACTCAAAAATGAAGCTAACATCGTAGAAAACAGTATCATTAGGGAATACCACAAAAAATTGTTGGATTACTCGAGAAAGATCTACCCATTCTCCTACCATTTGATTCTATGGGTAGGGAATACACCCTAGGAATTGGTTCCCTTCCATCGACGAAGTTTTTATGGTAGAAGTAAGCGAGGTAGAAGAAAAGCAGACATGATGAATAGCTCAACATCCATTTTCCAAGAAAATATTGGACTCTCACTTCAATGGAGCTAGATGTCACTTTGGAGCTGGGGCATGTGTGATCTTCACTTATCCCGAGTGAAATATCCTACCTTTTTCCTTTAAATTAAACTTTGAATGTACAAACAAAGGGGTTGAGTATGAATCCCTCCTCCTTGGCCTCATCATAGCCAAAATAATGGGTGTCGATAACATTAGAGTTGCTAGGAGACTCGTAACTAGTTGCAAACCAAGTCTTTGAGGTATATGAGACTAGAGCTAAACATTTACAACTCTAAAAAATGGTGGTATTCAATCTAAGAAAAGGATTCAACTTCATATCAATTGAAGCAATCCCACGAGAGAGCAAAACCTTATCACAAATTCAATAGCAACCTCATCTTCCCGCTTCACTCCAAACAACGAGTTGGAAAACACAAGTTTCATGGTATCACTTCGTACTGAACCATTGGTGCATAAAATACCAACAAACCCACTCCTAACTCATATAGAAGCTGAGAATGATTTTTCTATCCTGGATCACTTTGATAGTGATAGAGTCACTCTCGAATATCTAAATGCCTATGCGGAGCTACATCTCACTCACCACATATGGGATCTTTCCCTAATACCACATTCCTCTTCCTATTTTGGAAATCCCATGATAGGGTCTCCTCCATAAAAGGATCTTTCGATATCTATGAAGTCGAGGATGGAGAAAGTTTGGAACTACCTCTAGGCCCACCTAAATTTGAAGAAGGCAATGCTTCATTAATTGAAGAAACAATCGACATAAATATTGGAAGAGAGGAAGAACCAAAAAATTTGAAGTTGGGATCCTCGTTAACACCAGAGGAGATAGAAATACACACCCAAATTCTCAAAGAATATCAAAAGGCTTTCGTGTTTAACTACAAAGAAATGACATGAATTGCACCACATATAGCAATACATAATCTTGTCACCAAACTAGACACAAAGCCAATTAAACAAAATTCAAGACCAATGAAGCCAAAAGTGGCTCTCATGGTGAAAGAAGAAGTAATGAAAATTCTCCAAGTGGGATTCATCAAACCAGTTGACTATTCACAATGGGTATCTAATATCATCCCTATTCTCAAAAAGAATGGGAAGATACACATTTGCATAGAATTTCAGGATATTAACAAAGCATATCCCAAAGATGACTTCCCATTACCATCCATTGATGTTATTGTTGATGCAACAGCTAGATTTGAACTATTGTCCCTCATGGATGGGTTCTCAAGGTATAATCAGATTAAAATATCTAAACAAGATCAAGCCAAGACCACATTTATAACTCCTTGGGGAACTTATTGTTACGCTTTCATGTCATTTGGTCTTAAGAATTCGCGCTACATACCAATGGGAAATGACATACATATTCCATGACCTTATTCATAAAATTGTGGAATCCTACGTGGATGATTTGTTGGCCAAGGCCAAGAAGTGTTGTGATCACCCCGAGGTACTCCATATCATTCTCTCATGATTGATCGAGTATGGTGTCACCTTAAACCCAGAGAAATGCATATTTGGTGTGACAAGAGGTAAGCTTCTGGGTTACATTATATCCTCACGAGGGATTGATGTTGATCTAGCCAAAATCTAGGTTGTTCTTGAAATGATTCCACCATCAAACAAGTCTGGTATCAGATCATTTCTTGGGAAACTAGGTGTAATCGAAGGTTCATCCCGGATTTAAGTTTTGCTATTCATCCAATCAACAATCTATTAAAGAAATATTATAGCATTGATTGGACAGAAGAATGCAACGAGGCCTTCAAAGTGGTTAAACGCTTCTTGTTGTCTCCTCCCACGCTAATGCCTCCTAGACCAAATCATCCTTTGATCTTGTATTCACGGGCTACTAATGTCTCATTAGCCTGCATGCTGGCTCAAGAAGACAATGATAAACAAGAACGTGTAGTCTATTTCATTAGCCAAACATTGCTTGATTATGAAACACGTTATACACACAGGAAGAAAGAGAATGCCTTGCCATAGTCTTTGTAACCAAACATTTAAGACATTAGATGTTAAACCAAGAAACAAGGGTCATTGTAAAGACAGATCATTTACGAACATTCCTCACACAAGGGTCTTTATCTAAAAAGGTTGGATGTTTCATAACTTTAATGGGTGAATTTGAATTAACATTTATAAACCAAAAATCCATTAAAGGAAAAATCATTGCAGACTAGTTAGCTGACAATCCGTTAGATGGAGGTGATCTGGTAAATCTAGACTTTCTCGATGAGTGCATATACTTTGTCAAAACCATACCCCCCATCTCTACATGCCCTTGGTACACCGATATCATCAATTTTATCATGGACCATACATACCCAGAAGGTGCCACATCACAACAAAGAAGGCGGCTATGCATTATCACTGCTAAATATGTCATCTTAGAACAAGTTCTCTACTGTAAAGCCTTCGATGGAATGCTTTTAAGATGCATTGACACTGAAGAATCCAAAAATATTCTTTACAAATCCCATAATGGGATATGTGGAGGCCACTTTGGTTTGTCACGTCACTACTCACAAAATACATCGGATGGGCTATTTTGGCCCACTTTAGAACATGACGTGATAGATTTTGTGCGTAAGTGCCACAAATGCCAAGAATTCTCCCATGAGATTCACATGCCATCACAATCTCTGCAACCGATAGAAACCCTGTGGCCTTTCTCCACGTGGGGTCTAAATTTGATAGGGAAATTCTCTCCCTCATCAACAAATGGCCATAACTTTATAATTACGGCCACATAATATTTTACCAAATGGGTAGAGGCCATGCCTCTCACCACCATACCAGGTTCGGTAACTGCCAAATTCATTCTGAACCAAATCATTTATAGGTACGGTGTCCCACAAGTCATTATCTCATATAATGGAACATCCTTTAAGAATGATGAGGTCCATGAGTTATGTAGTAAATTCAAGATAAATCATCATATGGCCTCTCTTTACTACCCTCAAGCCAATGGACAAGCCAAAGTAACAAATAAAACGTTAAAAGCTATTCTCCTCAAAACAGTTAAGGAGAATAAATAGGATTGGCATTTAAAATTATACTGGCCTTGTGGGCCCATCAAACCTCAATAAGAACACCGATGGGGAAACCCCTTTCTCATTAGTATTCGGGGCAAAAGAATTTCTCCCACTTGAGGTCGAAATACCTAGTCTCTGCATCTCATTACAAGGGATTTTGGGAGAAGAAGCCTATAGAGAGGCATGCCTCTCTCAACTAGAAAGCCTTGATGAGGTTAGGATGAATGCCGAACAATGGCACAGAGCCTATGCTGACTGGATGTTCTGGAAATATAACAAAAAATTCTACAAGAAAGAAATATATGAGGGAGATTTAGTTCTAAGACTAGACATCTGATTGATAAGAAAACCGGTGAAGGAAGGAAGTTCCGGCCCAAGTGGTTGGGCCCATACTGAGTCATGAAAGACTATGGAAATGGTGTGTATCTCTTGTGTACACTAGAAGGTGAGGAGTTCAATGAAATAGTCAATTCCTTGCATCTTAAATAGTTTTACGCGTAAGGCATCAACGTCACCATTTGTATATTATATCTACCTACATTGCATTAGTCACTTAGTTGTTTCATTTTGTTCACTCGTTTCGTAACTATTGTGGTCAAGGAACTTATTCTTAAGAAATTCATTACAAGCTTCTAAAAATATTGGCAAAAGCATTCAAAATCATATCTCTTCAGTTTTCATAATATCATCAAATAATTCCAAAATATTTTCATCAAGATCGATAGACAAATATTGACGAAAACCATACCAAGGCCTACATACTTGGTTTTCTCTTTCTTTCTACTAGGTGAAGTTATTCTTACCTACGGTCTATTCTAGAAGCTTCTTGGTGTCACATCTATCCCTCTTACATCTCTTTGAAACAAGGATATTCCAAAATCACATATCAGAAGTGTCAAAATCAAATAGAATCAAAAATACCAAGCAAACAGAATATTTTATTTTACACACTTCTTTGCCCCAACAACCTTGGTGATAAGCCCACATCTCTTACTAGTGATGCGAGGTTGGGAAAGGAAAGAAGTTCCCTTACTCACCTATATCCTGCCTTTGGTGACAAACCCATGCTTCTTACTAGTGGCATGGGGTAGGGTGTGGGGGGTCCATTCGCACAAATTAACAAATCTTGGTATTTTAGAAATACAAATCAAATTATATTAAGTGAAAATAAGCGTCCAAATTCCAAAGAGATCATATCCCCAAAACCATATTTTGTCAAACAATTCGTCATTTTCAAGATCTAAGTCTAGATAAACTAGAAAGTAAGTTACCTTCTAAGCTTGGTGGTAGTTTTGAGTAGGGTAAGTGTGTAGGTCTAAGTTTGGTTCATGTCACTAGTTTGTCTATCTCTCTGACATTTCATTCGGCCAAACTCATATAAATTGTTCCCTTCTCAACTCTTGGTGATGAGCCCTTGCATCTTACCAGTTGCGTGGAGTTAGGAGTGGGAAAATTTCATCTCTCTCATCACTACATTCATCATGTTTTTCCAACATAAGAAGAAACAATAGACATTTCCCAAAAAATCCAAAAGTTCAGTACTACAATATGTTTTACATCATCATGTATCAACACTACAAAAGCAAATAAAGTAAAACATTTTGTTTAGTATTTGTTATCATTTGTCATCCATTGCATACATTCTGAAAAGCATATAAAAATAAATACTCTAAAAACATCTAGTGTACACATGGGAAACGAATCACAAAAATTCTAGACACAAGAAGATCTAGATCCAAAAAGAGATATATATATATATATATATATATATGAATCCTATTTTGTGTACAATGCATCATGTACTAAGGCATGGTCAAAACACTCAATGAGCCCAAAAATACAAAAACACTCATATAAATATCTGACCAAAAATCACTACAAAAGGCACCATGATCTCTCAATCCCTATGAGATCCCTTAGAAGGTGCATGACCTCGTCTAGGACTCCTGATGTGATGATTCTCTAAATGAACTGAGGGCTCATGATCATAGCTAGTCATTGTGGTCTCACTGTGAGAATGACTCCTCATCAAGCACTCCACGGTCCTATATCCAACTACCTCAGCATGAAGAGAAGTCATGATCTTTTCACCTTCTCGAAAGGGGTAAACATGTCGGTATGTCTACCAACTGCTAAAGGCTCTCCCACATCTGCAATAAGCTCGGCCCATGTACTCTCCAAAGGGAGTAGTAGAGTGTCTGCACACATAATGTGAATCAAGTCTCACCATCCCTCAGCAGTCACGCTGCAAATAAAAAAGGAGAAATAAACAAGTTAGAAAGTTGTCCATGATAAAGTCAAAAATAAACAAAACAACAAAAGGGAAATATCAACTAAACATTTCTAACTAAAAAAATGAGAAAAGAGTAGTAACTCACTCGGATCTCTAGGCATCCAAGTGGGGTCTCTAGGATTGCACCGCCACTAACCCCCCTCTTGCCGATGGTGTGGAACCTTCCCCAAATGGAAAGAGGTGACGTCCTGCTATGGACTCATCATCTCCCCTAATGTTATGAGAAGGAAAATCCTCTGAGATTAGGTTCACCTTCTCTGCACTCTCCTCCACCCTCTCGGCCCTCAAGATGTCCTTAGTGTCATGCCACTTAGGTTGCTCTCATCATCCCCGGCCATCCCACCTGACTTTCCTCCCTCCGTCTCCTCCTTTGTCTCTCTCCCGTGAACTCCTCAGAGTCTGAGTCCACATCAATAGGCTCATCACTCTCTCTGCTATGAGCAAGACCGGATTTGATATGAAGGAATGGTGCTCGAGGAGCACTAGCTACTCCTCGGGCATGAACCACCCTCCTAGCTGCAATGGGAATGCCAGGAGTGATCGTAGTCCAACCTTGGCCTCTAGGACCTCCCCTGGCCTCGTGAACAGACCTATATACTGGCCCCGCTGGAGGAAACATATCAATGTAGGGGAGGCCAAACTGTTGTGGTACTGTCAAAGGGGTGGATCTCCAACTTCCCGTCCTATCTATCAACTAACTAGTAGTATAACAAGTGATCAATGTGTGTGCCTCCTCTCCCCATAACCCTGCCATGGCCTGATAAGGAGTGGCCTCCATTTCCATAATAGTCAAAGAAGCCATTGGTTGGTGTGGCGTCCTAAGTATGGTAATCCCTATCCACCTCACTGCCTTGACAGCCTCGGGTTCCTCTACCTAAACACCTCTCCTATAGCGAATGATGTGCTCATACACCCAACTCATGACTAGAGTAGGGTGACTCAATGAATGACCCTGTAATCTGACCATTCTATACAAATCATGATAGGTGGTCCTAAGGATGTTTGCTCCCCAAGCATAAATGTAGCCATGTGCCTCAATCTATGTAATGATAGGTGCCCAACAGTATAAGAGAGTATCCCCTCCCTTGTCCCCAATCAACCGCGAGGCAAGGATACCCATAATAGCCTAGCAGAGCACAGGGATATCTGAACCAACAATAGAATGGACCTTCACCCCCTTCTTCGATCCCATGGAAAAAAAAACATCTCCCATATATGTGGCCCACTAAACCATCTGAGATCTGGACACTGTTATCTTAAGAGACAGTCACCTCCCAAGAATCGGGACCCCCAATATATGGTAGACATCCTCAAGGGTGATGGACCACTCACCCCTAACTCCTAGAAATCAGAAAGTGTTTTGATCTGCACGTCCAAGATGAAAATAAGTCACACAATATGTGACTAGTAGGTGCAACATGAGGGACCTGAGAAATCCTCCAAATGCTAGCCCTCTGTAGAGTATCCCACTTTTCCTGAGTAAGTGCCTCTAGCACTAAAAGGAGCCAATCACACTCCCTCTCTGCTCCATCTGATGTACTCTTCCTTCTGCATCCACCCAAAACACAAAAAAGGAGTAAGTTAGTAACATAATCCAACCGGAAAAATCATCAAGAACATATAAAAATGCCAAAAATGTAAAGACAATTAAAAATTACATCTCTTTTTGCATTTTTTGAAACGTTGCCCTATGGAGAGTGGTAGTTTTGTAACTACCACCTTCTAGGGTGTCGGTCTTGTCCTGAATCGCCAAAAAGATCGAAAGCCCTAAAAAGACTTAAAAATGTAAAAATACATCATTTTGGATGAAATAAAGACCTACCCTATGGGCGCCCCCTAAAGACTCATTTAAGACTAACATTTTTGAAAATAATCCCCCCAAGACAAATATTTCTACATTTCTATATTTTGGATTTAAAAATGATAAAATGAGAAGAACTAACCTGAGACTTCGAGGTTGAGGTCTGCTCTTAGAGGCATGATCACGATCTCACAATGAATATTTTGACTGTACTTTCATCAAAAATGGTCACCGTGGGTCCCAGAGCTCAAAAACCACCAAATCGATGTGCGCAAATGAATAGTAAAATGAGTTGCTTTACATATATATAGTATTCTAATTTTATTTTGAGTGTTCTTACG
This sequence comes from Taxus wallichiana var. yunnanensis, assembly GCA_018340775.1. Lineage (NCBI taxonomy): Eukaryota > Viridiplantae > Streptophyta > Pinopsida > Cupressales > Taxaceae > Taxus > Taxus wallichiana. The sequence goes on from CM031244.1 coordinate 245,569,734, forward strand.
TAGAGTTAGAGCACCGATGGAGGTAAGTTCTTATCCCCAAATAAACGGTAAGTCCTCATTTCATATTATTTTAGTATTTATTTTTTGATTTGTTTTGTCTATCTACACTTGAGTCCTCTTTTCATTTTTTAGATAGTGGGAATTTGGGTGGTGACATTTCGACACACAAGCGTGTCAGGTATAGCTTCTAACTCCCCATTTTGGGACCACCATACTCAGACCCACCATTTTATGCCTCTTCATGGCTAAAATGCTTCTCTGAGGGGGCAATATGAATGTACCAAAAATGTAGGTATTGTACTACCAGAAAGAGGTTACGGAAGCCCAATGATGATTCAGGTCTCTTCGCGAGGTGTTCGGAATCCAGAAAAGTTCACCAAGTGTATGTTTACATCCCAAATGCTTTATCCAAGCCCCATGTGCTTTGTTCTATCCAATGCCCCCTTTTTCTTTGCATTTTGGTCTTAAGTGACAGGACCGACACCCCGACCGGGTGGTGGTCCATGACCCTTGCCCAAGATAGGGCGGTGGTCCCGTAACCGCCGCCCTGTGGAGGGCGGTGGTCCTATTCGCATTTTCCAAAACGTTCCGACGATCGCATCAAATGTAAAATTTCAACTTTCACCCACATTCTTCAACCACTTTAGCTTACATTTATGTTTTGGCCACCTAGAAAATAGTGTTTTCCCTTTGTTTATAGTAAAAGAGATCAATTTGGAGTTACCCTCTGGAAAATGTAAATGCTATAAATATCAAGCTTGTTTTCAAACAAATGGCACCTCTACTTCTTTGTTTGATTATTCAGTTTTCTTGAAATTCTTGCATAAGTTTCAATAGTTTCATCTTTTTCATGAATTATTAGTCTCTCATTTCTGTATTAGTGATCATTTGATCTTCTTGCTTTCATCTTACTTCATTGATGTCCCATACAATCAATTTAGCATAAGATAGTTTCTTTTTTTAGATTAGAATCCATTTAGAGTTACAAGTTTTGTTTGTCACAAGAGGTAGTTTCTAGATTTCTCGATGTATTTGTGTTATATTCCCGCAATAAATCCTGCTAGGAATTACATAGTCAAGCTCTATTCACTTGGATTATCCCTCTCTTACTTGCATTGTATTCGGTTTATATCCAAATATTCCATTGTTTGAGTATCTTATTCTGCTGACGCTATCATATACACACTTTTCTAGATTCATGAGAATAGAAAGGAACATAGAGATCACACTGAGGGGACAAAGTCACACATAACTTGATTTACCACTATTCTATAAACTCCAAGTTTGAGCTATTAAAGGTGTAGTTAGAATATATCAAATAGAGTAGTAAATTATTTCATTTAGTTAAAGCTCACTTTCGATATTGCAAGGGAAGCTGTGGGGAATGATAGTTTCTGAGAAACTATGATTCATTCTTCACTTCTGAGGTAGGATCAGAAGTATTTTCCATTAAACTAGTTGGTTATTTAAATATCTAGGATAAACTCACAACTACATAGGTAAATAGCTATACCAGGCTACCTTACTTATTTTGATTCTATTATTAGATTAATTGTCCATCTTCTAAATATATTAGAATAGTTGCTCTTTTAATTTCGTTAAAATACTTCATCAAAAATATAAAAATAAAAGAATATATGCATAGTGTAGATACATCTTTCATAATTAGTTTAGTCATTTCAGTTAAAATTGAATCATCTTTGTATGACAATCAAGGGAGCTAGAGAGCCAGAGAATACATATTTGAACTGATAGTGCCAACCAAATCTCCCCACAACACTAGTTGATATAGATCAAGACCTTAGAATTTAGGTTTTTCAAACAACAATAAACCTATGAGCAATTAGTGAACAATTGAGAGAGTTGAATATTGAAGACGACAAGGCATACACATTCTGGTCAAATCAACCCAACTACAGACTACCTTGATAGGACATCCACATGACTATACAAGAACTCAAAAGAGAAAATATTTGGTTGTGATCCTTTAGTTCCACAACCCAACATAGGAGACCTATTCATTGACATAGATCTTGGCTTACGTATTCAAGTTGCTAGAACACTCGTAAGGTATTCTAAGAAAATCATACAACTCCTAGTTCTAAACATAGAAGATGAACAATCTTATGACTATTGGATAGTCGGAAGAAGAGATTGACTCCTCATATGACCAGAAGAGGTCCACCACAACCATGAATTTACGATTGTGATCCACAGGTCCCACAACCCAACGGGCCTACTGATCAATCAGACATTGACTCGGTTTACACACACTAATATTCAGATCCTCACCACTTCTGCCAGACATCATTACATAGTTCTCTGTATTAAACTTAGTAGCCAATCAAGCTAGGGATTTCTAGACTAGACTAGAGAATCATCCATAAAACTTTGGAGGACCCACTACACCTCTCATCACCATTCTCATGACCTTGTCCAGAAATATACACGAAGCACCTATAGGTCATTTTTCACATATCCAACAGCTAATAAATAGGATCTCGATAGAGTCTCGACATTGATTGGAGCCTCCGAGAATCTATTATATCCAAATGATCCATTACACCAATTCAGGTTAGGAGGGCCTTCTTTTCCTTAGATTCATAGATTCCATTATTGTGTGTTGAGGATATAAGATTGCCCAACTAGTTTTTCTGTATCCACATATATTCCATTCTCACCGGCTGTCTTGGCATGACCTCGAGAGGTTGGGTACGAAGAAGAGCTGCTTGTAGATTCTCATGCTCACATGTCACTTTTATATCATACAAAACCGGTGAACCCAACGTGAAATACAAATACACAATCTTCTTCGATCCTAAGTCGACTCCTACTTGTTCTTCTAATTGATTCACTTTAAGCCTTCACATAAGCTTCACCAACAAAATTGGTGAACCCGATGTGAAACTAACAGATGTTCCCATTTTATTTTCATTTCTTTTATCCACCTTTGCTCTTTCCCATTATTTTGCGGGTATTCATATACCCCCGAATATGTTGGGATACGACACATATGGTAGACTTATCTCTCAGTCTCGAAACAAATTATGGTCAAACAAATAGACAATCGTCACCCTCACTTTTGCATGGTGACAACTATTCAACTAATTACTTGTCATCACAAACTCCTCCTCAAAGAACCATCTCTAGTTCTTCATTCCAAATTGAGGATTTGGATCAGCTTACACAAATGCAACAACTAGAGCCCTCAGGCTCTAACAAGATGACGTTAACTAGAGAGTCCACTTCATCTCCTCATGTTTTATTCAAACACAAATCAATAAACAAATAATCCACTCCCATTTTTGGATGATGAGTATTTATTGCGCTATGCTAGAAGTGAACAACGCTTCCAAAAATTTACCCACCTATAAGAAGTTTTTGAATACAACCCGATACCCTACTCCAAGAAAACACCCCCATTCCTCCACCTATGGTAAATACTCTCAATGAAACTTGGCAAGGTAATGATCAATTCATGGTAGGGTATCATACCCCTTTACAACCTCAAGGTGTACAACAACCACCATTGAGGTAAAACACTGTCTTCACCAATTGAGGTCATCTCACCTTAGTTGAGAAAGTTAGAGGATTGGAACTTGCTAAAGCAAATCAAAATTCATATTTTGGGCCAACAAGAATACCAAACCCTCCGCATCACCCCAACACAGTTTACCTCCTTACAGAATAGACACATTAGACATGCCTCCTCAACATTCATATAACTATCAAGCAAACACTAACTAGAACCATGCTTTAAAATGCTGCTCTAGTTGAAAATATGATACTTCCCGCTTAGCACCAAAAACCTATACGAGCAATGCTCCTCCCTACTTAAACATCTATTCAAAATCACCACAAGGACACATGTTCTCTTCTCCCATGATGTTTTCTCAACAACAGGGATTTCCTTATGCCCTTGCAAATACATATGCCATGTCATATCAACAACCCATGCCACCCCACCCCCTCATCATGCACCATCAATGGTGAAGCCTATGTGGTAGGACCTTACTAAGAATATTTGAAAGAGCCCTAGACATCACCATACGAAGTGTCATGATTCCAAGACCTCTTCCGATTTACCCAAATACAAAGGGGAGGGAGATCTAAATGCGCATATAGAGGCCTATGCCACGTCCATACAAGAATTACTCCCTTGGGATGGGGTTATTGCCAAGATATTCACTAAAACCTTAAAGGATATTTCCCTTGATTGGTACTATAGAATACCTAAATCCTTGATACACTCATTTAAACAACTTGTGTCATAGTTTATCAAAGCTTTTGATATGAACAAATTATTGAGAAGAGGAATCAAGATTCTTACATATTAAACAAGAGCATAATGAATCCAATGCTCATTTTATTTAAAGATGGCATACCTTTCTCTACTCATCGCAAGTTCTCCAAACATGGATCAAATGGAACTATGTGATTTATTCCTTAATTCCCTCAATAGAGAGATAAAGGAAGAAGTCCAGAAGTTCCCACTAAGAACTTATGATGAAGTAATCAAGAGTGCTCTCTGAATAGATCAAGTAGTAATAGATAGTGGTCATAAGACATACGGAACAAATAGGAAATTAATCATTCCCAATCAAAACACTACGGCCTATGCTAATGCCAGAATACCAATCAAGGACCCAAAATCCTTAACAAAAACCGTGGGGTTACAATAGATGGAGTAACATACCAAGTTAAAAGAGAAAACATTATAAACATTTCACCACCCATTAACAATCAGTGAAATAACAACTTTACTCCAACAATCAACGCGGTGGATTTTAATCATCCACAACAACAACAACAACAACAATGGAAAATCCAAACACAAGGTCTAAATTAAAACCCAACTAGATATCATAATCAAAACCAAAGGCAACAACCTCATAATTTTAACTCTAACAACTAGTGACCTTATCAGAACTTTGGACCACAACAAGTTTCAAATCAACAACCTCAAAACTATAATCCCAATTTGTATTGTGGTTTCCACAAGATTCAAGGCCATGATACTAGGACTTTCCGTGACTACAATAAATTCATGCAGTGTTTTGCTAGAAGACCAAAAACAATTCTTTATAGATATTTTCTTAGCAAATTCTATAATACCCATGCCAAACACTTACACAAGGGCAACCTCTCCTCAAAATGCACCACTCAAGATCTTTAACGATCCACTTCCAAATCATTCTAACAATAATAGGTTAGATCCAAGCAGAATAAACAAGGGTGTTATGACAAGAAATAATGATCATGAAGCCTCAAATTCATTAAATCCACCGGTCGCACCCCAATTAGGAACTCGACCGCAAACCAAGATAGTTGGCCTGGTAGAGCTAGACACCGAGCTACCCATAGAAACCATAACAAGAACACGGGATTATTCTTCTCAACCAGTTCCAAGATATCCATTAGAACTAGACAACATTCAACAAACGTTGGTAAAACCCATAGGTGCTTATGATTTAATTAATGACTTAATAAAGACCTTCTCTCATATTTCATTTTTGGATTTGTTAAAGAACTCTCCCACCCATAGGGCTCCTCTCTTAGAAGCATTAGGCCTTGGTCATTTAATTAACATCACTCCCCTCCGGAAACACAAGTAAAACATGTAGACTTTGATTTCTACCCTCCAAGGTAGCTAGATAGGATATTGAGTTTATATTTGATATAAACAAAATGCCAACAAACACGCTGAAATTACACGTAGAGGTGAGACGACTTTACATTTACAAATATGGGTCTATAATAATTATGTTAAACACGTAATGATTGATGATGGGGTAGATGTTAACATAGTCCACTTCACTTTTCTTCAAAATCTAGGATATGGAGAAACAAATTGGTCCACAACACAAAATACACTAAGAGGTTATGATAGGTTCAAAGCCACTTCAAATGGAACCATAGTTTTACAAGTAACCTTAGGACCCAAGACGGTCCTCACCAAATTTTATATTATAGATCGGGAAACCATCTATAATATGATCCTCAGTTGACCATGGATACACAACATGAAGGCAATCCCTTCCACGTTATTCCAAGAAATAAGATTTTTGCACTTAGGGAAAATATTTGTGGCACAAGGTGACCCAAAACCCTTCGATATACACCTAGCTGACTTGAAGAAAATACTAGGTGTTCACTCCAAGTTTTAACTCCCAACGAATCAACTTAGCAAACCAGTTAATTCAAAACCAGAAGAGAATTTGATACCTACCAAAATTAGAAACTACAAATCTAGTTGAGGACATTCCAACAATCAAAAATGAAGCTAACATGTAGAAACAATATCATTAGGGAGTACCACAGAAATTGTTGAATTACTAGAGAAAGATATACCCATTCTCCTACCATTTGATTCTATGGGTAGGGGATACACCGTAAGAATTGGTTCCCTTCCATCAGATGAAGTTTTACATGGTAGAAGTAACCGAGGAAGAAGACACATACATGATGAATATCCCAACATCCATTTTCCAAGAAAATATTGGACTCTCCACTTCGATGGAGCTAGATGTCACTTTGGAGTTGGGGCAAGTGTGATCTTCACTTCACCTAAGGGAAAGATCCTACCTTTTGCCTTTAAATTAAACTTTGAATGTATAAACAATCGGGCTGAGTATGAAGCCCTCCTTCTTGGTCTTATCATAGCCAAAATAATGGGTGTCGATGACATTCAAGTGCTAGGAGACTCGTAACTAGTTGTAAACCAAGTCTCTGAGGTATATGAGACTAGAGCTAAACATTTACAACTCTACAAAACGCGGTATTTAATCTAAGAAAAGGATTCAACTTCATTTCAATTGAATAAATCCCATGAGAGCATAACCTTCTCATAGATTCAATAGTAACCTCAGCTTCCTGCTTCACTCCAAACAATGAGTTGGAAAACACAAGTTTCGTGGTATCACTTAGTACTAAATCATTGGTGTGTAAAATACCAACAAACCCACTCCTAACTCATATAGAAGCTGAGAATGATTTTTCTATCCTAGACCACTTTGATAGTGATAGAATCACTCTTGAATATCTAAACACCTATGCGGAGCTACATCTCACTCACCACATAGTGGATTTTTCCCTAATACCACATTTCTCTTCCTATTTTTGAAATCCCGTGATAGGTTATCCTCTCGCTAAAGGATTCGATATCTATGAAGTAGAGGACAAAGAAATTTTAGAAATACCTTTGGCCCCACTTGAATTTAAGAAGGCAACGCTTCCTTAATTAAAGAAAAATCAACATAACTATTGGAATGGAGGAAGAACTAAAATTTTTGAAGTTTTGATCCTCATTAAATCTAGAGGAGATAGAAATACACACCCAATTTCTAAAAGAACATCAAAGTTATTTCACATTTAAATATAAATAAATGACAAGAATTACACCACATATTTGTAGTACATAATCTTGTCACCAAACTAGATGTAAAGCCAATCAAACAAAAGTCAAGACCAATGAAGCCAAAAGTGGCTCTCATGGTGAAAGAAGAAGTAATGAAACTTCTCCAAGTGGGATTCATCAAACCATTTGACTATTCACAATGGGTATATAATATCATCCCTATTCTCAAAAAGAATGGGAAGATACACATTTGCATAGACTTTTGGGATATTAACAAAGCTGTCCCAAAGATGACTTCTTGTTACCATCCATTGACATTATTGTTGATGTAACACCTAGATTTGAACTGTTTTCCCTTATGGATGGGTTCTCAGGGTATAATTAGATTAAACTATCTAAACAAGATCAAGCCAAGGCCACATTTATAACTCCTTGGGGAAATTATTGTTATTTTGTCATGCCATTCGGTCTTAAGAATGCCGACGCTACATACCAGCAGACAAGGACATACATATTCCACGACCTTATTCATAAAATTTTGGAATCCTACGTGGATGATTTTTTGGCTAAGGACAAGAAGTGTTGTGATCACCTCGAGGTACTCTGTATCATTCTCTCATGATTAATCAAGTATGGCGTCACCTTGAACCCAGAGAAATGTGTATTTGGTGTGATAGGAGGCAAGCTTATAGGTTACATTATATCCTCACGAGGGATTGATGTTGATCCAGCCAAAATATGGGCTATTCTTGAAATGATTCCACCATCAGATGAGTCCAGTATTAGAACATTTCTTGGGAAAGTAGGTGCAATCGAAGGTTCATTTCAGATTTAAGTTTTTTATTCATCAATCAACAATCTATTAAAGAAATATTATAGCATTGATTGGATAGAAGAATGTAACGAGGCCTTCAAAGTGGTTAAATGCTTCTTGTTGTCTCCTCCCATGCTAATGCCTCCTAGAATAGATCATCCTTTGATCCTGTATTCATGGGCTACTGATGTCTCGCTAGCCTATATGCTAGCTCAAGAAGACAATGATAAATGAAAATGTGTAGTCTATTTCATTAGCCAAACGTTGCTTGATTATGAAACATGTTATACACATCCAGAGAGAGAATGCCTTGCCATTGTCTTTGCAAGCAAACATTTAAGGCATTAGATGTTAAACCAAGAAACAAGGGTCATTGTAAAGACAGATCATTTATGAACATTCCTCACACAAGGGTCTTTATGTAAAAAGGTTGGACATTTCAAAACCTTAATGGGTGAATTTGAATTAATGTTTGTACATCTAAAATCCATTAAATGACAAATAATTGCAAACAGGTTAGCTAACAATCCGTTAGATGGAGGTGATCTAGTAAATCTAGACTTTCTCGATGAGTGCATATAATTTATCATATGTAACCATACTAGTAGAGGGGAACCTTTTGAAGTTTTAGGTGAGAAGAAAATGTTGCATATCATTGAGAACCCTAACAATGCTTATTATGAAGTATTGTACATAGATGTCGATGTCGATAACTTTGTGGGCTATGTTGATTGTAAGGAGCCTAAAATTGATGAGTGTGAATATCCTGAGTAGGTTGGTTCTCCTTGGACCCTAATGTTTGATGAGGCTTGTTCTAGATCTAGTAATGGCATTAGTGTTGTCTTGATATCTCCAAGCCAAGAGGAGTTTAACTTTTCTTTTAAACTCAATTATGAGTGCACGAACAATATTGTTGAGTATGAAGCACTGCTCTTAGGTTTAAGGATTGCATGGAACTATGGTGTCAGAGACATTATTGTTAAAGGAGATTCAAATTTAATAGTCAAACAAAATAGAAAATTGTATGCTATAAAGAGTCAAAGAATGAAGCATTATAAGAAAGCATGTAGTTTGGAATTTCATTGAAATGTTTGACTCTTTCAATATAACACACCATGATAGGAAGTACAATACTATAGTAGACAAGTTGGCAGTATTGGGATCAAGGTTTGAGAACTATACAGTATCCCCCTATTGTGAATATGATATTGAAATATTGACTAGGCCATCTGTCCTTGATAATATCAAGCATTGGCAAGTTTTTGAAGATGATGCTTAGGTCCAAAGGTTTCTACAAAATAAAGGAGAATTTGACAATCAAAGTATGGACTAGGAACCAATGGTTTGTGTAAATGATGGAAAAGAGACCATGTTTGGTAAAGACATTATCAATTGAAAACCAATACTATTCCGAGAGGTTTGGTTGCATTGGAATCAAATTTTGATAATGTTAACCACATTGTTAATAGACACATGTCAGCCTTGAGAGATGTTGAAGAATATAACCTAGGCACAAAGGATAAACCTAGGAAAATATGGCTAGGAAACAACTTGAATAGAGAAGAAAAGCAATCATATGTCAATTGCTAAAAAAGTACCAGGACTGCTTGGCTTGGTCATATTCAGAATTGAAAGCATACATGGAAGACCTTTTTCAACATGAAATACCCCTGGAAGCTAATGCCAATCCATTTAGGCAAAAAAAAGACCAATTAATCCACTCCTTTTTCTAAAAATGCAAGAAGAGTTGAAAAATTTAAGGGATGGAGGAATCATACAACCTACAAGGTATTATTCATGGGTTGTAAATCTTGTACCTTTCTGAAAGAAGAAAGGAGACATAAGATTTTGTGTCGACTTTAGAAATTTAAATAAGGCATCAATTAAAGACAAATATCCCTTTCTAAATATAGATAACATGTTGCAATTGATTACAGGTTCAGAATTGTTATCTACTCTGGATGGTTTTTTTAGTTATAACCAAGTGGTTGTGAAGCAATCAGAGAGAATCAAAATTTCTTTCACTACTCCATGGGGGTACCTATGTGTAAGTAATAATGTCATTTGGCCTGATGAATACTAGAGCCACATTTCAAAGAGAAATGGATGTAGCATTCTCAGGATTTATAAATGACTTAATTTTTGTGTATCAGGATGATGTAACTATTTTTCAAGGAAGAAAAGTGATACCCTACAACATTTAGAAAAGATGTTGATAAGGTGCAGGGAATATGGTATCTCCTTTGAACCCTAAGAAATGTCATTTTGGGGTTCAAAAGGCAACGCTTCTTGCACATAAAGTGTCAAAAGATGGGGTCATGATTGATCCTGAGAGAGTTGAAACCATTAGAAAATTTCCTATTCTAAGAACTTAAAAGGGAATTCCATCCTTTTTTGGGAAGATAAATTTTATTGGGAGGTTTAATTCCAAGTTTTCTGAATTGACTATCCCAATCACTAATATGTTGAAGAAGGATCAGAGTATCAAATGGGAAGAAGAATCTATTTAGGCCTTTACTGGGATTAAAGGAAACGTTGAAAAATTCCCCTATTTTAGCATATCCTGATTATAAAAATACTTTTCAAATGTTTTCCTTTGCCTCTGAGAATACCATTGCATCTATTTTATTACAAAAGGATGATGAAGGAAATAAAAGGCCAATTACTTTCTTTAGTAAAGCATTACAAGGGGTAAAACTGAAGTATACTATCATGGAGAAACATGCCTTTTCTTTGGTCAGAGCCACAAATATCTTTAGGCCATATATTTTAAGTTCTAAAGTCATATCTTATGTCCCTCATACTATGGTCAAGGATATCCTTTCAGAGATGGAAATTTCCAGTAAAAGATGTCGATGGGAAAATAAGTTACAGGAATATGATATGGACATCCAAACTACAAAATTGGTCAAAGGTTTGGGCCTGGAAAAGCTAATGACAAAAAGCAACCTGCAAATAGTTGAGATAAATGAGGTTGAAGAATAAAGATTGAATATTCTTGAGAAATTGATAAATTTTGAATGGTACAAGGATATTATTTTTTATCTCAAACATCTATAATGCCCTGAGTATTTAAGCAATAATCAAAAGAGAGAACTTAAGTTAGCCTCCCATAAGTACATCATCACTGATTATGGGTTAGATTGGAAAAACCTTGAGGGAGTTCTCTTAAGGTGTATCACTGAGGATGAAGCCCGAAATTAATTATTGATTTCCATGGAGGAGTTTGTGGGGGCATTTCACTAGGAGAGTAATAGCCCATAAGATCTTAAGGGTTGGTTACTGGTGGCCAATACAGATTTTAAGGATACAAATTTGTTGGTAAGAAAGTGCGAGAAATGTCAACATTTTTCAGGAAGATTGAAAGCTTCAGGATACTTCCCTTTGTAGCCAGTGTAAATTGAAGCTTCTTTTAAGAAGTGGGGAATGGACTTTATTGGTGAAATTTTAGATTCTTCAAGTGCAAGACATAAGTGGATATTTGTGGCCACTGATTACTTCACCAAATGGGTGGAGGCAATCCCCACTAAGAAAGAAACCCACCAAATTTTCATGGATTTCATTCTGAATTATATCATTTGTAGGTTTGGAGTACCTACCAAAATAATTGCTGACAATGCCATGAGATTTCAAGCTAAACCTTTGGTGGTTATGTGTCAAGAGTATGGGATAAATTTAGCATATGCATCCAATTATAATCCCCAAGGTAATGGACAGGCTGATTCAAGTAACAAAAATTTATTGAAAATAATCGAAGAACTTTGGAGATAAAAAAAGTAGGGTGAGAATTGAAGTTTGTTGTTTGGGCTGACAGTTACTATTAAAAGAGCTACTGGAAAGAGCCCATTTGAATTAGTGTATGGAAATCAAGCTCTACTTCCCCTGCATATGTAATTATCTTCATATCAATTCATCTGACATTTGGAGGATTAGGAGGTTAGTCCCTATGATGCACAGATTAATCAAATTTTTGAACTAGATGAAGAGAGAAGGGAATCCCATCAAAGACATGTGATTTTAGGGAGAAAATGAAGAAATTGTTTGACAAAAAGGTTACCCAAAGGGTTTTCAGTGTAGGAGATCTAATGCTACTATGGGATAGTAGACATGAGGATAAGGGAAAACATGGAAAGTTTGACACATTATAGATGGGAACTTATTCTATTGATATTAGGATTGGCAACATACCTTCTTCCTAAAAGATCTATATGGAGAATTGCTTGAGTTTCTTGTTAATGGAAGTCACTTGAAACATTTCCTTGATTGATTTATCAGAATTAAGGCACACATCATTGTACAATATACAGTCTTTTTGTTCTTTTTCGTTTCTATGTTTTTCTGGATTGGTTCATCCTAGTTGTTGGCGGCCATTTTTGTCGATTTCTTAGTTTTTTCTTGGGAGGTTGGAAATTGCTTTTCTGCTTTACAAGCTTGTTCTTGAATCTATTTCCCAATGGATTTTTGGCTCATGATCTATTATGTTGTTCTTGTAGCAATAGTTTTGAGTGCCCATCCCAAGTCGGAGCCGATGTTGGTGCTCAATTGTAATCTCGCCCCTTTTTATTTTAAAATTTCTTTAGTCTGCATGGTTAGAATTATTTTTTGTCTCCTTGTATGCATGCATGAAAATTTTATCCCTCATTTATTTGACATTTTCAGTCCTTTCCTTAGGTCATGGATCAGATTGATTCTTGGTATTATTTTCATTCTTCTCTCAGTGGGGAAAGATTTTGTTGTTAGGTATCTTCCACAATTTTGTCTCCTCTATAAATCTTGTCCCAACATCCGTGGATACGTGGTATTTTCTGATTGGATGCGGCATGGTGGGTCTATTTGATATTTTTTAAAATTATGGTGAAGGGATTAAAAGTATAAGATAAATGCCCAAGACCCATAAAAGGACAAGTGGAGGGCCTGCGCTCATTTGAGGGTCCGCCTCTAGGTCTTACCTTTGGAGTTGTGCTAAGGAGACACATGGAAGATTCTGTTGGATCCTCTTTATACTAAGACTTCTCAAAGGCTGAAGTGACTTTCTTTGGCCCAAGAAATGTGGAGGGCTCACGCATATTTGGAGACCTGCCCCTGATTTGTTTTTTGAAAGAGTTTTGAAGAGACACGTGTAGGTTTCTACTTGATCTTCCCATGCTTAGAATTTTCAAGTGGCCGACACTAATTTCTTGGACTTTAGGAACGTGGCACCTTCCACTGGTTCTTACACTTTTTCAATGATCATTACAACTTTTCTGGGCCGAGACACATGGAGAGCCCATGTTTGTTTGGGGTCTCTACTTTTGGCCACCATATCAAAAGTGCGCTAAAGAGACACGTGGAGGTTTCATAGGATCTTCCCATGCTTATAATTTTCAAGTGGCGGATGTAAATTTCTTGGACCTTAGGGACATGGCACATTACACTTTGGTTCTTAAACTTTTTCAATGACTACTACAAATTTTTACGGCACGAGACATGTGAAGAGCTACACTTGTTTGGGGTCTCCGCTTTTGGTCACCATATCAAAAGTGTGCTGAAGAGACATGTGGAGGTTTCTGCTAGATCTTCCCATGTTTAGAATTTTCAAGCATCCAATGAAACTTTCTCGGACCCTAGGCACGTGTCACCTTCCACTAGTTCTTAAAAAATTTCAACTGCTGGTACAATGTTTCCGGGCCCGAGACATGTGGAGAGCCCATGCTTGTTTGGGGTCTCTACTTTTGGGCACCATATCAAAATTGCACTGAAGAGACACATGGAGGCTTCCACTAGTTCCTCTTTATACTAAGACTTTTCATTGGCGAGGTAACTATCTAGGGCACAGGGCATGTGGAGAGCCTACGCTTGTTTGAGGTCTCACCTCTAGACTTCATCTTTGAAGTTGCACTAAATAGACACATGGAAGCTTCCACTGGACCTTCCCATGCTCAGATTTTTCAGCAACCGATGCAAATCTCTCAAGTTCTGAACACGTGGAGGTCCCACACTCATTTGGGAACCTGCCTCTAGACTTCACCTTTGTAGTTGCACCAAGGAGACACGTAGAGGCTTCCGTTGGCTCCTCTTTATACTTGGCCAACTTGGACTTACAACACATATATGTGGTATAATCTATGCGAGGACACTCATTTTAGAGAGTCATGAATGCAAGTATCTATTCCTCAAGGTGTATTCTCGAAGGTGAAAAGTATTTCTTGTCAGATCAAGCCATATGGAGCCACCTGAGAATTATTAGAAAGGGGATTTCTTGAATAACAAAAGAAAAGAATGATTAAAAATACTATCAAAAGTTATGACATGGCATCCCAGTCATAGTTAAGGAACTGAGAAATGTGATCAAGTCATGATTTATCCATCTAGCAACAGAAAGTAAGATATTTTCAAGGGAATAAACATGATTAAATGGTATGTTGTAAAGAGGAATATTCTCTTGAATTTTTATACTTTTGGGGTAAATTTTAGGATGAGTGAGTGAGGAAATTGTATAAATGCAATGAGAATAATCTTATATAGGGGGCTTAATTTTTCTAAGAAAGTCTGAGAAAGACCATTTTCCCCAGAGACCATCTGAGAAACCTGTTTATTTCCCTATGTTTGTAGATTTATTCATGTCAAGATGGTTGTAAATGTACATCCATTGACAAGCTATGAGATTTTTGAAGAAAATATCCCCTGCTGATGAAGCTAGTGGACCTGGATTGAATTTGTGTTGATCATGAGCATAATTGTGTTTTCTTTTATTTCAAAAGTTTTCAAATATTTTTTCATGTTCCTATTGCAATATTATGTTAAAATCCCTCTGAATAACACAAGATCTTATGCACATGGTAGTATTGTGGCATTTGCAATTTAATTGTGAGGAGAGATTTTATTTTGTAATGAAATAAACAATTTAAAATCACTTTACTTTCACTATGTTGACAAAGATTGTTTGTTAGCCTATGAGTGTATCTTAGGCGTGACTAATCAGGATTTCTAACATTTAATTGAGTCTTTAACATGATCCTTTGTGTTGAATTCTTGAAGAGTGTATGAAATCATGCATCTCTGGGCCTCCATTGATACACACCTTTTGGTTGAAGGAATATTTTGGCTATTTTGAAGCATTTTGTCTGTGAGTGTTCTAATATTTGTAAAGGCTCTCAAATATCTAGTATAATAAACTTTATCTTACTTAACTTCCCACCAAAAACTTCTCAAATGATAAATCCTACATGAAATACCCAAGTTTGTACCGTGTATCCACAAAGATTTAACAAATTTCATTGCCAAAATATGCAAGAGACAATTAGGTTTCAATTATTGTCTTTAGTAACCTAAACCTTGTCTAGGAAACATCTCCACTCTCTAGTGTGATAACTCGTGAGAGTTAGATTGTGTTGTATTGATCGTATTTTCTCAAGGTTTTCATGAAAATTGTGCAAAGAAGGATCTATTGATATCATTCACCAACACGGGTTACATAATGGGTCCTCTCACCTTGGTGTAAGGCACAACCTAAAGTAGTGATGGTAGATCAAACCCTTGGTAAGATTATAGCTATTTCTCCAATTCTTGAGTGACAAAGAGTTAGCTGAATCCCCTACCTTGATACAAAATGACTTATATCATGATTTTTCTGTCTCTAAGCATCCTATTAGTTTCGTGATGTTGCTCGGCCCTCTCGGGAGAATCAATTTGGATACTAACATGGTGTATGGATTGTAAGTAGGAGGACACATTGTTGGAAACCTAAAATATTGTCTTAGCACAAGAAGGTACGTGAGCACGCAAGGCCTATTTGAAGATGAGTGTGCAAGGAGAAAGCACGTAGGATAGGGTTTTAGTAGGGTTTTAGTAGAACCAGTGGCACATGTAAAAGGAAGAGAAAAGATCTTTGGACTTAGCCATATTTGGTATTTTGGGCTGAACATGAGGAAACCATGGCCCAACTATGCATGCGAAGTGGATAAGGTGTTAGCCTGGAAACTTGGTGCACATGGAAGGAATATACCTTGTATAGAAGATTCCAGAAGGTCATCATGGTGAAGGATGGAGAGCTCGCATCTAAAGAAGCATGCTCCCATGGAGGACAACTTGGACACATGGAAATCAATCTACAACTTCAGAAAGGCATGGCAATGCTTGAAAAAGCTATATATATGAGCTCCCAATAGAAGAAAAAGAGAAAAATGGAGTGTCCAAGAATAGAAGAAGAAATAGGAAAAGCCATGTAGGAATATTGTGAGAGATCTATAGGTTCGGTTTAGAGGATCTGTAGGAGTATGTTGTGTTAAGGGGATGTGTCTAAACATTTTTGGTTGTTTAATGAAGGTCCTAAATCCGGTTCCAATACATGACATTGGTCTACATTATCATATGAATATGTGATTATATGAGTTAATGTAATGTGGTTATCAACATGCTTTACATAAATATATGTGTGGTTCCATTTCTACTTACATCTGTATGGATTGGTTTATATATATATATATATATATATATATATATATATATATATTTCATATGAGTGGGTGTAAACCCTTATGAATTTCTTTTCTATTATGATTTAGATCTATGTTCTATAATGTTTTTCTTATATGAATGAACACATTGGTCTAGAATTCATTCTGAGCTCTAAGATGAATGTATGGTTCCTTTTCAATCTATTCACTTAATTTTCTATTGTAAATAATGAATTCCAAAACAACTCACATAAAGGAGGACTCGGCACCCACACGTGCCTCAAGTGAGCACCCAATGCCCGTTGGGTGATAGGCTGGTGCGCATGGGATTTCCTTGTTCTTTGAGAGGGCATAAAAATGACTACATATTGGTTTCATCACCAGGACCTCTTTTCAAAGTTGTTGTGAGAAATGACATGCATCTTTATCTTTGTGATATGTAATGACAGAGCGTATGACTTTAGAAAGTGTTGAAACATGGTTCAAAAGCACGAAGGATGAGTTTAATCAAATATTTAACATTGGACCTGATTTCAATGTGTGTGGATGGGTAGAAGAGAACCTATATCATGAGCTATATGAGACATTATTTTGTTGCTTCCCAGTAGAGCTATATGAATGGCTCTCAACATACACATCTAGATTAAGTTGGTTCTATAGATCGTGTGTGTGGACCCAAGATGACTATCAAAGGCTGCAAGATGCAAATCTAACTTGGACACATGTTGTTAATCATTGGTGGAAGGGAGTGTTGGCTAGTTACATTTTAGAATACGTAATTTTGACATATCCTTTCCCAAAAGAATTCACTAAGTTTGAGTTTCTAAGGGATCCTAGAGGGTCATTTTTGAGTGTTATTCCTCTTGCTATGAATATCTTGGTCATTACTTTGAGTTTAGAAGCATTCCCATGGATGGCTAAGATACTTTGAGTGTTGGGTAAGGAAGCTAAGGTGGAGTAAGATGGAAGACATTAAGGATGAAAAGTAAAGGGATGAGAGACAGCTCAAGTAAAGTGAAGCTCATGAAAGGGAGATGACTAGACAATGCAAGGTTGTAAGCATGATGGATCTATAGAGGAAACCATTATGGGAGGGTGTTGAATTTCACATGGAGGACTTGGAAACGAGAAATTTTGCTACCCCATATTGGAAAGCATGGGAGAGAGGCCCCTTCAGCTTCTGATAAGAGTTCGTCACATGTAGAAAATAAAGTTGTCGACACACATCTTAACCCACCTAGCAACCAACCCCTGGTGCTTGGTTTTCCAAATCAAAGGAGTATTGATAAACCAGTTGGTATTAGTGAGATTGACCAATCGATGCCCAGGAGGTATAATTTTTCATTTAGGACATCCTTGGCTATACATACCATTTCAGTTTTTAGATTATTTTTTCAGTAGAGTACAAGTACATAAGGTTTAGGTAACACATCTAGGAGTGGCGAGGGATACACTTCTGGAAGTGGAGCAATCTCTTAGACCATTAGCATGCAGTTTAGTGGGACATTGGGGACACTAGGTGCAACCACTTCTGGCCCATTTCTAGTTACAGGAGGATATGGAGGTAGGCGGTGGATTTGGAGGCACAGACCTAGTGGATCAATGGATGCAGTTAAGGAAACACCGGAGGGAACCAAGGATCTAGATCAAGAGGACAAGGGCCTTAGCCACCTCCTCATGTGTTCTTTGAAATTTATTTACATTTTTGAAATTACCAGGGTAAAGAGGATGCTACCGAACACATGCACAATTGTGAATTTATATGGCATGCGAATGGGATCACTACCTCGGAGCGGAAGGAATGTGAGTTTGCAACAATGTTGCAAGGATGCATGCATAGCTGGTATAGTAAGTATGACCCCTATCAGATGGTGGTAGACTACACCACATTAAATAATTTCTTCCTAGAAGAGTTCCATATACCATTTTTAACAAAAGAGCATCAGCACTTTGAAGGAGATCTAACATGGAATGGCAGAGAGTGTGCGGGAGTATGATGCAGATTTTAAGACTCTCTATCAAAATATCATATAAAATTCACCCTTAATAACATGCTCAATGGTTTTTTAGAGGGTTGATCACTCAATTTAGGAGGGAATTGTCCCATAAAACATTTACTAACCTCCGCAAGGCTCTAGAGGCTGCCTTACATGTTGAAGTAGTTGGGAGCGTTGATACTGGTGTAAGCCCTTTTCTAGAGGCTAAAATCACTTTCATGGCCAAATAGTTAGAGAAGATGTCTGCAAGCTCTACACATGAGACTGGTATTGGTCTTTGGTGTGTGGATTATGAAGTAGAGGGGCATGGCAAGGATAGCTGCCCCCGAAAGGCAATGTGCACCATAGTGGTAGATTGTGAAATTTTTCATGGAGACCATGATGTGAGTAGAAGCCCCTTGTCGCAGCATGCAATTCAAAATAATGTGTCTTGATACTATAAGATCTACACCTCTATGACCCATGATACTAAGGATTATAGGCTTATTGACCAGATCCATGAGGCCATTGATCATGGTGTGCGCCAGACCAACCTTTCTAGTGGTTCCAAAGAATATGATCACCGTTATGAAGGATGCACAGATGGAGGGTGCATGGCGAGAGGTTCTCACGAGAGGATTTTGTGTTCATAGTAACCATGGAGGAGGAGGAAGTGAGTTCCCATGAGGAACATGCTATAATTGTGAATCTAGAACATTGCAGGCACGAGTGCCTAGATTTATTCTGAGTGCTCATGGTGTAGGAAAAATCATAAGTACGAAGAGTGCCCTGAGTTGTTTGACGACATGAGCTAGTAGAACCGAAAGGTTAAGGGCCTTTGGGATGATGAGTATAAAGAATGCCAACCCATAGTGGATGCCTAGAGTGGCGCGTGAGTTAGGGTTAGAACACATTCTGCGTGACATGAGAATAGGTTGCACGTGTCAAAGAAGTACCAAGGTAAAAGACTCTAGTCTCAAGGGAATAAGTGGTGCATGGGAAGTATTTGGACCCCGCCACCAGGAAGGATGTGTACCAATAGATAATGGATGTCATTTAGATTTTACAAGGATAAATCTAGTATCTAAAGGAGAATTCCAAGTAGCAGGAGAAAAGAAGAAATGTTGAGGCTCCGCAGAAGGACCTGGATGAGGTTAAGGAAGTTTGCAAAATGTTAAGGCAAGATAATATTATTTCCTTGCTAGGAGAATGGCTATGGGAGAATATGCCACGCATTAGAGCATAGCGTAAAAGGTAGGTTTACATGCAAACCTCCCTTACTATAGCCTTGACTATGACAATGAAATCACACTAAACATAGTTTTGGATGATTGGCTTCTAAAAAACATATTGATTGACATGGGAACAAAATTCAATGTTCTTACATTGGATTTCCGGCATCAAATGAGAAGGTCCGCATTGCAGGCATCTTTGAATGTGTTATATATGGAAAAAAAAACCAAGGAAACACCTATTGGTGTATAAAAGGATGCAATGATTACCATTCAGGGGGCCAAGTTTCTTTGGAGAATTTTAAGTCTTAGCGCTTGCGAGGTAGAAAATTTTATAGCATCACTAGGGTGCCTATGGTGCTATAAGAACAACATTGACTTGAGGTTCAAAAAGGATATATCATTTTCGAGAATAAGGAAGAACGGGTCATCATCCCTCTGACGGATGGGAAGTCGGAACCTTACACTAAACCTTTGGGAGAAGAGGTCCTTGATAGAATTTATGTGTGCTCCATTAGAGACCTAGAGATAATTCACCCTACATAAGGAGTTATCCAATTTGAGGATTCCTAGTCTGTGAGTGATACCACAAGCATGGCATGTGAAAATTAGGTGCATGGGACCTATGAGTTAATTTGGTGATAGTTGAGGGGGTCTTTAATAAAAGCTACCAAGGTGAACTCACTCAAGCACCTAGAAGGAAAGAAGTTACCAAGTTACTCTGGAGGGGCATACCTTGAAATTTTCTTACGGGACATGGAAGCTCAGTGGAAAATGAGGATGAGAGAAGATGGATGCTCAGTTATATCCTACTCGAGAGTGCGGTGTGATGGTGGTCTACACATCGAGAGATCCTCCTGGGAATGGTGCAAGGTAAGAATCTCATTCTCTATAAGGTTTTCAGCAAGCAACGCATCCTGGTCATTCAAGACTACCATGGTAAAGAGACTAGTTCATTTCATATCCAAGCATGTGAGAATGCCGGATAGGAGGTGTAGAAGCTTTTCCACCATAATTATTGGTACATAAGTTGTATTCCACATTAAAACGTTATGCACGTGTGTGGTATATCCACTTAGAAACACATTGCTAGAGATGAAATTGGTAGGAGCTGACAATTGATCTCATGTATGCTTTTTAATATTGGAGCATAAAGCCATTAGTGGATAAGGAATTGTAAGTGATCAAATGCCTTACGATGGGGGATAGTGTCATGGTGGAAGACAAGCTACTAGATTTGCTAGGTGAGCCTAGTTTAGAGGCACGTTTTGATTAGGATGAGTTAGAGGAGATGCAGTTTGAGTGAGCCTACATAGAAAAGGAAAAAGAAATATATTTTATGTCATAGATGGAGAGGAAAAGGAGAGTCTAGATAGTAACCACTTTGTAGGTGCACGCGATGTTATATATAGTGTTGATGAAAGGATGTGTGCTTACCATGAGCCCTTAAAATCAAAGAAATTTAACATTGGGTCAGAGGTAGAACCCAAGGAAGCAATCATTGGAGACTATTGGTCGGAAAAGGAGGTCTCAAATATCATTGATCTATTATATGAATTCCAGGATCTATTCCCTCACGGGTATCATGAACTCAAAGGCATACACCATTCCTTGGGGGAGATGAAGATAAAACTGAAGGAAGGTACACACCCAATCTAGAAAAGGCCATACTAGATGAATCCAAATTTTTGTGTACGGGTCAAGGAGGAGATTGAAAAAATGATAGCATCAAGTATCATTGAAGTTATGGAAGAACCAGAATGGATAATCCCAATGGTCATCAACATAAAAAAGGATGGGAGGATAAGTATTTTTGTTGACTACAGGGACCTGAATGTAGTATGTGAGAAGGCCTGTGTAGTAGCCACAGAGGCCTTTCTACCATCACTATGGGTGCATAAGATATATTCCAAACTACAAGGTTGTGTGCATATGTAGTATATCTAGTATGTGTCACTAATCCATTCCCTTCCCTGTTTACTAAATAAATTTTAGAGGGAGTGGCCGGGCGTAAAGTCTACTCCTTCATGGATGGGTTCTCAGGGTACCACATGGTGCGGACTGCAAAGGAAGACCAGAGAAAGACAAATTTCACCATTGAATGGGGAATTTTTTCCTATACGGTCATGCCTTTTGGATTGAATAATGTGTCTATTGTGTTCTTGCGCATTGTAGTGCAAGCCTTTTAGGACTTCATCCATAAATTTCTTCAAGTCTATTTGGATGATTGGACTATGTATGGTCTAGTCAAGGACCATTGTGATAACTTAAGACTAATGTTTGAAAGGTTTCAATAGTTGAGGATATCCCTCAACATCAATAAGTGTGTCTTTGCTACCCCATTTGGAACCTTATTGGGAAATATCATATGCAAGGAGGGCTTACTAGTAGATCCCACCAAGGTTGTAGCCATTGTGGCTTTAGGGGAGCCTACTAGCCAAAGTGTCCATAGAACATTACACATGCGAGTGTCCAGATTTATTGTAGTGCTCATGGTGTGGGAAGAAGTATAAGTATAAGGATTTCCCTAATTTCTTTGAGCACATGAGCCAAAGAGCACCAGAAGGACAAGGGCGTTGGGTTGGTGAGTATAAAGAATACCGACACACAGTGGATGCCTAAAGTGGTGCATGAGTCAAGGTTAGAATCTATTTTGGTGACAATATGAGCAGAGGTTGCACATGCCAAGGAAGTACCAAGGTAAATGAATTTATTCTCAAAAGAAGTGGTACACGGGAAGTATCCATACCCTACCCACTAGAAGGAAGTGTAGAAAGAGACAATGGATGTCATTTGGAGTTTACAGGGAGAAATCCTAGTGTCTAAAGGAGTAGTCTAGGTAGCATGAGCAAAGGAGGAATGTTAAGGCTCTGTAGAAGGACTTGGATGAGGTCAAGGAAGCACAAAATGTTAAGGCAAGGGAATATTATTCCCTTGCTAGGAGAATGGCTAAGGGAGAAGATGAGATGTGCCATAATAGAGTGTAAAAGATAGGTATTACATGCAAGCCTCCCTCCCCATAGCATTGACTATGACAAGGAGATCACACTAAATGCAGGTGTGGATGGATGGCTACTAAGCAACATATTGATTGACACGGGAGCAGAAGTCAATGTTCTTACATTGGATGCCTGGCATCAAATGGGAAGGCTTGTATTACAACCATCTTCAAATGTGTTGTATATGGAAAACAAAACTAAGACAATTCCCATTAGAGTATTAAAGGATGCAGTGATTATCATTCATGGGGCCAAGTTTACTAAAGACTTTGAAGTCTTGGCGCTCGCCAAGGCCGACAATTTTATAGCATTTCTTGAGCACCCGTGGTGCTATAAGAACAATGTTGACCTAAGGTTAAACAAAGGATACATCATTTTTGAGAATGCGAAAGAACTATTCATCATCCTTTTACGGATGGGAATTTTGTGCCTTATACTAAGCCTTTGATAGAAGATGTCCTTGATAGAATTTATGTGCACTCCATTAGATACCTGAAATAATTCACCCTACAGAAGGGGTTATCCAATTTGAGGATGCTTATTCTATGAGTGATACAAAAAGAATGGTGTGTGACAATTTGGTGCATGGGAGCTATGAGTTAATTAGGTGAGCATTAAGGGGGTATGAATAAGAGTAGCCAAGGTGCACTTACTCAAGCACCTAGGAGGAAAGAAGTTACCAAGTTACTTTGGGGGAGCATACCCTGAAATTTTCTTATAGGACATGGAAGCTCAGTGGAGGAGTGAGGATGAAAGAAGAGGGATGTTGAACTATATCCTTCTCGAGAATGTAGCATGGTGGTGGGCTACACACCGCGATAGTATTTTAGAATTGCGCGAAGTGAGGATTTTCTTCTCTGTCAAATTCTCTAGAAGAAGTGTGCCCACTGTCATCAAAGAATATCATGGCAACGATCTTGCCTCACTCCACATCCAAGCTTGTGAGAAGGCCTAGGTAGGAGGTGTTGATACCTTTCCACCATCATTATGGGTGCATAAGCTATATTCCACACTACAAGGTTGTGTGTGTGTGGTATATCCACTTAGAAACACACCACCAGATAAGAAATTGGCAGGAGCTGACAACTGATCTCATCCAATATTTTGAATATCAGAGCACAAAGCCATCTGTGGATAAGGAATTGCAAGTGATCAAGCACATTACAATGGGGGGTAGTTCTATGGAAGAAGAAAAACTACTATATTTTCTAGGTGATCACAATTTAGATGCATGTTTCGATGAGGATCAGTCAGAGGAGATGCATTTTGAGAGAGTGTGCATAGAAAAAAAAAAAGGAAAGATGGTTTATGTCATAGATGGAGAGGAAATAGAGATTATAGATGTTAATTACTCTGTAGGTACGCACAATGTTATAGATAGTGCTAATGAGAGGACACACACCCACCATGATCCCCTAAAGACAAAAGCGGTTAACATTGGGTTAGAATTAGAACCCAATGAAGCAATCATTGGAGACTATTGGTGAGAAAAGGAGGTCTAAAAGATCATTAATCTGTTACGCAAGTTCCAATATTTTTTCCCACGTAGGTATCATGAACTTAAAGGTGTCCACCATTCCTTAGTGAAGATGAGGATAAAACTAAAGTAAGGTGTGCACACGATCCGAAAGAGGCCATATTGGATGAACCTAAATCTGCATGCATGGGTCAAGGAGGAGATAGACAAGATGGTAGCGTTAGGTATCATTGAGGTTGTTGAAGAGTCAGAATGGATAAGCCCAATGGTCATCAATATCAAGAAAGATGGAAGGATAAGGATATGTGTTAACTATAGGAACTTGACTACATTATGTGTCATTAATCCATTCCCAACCCCATTTACTTAATAAATATTATAGGGAGTGGCTGGGCACAAATTCTAATCCTTCACGGATGGGTTCTCAAGTTACCACCAGGTGAGGATTACAAAGGAAGACCAGAGAAAGAAAAATTTTGCCACTGAGTGGGGAATTTTTACCTATATGGTCATGCCTTTTCGATTGAAGAATGCTCCTGTTGTGTTCTAGGGCATTGTAGTACAAGCCTTTTAGGAATTCATCCATAATTTTTTTTAGGTCTATTTGGATGATTGGATTGTGTATGGTCTAATCAAAGACCATTGTGATAACTTGAGACTAGTGTTTAAAAGGTTTTGATAGTTGAGGATATCCTCAACATCAAGAAGTGTGTCTTTGCTAGCCCATTTGGAACATTATTGGTACATATAATATACAAGGAAGGATTACTAGTAAATCCCACCAAGGTTGTAGTCATTGTGGGTTTAGGGGAGCCTACTAGCCAAAACATCATGCGCATAGATTCCATGGGCATACAGATTACTATAGGAAGTTCATAAATGGGTATACCAAGATCATTGTGACCTTAGAGGAATTACTTAGACACAAGAGTTCCTTTCATTAGAGATAGGCGTAGCGAGAGGGAATTCAAAACTCTGAAG
This sequence comes from Taxus wallichiana var. yunnanensis, assembly GCA_018340775.1. Classification (NCBI taxonomy): domain Eukaryota; kingdom Viridiplantae; phylum Streptophyta; class Pinopsida; order Cupressales; family Taxaceae; genus Taxus; species Taxus wallichiana. The sequence goes on from CM031244.1 coordinate 245,595,005, forward strand.
GATAGACTTATCACAACACCCATTCTTTGTTTCCCTATTTGGGATAAACCTTTCCATGTTCATGTGGATGCCTTTGGTACAACCATTGGAGTAGTATTGACACAACCTAGTGAAGGATTGTTGACCATTCTTAGTTCTTTGTAAGAAGAAATTTAACATCAATAGAACATAATTACACCACTACTAAGCATGAAGCATTGTCCATGATCTACGCGTTGCACAAGTTTAGGAAATATCTACTAGCGACACCATTTGTATTTTACATAGACCACATGACATTAAAATACTTGGTAAACAAGCCCATTTTGCAAGGGCGCATATGTCGATGGGTCCTGCTATTCTAAGAATTTGAGTTCACATTGGTTGTCAAGCTAGGAAAGAGTAATTTTGGGCTCGATCACTTGTCTAGAATTGACTCAGGAGAGGACACACAAAGAATTGAGGAAACCATGCCGGATGGGAAGCTATTTAGGTTGCTGAGCGTGTGCCCTCTAACATAGAGGATATTGGGTGTTCCTTGAAATAGGTATGACACCATAAGGGATGAAAGCATTAGAGAGGAAGTATTTAGCCATACGTGTTGCACCCTACATGCTAGTTAGTGGTAATTTGTACAAACTAGTACATGATGAAGTCTTATGCCAGTGCATTCTAGAACATGAGATCTAGGCTATTATAGAGGAGGTGTATGGAGAAAGCATAGGTGGAAACTATTTTGGGGATGCCATTTCATGTAAAATATTACTTGTTGTTGCAAATTAGTAGCACCCTTGGATGTTGGTCAGACTTCTAGTTTGATAGTTTTGGACATCCAGTGTGATTGCAAAACATTGAATCTTTTACCCAAGTGTGGGACTTGTAAAATGGGAAAAGAATCTCCAATTTAGAGGTTCTTTCTGAAATCCTCCTCGATCAGGTGTATTACTTGTAAGTTATACAGAGGTTTCAAACTCAAAATCCTACTCTAAATTCCAAAGTGGATAGAGATAGAGAATGCAAAAAATTGAAACTAGTGCTAATAAGGTGATGCACCAAAGGAGTGGTGAGCATTTCTTACTTCTGAAGATTGACACAATTCATAAAAATGCAACAAAACTTCATGCACAAATTGATAACTGTATGGAGGGTCAGAAATGAATCAAACAACACAAATAGAGGATTAAAACTCATTCACAGAGCTTGTATTGTCATTTTAACATCAAAAACCACTTGCATTACAACACCTGAGAGGAAAAATAGGTTTTAGTCTTGGAAAAGGTCTGATTTTTCCACAAAAATCACTTTTAGGTGAAAGAGGGAACCTGCAATACATAAAAAATGTTCAACCCTTTGAAAATGAGCCGATCTAGCTTTTACAGTGCAAGCCATGACCCCAGGAGAGAGAAACAAGGAAAACATGGGAGAGCTTCAACCACCGACCCAAAACACATTAAAATAGCATGGGCATCCTTACAGGCCCATCCCTTGACATTTTTCACCGTCTTTGGGAGAGAATGCGAGCCATTCTTCATTAAAAATGGTGGTTGAAATGTCATTTTTGTTCATGACCATGTGCGAGGTGTTTTTCAATTTTCTCACTCCAAACTCCATCAAAATGCAAAAATGCCCCGGAATCTTGTAGATAATTACACCATCTTTCCATTGATATAAAGAAAGTGAAAAAGTGAACTTTGGATCGAACGATATGGCTACTTGAAATTTTAGGGCAAAACAGGGCCAATTCGGATTGGCGGGCAAATTTTTTTAAATTTTCCACTTTTTGGTCATTTGGAAAATTTTCCAAAACTTCCCCGCGCTCCACCATTCCAGGTGCCACATGGCATGTTCTGATTGGTCATGGACCTTTAATGCTTCATTTTCCATTGTTGTTTGATCCTATTCCTTGACTCGGACATGTCAAAACCTTATTCGTTGCGGGCCTCTCCCTTCGAATTTTCCATGTGGGCTTGGTGATGCTTTTGGCGCCACCTGACACATGATGAGATTCCATTGGTTTATGCTTGGGGGGGGGCAATATTTCCTTTTAAATTTCCTTCCTTTTTCCTTTGGGAAAATTTCCCAAATTCTCCCCGCCTTCCATCGGTCTGGGACACGTGGCACAATTTCATTCACCACGGACCCTCTGTAAACATTTTTCCTTTTACGCAATCCCTTTGGGAAAAAATCCCAATCTTCCCCGCGCTCTGCCATTCCGGGTGCTTAGGGACATATGACCTGTTCTGAATGGTTGGCGGGCCTGCGGGCCAATAATTTTCCTTTTGAAATTTGGCAAAAACACTTCACCAAAATTCTAACTTCTCCTCTATGCTCCGCCAGTCTAAGGCCATAGGACACATGGCAAAACATGATTGGGCGTAGGCCTTCCTTCAATATTTTCCATGTGCCAACACTTAGTCAAAATTTTCAATTTTCTCCCCTTTGGACATGTGGCACGATTCAATTGGATGGGAGCTGCAGAGAGAAATATCCCTTTTGAAATTTTTCCAGACACTTGGTAAAAAAACCAAGTCTTCCTCGACCCCCACCACTTCTAAGGACACGTGGCACAATATTACTAGCTGCGGGCCTTTTAGGGGAAAATTTCCCACAAAAACTCCATCGGGCCATAACTTCAAAAATACATGGAGTTAAGAGGAGAACTTTACCTTTCGGAAAGCTAGGAAATATCTCTATCCAATGGTGCCATTCCTAAAAATCTTTGAGCTGCCTGAAAAGAAAAAAATTATGACTGAGGCACAAGAGAGGGAAGAATGAAAGGAGTTAGCCACAAAATGAGCAAGGGGCACATTTTGGATAACAATTTTGGTGACTCAGAGGGGTCATCTGCCTGGATGAGGTTACCAGTTTCTTGAAGCAATCCATTGGGCATGGAGTCATTAAATTCTCTACTTGGTGCCCCAACTGATTAGAACACTACAAGGAGGAAGATGGAGGGTGGAACATCACCTGATTGGAGTAAGGCTTGTAGCACACATTTATAGGAACAACAAGCTTGTCCCAAAGCACTTAGGGAAAGAAAAACTAACTACTACAAAACAATGTGCACAAGCACTTGGAGGAATGAAAATCTAAACTAATATGTACAAGGTGGAGGATTCCCTTCAAGAGCAACACTTTAGATAGATCCCATTAACTAGAATTTGCAGAAGTTCTTCGCCATCTAATGAAGACAATTAGAAAGCATTGTTGTCTTTACACTTTGTGACCATGTATGGGCCACTCCAAATGGCATCAAATTTTGAATGCCTTCCTAGTTTTTCTCTATTTGCATCCCATTTTAACACTAGATCTCCAACTTGGAAAGATCTATCCTTTGCCTTCCTATCAAAGGTCTTCTTGATCAAAGCTTGATCCTTCTCCATTGCTCGGGATGCCCGATTTTTGATTTCTTGGAGCTCCATCAATTCTACATATCTAACCTCCATGGGCTCAAAATCCAACAACTCCAACTATTTCATGAATTCCAATGTTGGAAACTCAAGTGAGATGGGCAAAAGTATCTCTCTCACATAAACATGCTTAAATGGAGAGTTACTATAGATCTCTTGGGAGTTATCCTATCAGCCCATAAGGTGACTTCAACTTAGTATTAGGATGATTTTCATCAAGAGTCCTCCTAATGATTCTCATCAAGAGTCCTCCTAATGATTCTTAACAAGTTCTTATTTGTAGATTCGCCTGGCCATTACCCCCGAGGGTAATAGTTTGATGAAGTGCTTAGGTAGATCCCATTCTTGACAACCCATTCGGTCACCTTGGACCCAATGAATGCCAATGCATTATCTCGATATTATTGTAGCAGGTATGCCAAATATGGTCACTATTCCCTCATAAAAGTCTAGGATGCTAGGTTCATTTGCTTCCTTGAGTGCTCTGCCTTGATCCACTTGGTGAAGTAATTTGTTGCTTTGTTAGAATCCATTTATGCCTTTGTCTTGAATTGGGATTAATGACTCCAATGAATTCCAAAACCCATTGCATGAATGGCTGGTCAACTGAAATTGGATGCAATGGAAGGGCATCTAGCCTCTCTTTACCTGTGAAGAATGCACAATTCTTGCACCTCTTGATCCATGCATAACAATTACTGAAAATCTTGGGCCAATAATAGCTAGCCCTCTTGATCTTTAGAGATGTCACTCTCAGTGCAAAATGACCACTAGTTGATCCACCATGGAACTCTTCCAACACCCTACGAATTTGATTTGTGCTAATGCATCTCAGCAACACTCCATTCACATCCCTTTTGAACAAAACACCATCAACAAGGGCATATGGGACAGCCTGCAATCTGAAGTGTCTTATTTTAGTCTTGTTCATCTTTAGAGGGCATAGACCTATGTTTAGGAAGTGCATTATGTCTTGGGTCCAGGAAGGAGTGAGAACACCATTATTTTCCTCTTGAGTGCTTCCTTGCTCATGGCTATCTTGCAACACCAAAATAGCCTTCTTCTCAATGCATGCTTCCTTTTGTTTGCTCAAAAATTAGATTCTCACACAATCCTTTTCCTCTAACCAAATTGGTGAATTTGATCTCAATGTCATACTCCATGACACAAGTAATCCAGCCTACTCTCTTTTCATTCAAGTCTTTGTTGAGGAGGAAGTCTCTAACTCCCACATGAGAAACCAGTAACTGAACCTTGTTTTTTGAAACTAGATGCTTGAATTTCTTCAAGCTCCTGATTACCACAAGAACATGCTTTTCAATGAAAGAATATCTCACCTCATAATCCTCCAAGATTTGCACAAGAATAAATCAATTGGCTGCTCATCATTGTCTTTGTTCTTCTGTACCAAAATTGCAGAAATAGTATCATCACCCCCAAATGCATAGAGGATGAAATCCTTGGAGAAATCCATGTTGATGAGAGTTGGGGCTTGAGAGATGGCTTCTTTGATTGCTTTAAAACTTTCCTTTCCTTCTGTTTTCCATTTGAAATCCATGCTTTTCTTTAAAATCTTGGTGATAGGCTTGACAAGGGTTGCAAAATTTGGGACAAACCTCCGAACAAAATTTATTCTTCCCAAGAAACTTTGAAGGGCCTTCTTATGGCTTGGCAATGGTAGTGCTCTTATGGCTTCAACTCTTTCTAGATCAATTGCTAATCCTTCTTTGGAGACAATGTGGCCAAGGAGTTTTCCTTCATGGGCTACACAAATACACTTTTTAGGATTCAAGGATATTCCAAATCTTCTGCACCTTTGGAACACTTGTATCAAATGAAAGAGATGGTCTACTGAATTTTTTGAAAAAACAGTGATATCATCAAGATATATCAACACAATGTTGTTAATCAAACACTTGAACACCATGTCCATTGCTCTTTGGAAAGTAGCTCCAGAGTTGGACAACCCAAATGGAATTTTCCTATATGCATAAGTTCCCCATTTGGTTGTAAAGGTTGTCTTGAACTGATCCTCTTCTTTCACCATAATCTGATTGTACCCCGAATAGCCATCAAGTAGTGAAAACATCTCAGACCCAACAACAACTTGCAAAATCTGCTCCATAGAAGGAAGTGGATAATGATCCTTGAGAGATGCTCTATTCAAATCTCTGAAGTCAACACACAATCTGATTTCCCCACTCTTCTTTCTAACTGGAACCAAGTTGGCTACCAAACTAGAATGCTCAATAGGGAATATGATTCTTGATTCTATCAACTTATTTAATTCCTTTCTCATGAGAGGCTCCATGTGTGGATTGACTAGCCTTTGTTTTTTTCTGATGGGTTTAGTACTTGCATCCAATTCAATGGTGTGTTGAGCTAACTTGGGATTGAAACCCTTCAAATCTTCATAGCTCCAAGCAAACACATCAGGGAATTCTTGAAAAAGTTGTATGAACTCATACCTTTCTTGCTCAGTTGTCACTTTACCAACTCGGAGTGATTTGCCTTCTTCCACCAAGATGGACACTGAATCTTCTCCCTTGACTTGAATGTTTTCTTTCTCCTTCCTAAACTAATCATTAGGATTGAAAATGGACTCCAAAGTAATAAGTCCCTTTGGTAGTTTGTTGGTTCTCAGCTGTACCACTTTGTAACCATACTGCTGCTCCAACTTTTCTTGATTTTTAGCTGAGAACTCAGCCTCTTCTTGCAAAAAATGGATGATTTGCTGATCATTTTCAAACACTTGCCAACTTACATTCTTGTCTGCATCTTGAAGACCTCATGATCGAAAACGTGTGTTATAATTTTTATCACTTTTAAAAGTTTCCAAAGATCGTGATTTTCTTGACCAATTATAAGTATTATAAACTCCAAAAATTTATTAAATTCTTATTATTATGCATCCATAGAAGTGCGGAAAACTTGTGTAGAAAATAAATAATCGAGAAAACGAAACATTCGGATAACAAAGAGATTGTTTACGGGGTTCGGAAATTCCTACGTCCCCGGGTTGATTGAACCGATCCATTAATAATATAGAAATGTAAGTAAAATAACTCTTAAAAATAATCAATAATGAATCATAACATGCAAATGAGCTGATCAATGTCCCAAGAACTCGAAAAATAGCGAAGCTGTCCCAAGAACGATCCGTGGCTCCTACAGTGTTTTCACAATGTGATCTCCCGCAAATCTGTGTTATAAAAACACCTAAAAATGGAGATTTGAAAACATTCTATGAAAAAAAATCATATTTCTGAGATCATATCTGAATTCTGAACACTTTTCATGTTTACACCAAGTCACAATTCGGACAGAAGTGCATTGAAATTCATGTTTTCCAACTAGTATTTGTCTTGTAGATCCTGTTAAAATATGCATTCAAAGCTACAAAAAAAGATTAAAACTCTTCAAAAATATCAAATCTTACATATTTGGAATCACCTCAGAATTTCCTTCATTTCATCTTTTTACTCCAAATGCCCAATCTAAGTGCACGGCCTTAAAAAATGGTGTTTTCTGAAACTGCCTCCTTATGCTGCTTGCATAGACACTGTACCCCCTTGTATAAGTTAAGCGCCCCATTTTATAGCTTGTTGTGCTCCCTTGGTGGGTTGGTTAGTGGATTAGCTTTAGATCCATGAGGTCGGGGATCAAATCCCACCTTCGTTTTCTTGCCACGAATTTTGTTAAAGCGGTCAAAGGAAAGCATTTAATAATGCTAAAGTTGTTGAGTTTTTAATTGGTTTTTGAGCCATTTTTGGTGGAAAGGATAAGGATGGCGCATGGATAGACATAGCCATAGTATTTTTAGGCACCTATAATAATGCTTATGGAGGTTAACCAAATATAATGTGTGGAATATGTAATGTGGCTTTGGATTAAATGCGTGGAATATGGAAAGTGGACTTACCAAGTAAATATAATTTCGACCCATGGAAATAATTAACTTGGTCGGTAATATATATTCTCGCTTGTCATCTCCCGATAGGCAATTAGATTGAATTCGACGAGTGGTGCCAAGCCACGTGTCACGATGCGATTCATTCAATATTTACCCTTTGACCATAGTTTGACTTTCCGATGTCTCGAACTTTGACCGAACATATCTAGAGCTCTCGATGTCCGTTTGTCGCGTTCTCACAGTCGTTGGAAAGCTCTCGAGATGATATTCTACAATGACACCATTTAGGAATGTTTAGAGAACTTTTTTCAAAAATTATCCCCTGATCACACCTCCCCACCGAGAAAGGCTTTTGTCCACAAAAAGCGTGTATCAAACCCACAAAAACATGCTATCTCTTCTGCATTACACAAACACATACAAGAACCCAAAATAACATTATAGGTTAAATAACTGCAAATATTTTATTAGCTAGTCACATAACCGATCAGATAATAACACCTAATTAAGCTAGTGTTCAACTGAAATGCTGCAACCCTGTCAACTCTACGCACAACTGTGAACTGTCATACCCCCTGTAATGCCATCACAAACAACTGACTAGATAATAACACCCAATTAAGCTAGTGTTCAATTGTCACTTTGTGATATGACCGATTACCAAAATTACAATTCCATAACACAGATCAGTATACAAGACATCTAAACTGCCCACAATTAGGCTAGTGCCCACTACCCATCTGAAATTATAACAACTGCAAGTATTCACTATCAGAATATAATAGACTATCAATGCCCAAAAATAGCTATAGTCAACAACTGAATCAACATGAATAATCCCAAAACATTGTATCGCCATCACAAATAATAAGTTAGATAATAACACCCATCTATAATGAAGCTAGCGTTTAGTCGACACTTTGTGATTATGTTGTTTACAATCGCAAGTTTCAAATTTAGACATGCTACGATGCCTACCCCCTGCATAGTGTTTTCAACAATGGAACTACCAACCAATCTGAGAAAATAAAACATGAGTATGATGAACCTATCACTCAAATCTTCTCTTCAGCTGTTTCCATTCATTTTCAAAGCTTAAATATCAACTTAGGAACAAATCCTTATCAATCAATAGGAATCCCTAAAATATAGCTCTGAAAAACATTTTTCTTGCCTACTATCAACAATTTACTGTAGTGTAAATATAAAGTTGAGGAGTGTTTTTCCAAACCAATCACTTGGGTTTTTCTATTTTGGTTGTTTTACCTTCTCAAGCATTGCGAATGAGTTTTAGTTAGGTTTAGAACTGTTGGTTTTACAATACTATTCTTTTTAACAACTTTCCAATTTTGTTGTTTAGGAACAAACCAACAAACCTTAACATCATGACCATTCCTATTACAATGGGAACAAAATTTAACTTCCCTATTTTTAGGAGTCTTACCCATTTTACCATTCTTAGAACTCTGTCTACGAGAATGATTCCCCTGTTTAGGAGAGGTAACATTCTTGCCATTTCTCACCTTTCCTTGGTGAGATTGGTCTTTAGCACCTACCTTATCATTCACAAAAGGCATTAACTTCTTAATCAAATTTTTCCTCTTCCAACAATATGCAACATAATGATTAGTACCTTCACAAAATGTGCAAGGGAAAGCATATTTCTATCTACCAAAGCTATATTGTTCCAACTGAAAGAGTGTATTAGAAGTTTTAGGATTTGATTTTCCCTTAGTGCTACTTTTAGTGCAAGTGGAAGGAGGTGGAATATGATTACCTCTTTTACTGTTTTCTTACACCTTTCATTGTTCCTCCTGATGGCAGAATCCTGCAATTCTAGTGGCATAGATCCTTGGTTGTTGGAAGCTTGTCTTCCTTCACTTTGGAACTTTCTCTAATTTCCATTTTCCCACTAGAATAACCCAAACCTGCAAACCAAGGCTGATCCTCTACCTGTATTGGGTTAGCATCACCTTGTCCATTTTTACTAAGGCCCTTTCCATTAAATCCCATCTTAACCATTAGCTTAGACCCAATTCCCTTAGTTTGTTTTTCAAACTAACCCAAAGGAACATTTGAAACTAAATGAGAGGAAGAATTAAAATGTGAACAACTTACAGTGCATTCTCTGTCATAGTACTTGCATCTGATTTGGAAGGCATTTCCTTCTTGTGTTCACCTTGTTGCAGCTTTTCCAAGAGGGCATCCTTGGTTCGTATTTCTTCCTGCAACTCTTTCACAAAGCCCATCAACTTCTTGCTCTCTTCAAGCATCTTGTTGACATACTCCTCTTTCTTGGTTATAGAGGATTGTGGCTCAGATTTTAACCACACTATTTCCTCTTCCAAGGAATAAAATTTATCTCTCAAGAAAGAGTTTTCTTCTTGGAGTTGGCGGTTTATGGCTTCAAGCTCATCCAGTTGCTCTTGTTTGGATGACTTGCCCATGATTCCCTGTTCCTGCAAACACAACTGTACTTCCAAAACTGCACACTGCAAAAGAAGATTAACAAGCCCCAAAATTTCTCACACACCTTTGAATACTGAAATCAATCTTGGCTGAAGCCAAATTTTCAAACACAATTAGAAGCTAATCTGGCAATCTAACTGCTCTGATACCAAACTTGATCTGAAAACGTGTGTTGTAATTTTTATCACTTTTAAAAGTTTCCAAAGATCGTGATTTTCTTAACCAATTATAAGTATTCTAAACTCCACAAATTGATTAAATTCTGATTATTATGCATCCATAGAAGTGTGGAAAACTTGTGTAGAAAATAAATAATCAGAAAAATGAAACATTCAGATAACAAAAGAGATTGTTTACGGGGTTCGGAAATTCCTACGTCCCCGGGTTCAGATTGAACCAATCCATTAATAATATTGAAATGTAAGTACAATAACTCTTAAAAACAACCAATAATGAATCAAAACCTGCAAATGAGCTGATCAATGTCCCAAGAACTCGAAAAATAGCAAAGCTGTCCCAAGAACGATCCGTGGCTCTACGGTGTTTTCACAATGTGATCTCCCTGCAACTGTGTTAGAAAAACACCTACAAATAGATATTTAAAAACATTCTATGAAAACAAATCATATTTCTGAGATCAGATCTGAATTCTGAACACTTTTCATGTTTACACCAAGTCACAATTCGGACCAGAAGTGCATTGAAATTCATGTTTTCCAACTAGTTGTCTTGTAGATCCCTGTTAAAATATGCATTCAAAGCTTCCAAAAATAGGTTAAAAATCCACAAAAAACATCAAATCTTACATCTTTGGAATTCTCTCAGAATTTCCTTCATTTAATCCTTTTACTCCGAATGCTCAATCTGAGTGCTGAGCCTTTCAAAAATGGCATTTTAAAGCGCCTCCTTATTTCGCTTGCATAGACACTGTACCCCTTGTATAAGTTGAAGCACCCCATTTTATAGCTTGTTGTGCTCCCTTGGCGGGTTGGCTGGTGGATTAGCTTTAGATCCATGAGGTCAGGGGATCAAATCCCGCCTCCTATTGTCTTGCCACGAATTTTGTTAAAGCGGTCAAAGGAAAGCAAATAATGTTAAAGTTGTTGAGTTTTTAATTGGTTTTTGAGCCGTTTTTTGGTGGAAAGGATAAGGATGGCGCATGGATAGACATAGCCATAGTATTTTTAGGCACCTATAATAATGCTTATGGAGGTTAACCAAATATAATGCATGGAATATGTAATGTGGCTTTGGATTAAATGCGTGGAATATGGAAAGTGGACTTACCAAGTAAATATAATTTCGACCCATGGAAATAATTAACTTGGTCAATAATATATATTCCACTTGTCGTCTCCCGATAGGAAATTCGATCGAATTTGACGAGTGGTGCCAAGCCACGTGTCACAGTGCGATTCGTTCAATATTTACCCGTTGACCATAGTTTGACTTTCCCGATGTCTGAACTTTGACCGAACATATCTAGAGCTCCCGATGTCCGTTTGTCATGTTCTCACAGTCGTTGGAAAGCTCTCGAGATGATCTTCTACACTGACACCATTTAGGGATTTTTAGAGAAATTTTTTTCAAAAATTATCCCCTAATCACCTCACAATCACATGGATGTTTAGCTATACCTTGTCTTTTTGAATGCTTTCAACAATGTCAAACGCTGCTCCAATGCTGCCGCAAGCCTCAGTCAAAGTGACTTGGTTCTCTTTTCTAGGAATGGATTTTATGCCAAAGCCCTCAAAATCTTCAATGAGGTCCCACACCATGATTTTTAGCATTTGAGTAGATCATTCTTGACAAAGATATCTGCCCCTTAACTTGGTTGACAATCAACTCACTTTGTCCGCCAAAGACTTGCAAGTTCTTTATCCCTCTTTTGATTGACCAATGCAATCCTTGTATCAAAGCTTCATATTAAGCATTATTATTAGAGCATGCAAACTGAAATCTAAAAGCTAAATAATACTTAACTCCTTGAGGGGAAACAAGCATAGGTCCCACTCCTACACCTTGTCTACTCCTTGGTCCATAAAAAAAAAAACGCCATACCTCATTGTCATCCTTGTGGTCCGGCTTGGTGATGCTAGGAATAGGCTATTTTTCTTCATGCATGCAATAGACTCCTAGCTCAAATTTTCTATTTCTGATGATAAGGATCAAAAGAATGCACCTTGTTTGTCCATTCATCAAGAGTTAGATCTAAGATGCTTCCTACCTTGGTGTCGGTTTCATCGGTGCTTTGATAATCCTCTTGATCAAATGTTAAACAATTGGTATTGATCGACTTGGAGTGTAAGGCTCAATGTGAAAGTTTGCAATAGGTTTAGATCTAATTGTGGCCTTGGTTCCATATCTTGTTCTGAACAACATGTGTGACCAATCAGCAAATAAGTAGCCTCCTATCTTGGCTATGAAATCCCTTGACAAACATAGAGAAAAGAGTGGTGGAAGGTCTATTACTGAGACATCTTGTAAGACAACAGTGTTGGGGTAGGCATGCAAGGTAAGACTCAAGTTTTTTATCACTCCAATTGTTGTTACTGCTGTCCCATCCAATTGCACTACCCCTTTGGATATGACTTCATACTGAATTCCCAATTGATCAGCTATTTTCTTGGGAATTACTGAACTACTTGCCTCGGAATCAATCATGCAATTGTGTACTAATTGGTTTCCAATGATCAATGAAACATAGAATGGAGGGGGCTTCAAAATTTTACCTTGCTGTCCTCCGTGATTCACTTCCAGCTGGGCAGCATTTTTGAGCACCTTTTCTTGCATTTGGACTTGTTGATTTGAAGCTAACCAGTCCTTCATGGCAGCTTGTAGTAAATATCTTTGGCCTGGGATAGATAGTGATTCCCACATTGATATGTTTACATTATTCTTCTTCATCTGATCAATGATGTTGAATGGAGATGAAGCATCTCTTTTCTGTCCCTTGGCCTACATATTCATTCCTTGCATATGGGCAGCAACAATTGGTGTTTGAGCTGGCCTAGGAGCTGTTTTAGGCAGCCCTTGTGTGTTTGGAACTGAATTTTGTTTGCCAATAATTTGTGGAATAGTAGGAGGTTGTGGATTATTTGGAGCCAATGGCTGTTCTTCACCCAAATTCCTCCTTTTTGACCTTGTGTTGGCTGCAACACTTTGGGAAACTATTTGATTCATGCCACAAAAATCTTCTGCCTACCAGTTTACAAGCATGGTATCATTTGGAGCTGATTACTGCTAGAATGTTTCTTGTTGGTTATTTCCTTGACTACCTTCACCCTCCACAGTAGTATTTGTCACCATTAATGCTTGATTTAAGGCACCGTTGAAACACATAGACTGGTTGTGAGGTTCATTGCATGGGAAACACCAATCATACTCTTGAGCTATGTTGTTTTGCACTGGCACTAATGCCTTAGAGGCAGATATAGCATTGGGATTATAGGGCTGAAATGGTCTGTTGGCAGGAGGTCTTGCTTGGTTTAAATTTGCAACTGGATTGGATGGTCTTTGAGGTTGGTATGGCTACTGTTAGGTTGAGCTTGAGGCTGGAAGGGAGGTCTAAAACCTTGGGCTTGCTGTCTCTTGAGTGTAACCAACTCATTACCTAAATTTTGCAATTGCTTCAAGACTTCTTGAAGTTCATTTGAGGCATTAGAAGATGAAGTAGAAGCTTCACTTAAATTCTGATTCCTAGGAGTGGGAATAGGGGCTAAAACAAGCGTTTGATTAGTGTTTGGGCTCTCTAAACTTGGAAACAAGTGGCATTGGAGGCCTAGGAGCTAGCTTGCCAGCTTGAATCAAACAATTTTCAGCTCTAATGGCAATGCTATAAGCAATAGGGATAGTTGTGCCTCCCATGGATTGAATTAACATAGAAATATCATAATTTAAAGCTTTAAGGTAATATAGAAAAGCACCTTCTGCTGCTGGCCTTACTGCCATTGGAATTCTCTCCTAATTCATTTGAAATCTGAAGTTGAAGTCGGTCAGCTGCTCATTGGGAGCTCTCTTGATGGTTGTCAGCTGCTCCAAAAGGGACAAGTTGTCTCCCTTTTCTCCAAACTGCTCATGGAGGGCTATACATAGTTGGTTCCAATTTTGGATAGAACTTGAGGCAAGACTCCTGAACCATTACAAAGCTTTCCCTTTGAACGAAGATGCCAGCAGTTTGACAGCAACTTGCATCTCATTGATCTCATGGATAGCACAAATGTTAGCAATGTCCTTGACATGATCATCATGAGTGGTCTGATTCTCTCCAGTAAAGTATGGGATGTTCTTCGATGCTACAATTGGGATTGGATTTTGTGCATTGTGAGAAAGTGGGCTCTTTGTAGTGAAATTGACATAGGGGTTGTTTTGTGCCATTCGATTGGCTTAGAACCCTAGTTGATTGCATGAAAGGCCTACCAGGTGGAGGAGTTAATAGAGTTCTATTTGGTGGAGATGGAGACCTTTGAATTCTCCTCCCTCTTTTCCTTCTTCTTAGAGATAACGGCAGATATTCAAACAACACTTCTTCTTCTCCAACTCTTGACCTTGTGATGATTCTTCTCATAAATTTTTAGGTCTGCACTGCTAAAACTAGCTGATTCTTCCTCCTTAGAGTCACCAGATGTGTAATTTAGGGCTCTTTTAAGAAAGAAACTTGCAACAAATGCACATCAATTTTATTGCAAAGAAGATGAAGACATCTAAGGCGTCCCACCGGGCATGCCAAAACTTTTTTTGCAAATTAGCAACACCCTTGGATGTTGGTTAGACTTTTAGTTTGATAGTTTTGGACATCCGGTGTGATTGCACAACATTAAATATTTTCCCCAAGTGTGGGACTTGTAGAATGGGAAAATAATCTCGGTTTAGAGACTGGTTCCTCAACTCCTCTGATCAGGTGTATTACTTGCAAGTTATACAGAGGTTTCAAACTCAAAATCCTACTCTAAATTCCAAAGTGGATAGAGATAGAGAATGCAAAAACTGAAACTAGTGCTAATAAGGTGATGCACCAAAGGAGTGGTGAGAATTTCTTACTTCTACAGATTGACATAGTTCATAAAAATGTAACAAAACTTCATGCACAAACTGATAACTATAATGGAGGGTCAGAAATGAATCAAACAACACAAACAAAGGATTAAAACTCATTCACAGAGCCTGTATTGTCATTTTAACATCAAAAACCACTTGCATTACAACACCTGAGAGGAAAAACAGGTTGTAGTCTTGGAAAAGGTCTGATTTTTCCACAAAAATCACTTTTAGGTGAAAGAGGGAGCCTACAATACATAAAAATGTTCAACCCTTTGAAAATGAGCCAAATCTGGCTTTTACAGTGCAAACCATGACCCCAGGAGAGAGAAACATGGGAAAACATGGGAGAGCTTCAACCACCAACCCAAAATGCATTAAAACAAGCATGGGCATCCTTATAGGCCCATGCCCTAATATTTTTTCCATGCTGGGAGAGAATGCGAGCCATTCTTCATTAAAAATGGTGGTTGAAACGTTATTTTTGTCCATGACCACGTGCTGAGGCGTTTTCAATTTTCTCTATCCAAAATCCATCAAAATGGAAAAATGACCTAGAATCTTGTAGATAATTTCACCATCTTTCCATTGATATAAAGAACGTAAAAATTGATCTCTGGATGAAAGATATGGCCGTTTGAAGTTTTAGGGAAAAACAGGGCCAATTTGGATTGGCGGGCAATTTTTTAAAATTTTCCACTTTTTGGTCATTTGGAAAATTTTCCGAAACTTCCCCACACTCCACCATTTTGGGTGCCCATGGCATGTTACGATCGGGTGTGGGCCTTTAATGCTTCATTTTCCATTGTTGTTTGATCCTATTCCTTGACTCGAACACGTGGCAAAACCTCATTCATTGCGGGCCTCTCCCTTCGAATTTTCCATGTGAGCTTGGTGATGCTTTTGGTGCCATTGGTTTGCACTTCGACACATGGCGAGATTCCATATTTTTGCACTTGGGGACACGTGGAAAAATTTCATTCACCGTGGACCCTCTGCAAACATTTTTCCTTTTGCACAATCCCTTTGGGAAAAAATCCCAATCTTCCCCCACACTCTGCCATTCTGGGTGCTCGGGGACACATGGCTTGTTCTGAATGGTTGGCGGGCCTACGGGCCAATAATTTTCTTTTGAAATTTTGCAAAAACACTTCACCAAAATTCTAACTTCTCCTCCGTGCTCCACTGATCCGAGGCCATAGGACACGTGGAAAAATGTGATTGGGTGTGGGCCTTTCCTTCAATATTTTCCATGTGCCAACACTTAGTCAAAAATTTCAATTTTCTCCCCTTTGGACACATGGCGTGATTCAATTGGACGGCGGGCCTGCAAGGTGAAATATCCCTTTTGAAATTTTTCTAAACACTTGGAAAAAAACCAAGTTTTCCTCGACCCCGCCACTTCTAAGGACATGTGGCACAATACTACTAGTAGTTGTGGGCCTTTAGGGAAAATTTCCCACAAAAACTCCTACCGGGCCATAACTTCAAAAATACATGGAGTTAGGAGGAAAGCTTTACCTTTATGGAAAGCCGAGAAAGAGCTCTATCCAATGGTGCTATTTCCGAAAAGATTTGACTGCTTGAAAAGCAAAAATTTATGATTAAGGCACAAGAGAGGGAAGAATGAAAGGAGTTAGACACAAAATGAGCAAGGGGCACATTTTGGATAACAATTACAAGTTGGGTTATGGTGGGAAACCCTATATCAAGATTCAAAAGAGTATTACAACGCATGTGATCATTGTCAATGCCTTGGCAAACCAAGGCAGAGGGATGAAATGCCTTTGCACCCTATTCCAAGTATAGAGCCATTTGAAAAGTTTTCCATAGATTTTGTAGGCCCCATTTTTCCAGAAGTGCGTAGGACAAGATCATGCTATGTAATCACTTGCACATATTATTTGACAAGATGGGAAAAAGTATCGCCTACTAAGGATTATACCGTGGCTACTGACAGTCAAGTTTCTTTATCAAAATATTATTACACGGTATGGATGCCCATTAAACTTAACTAGTGATAGAGGTATGCATTTCCTAAATGAGACCATCTAGATTCTACTAGAAGAGTTCATGGTGGCTCATCATAAGACTACCCCTTATAATCCACAAGAAAATGAAACTTCGAAGGAATTAATAAAATACCGAGTCATACCCTAACTAAAATTTGTGACGTTGGTAGATGACATTGGGATGACAAAGTATCAGCAGTTCTATGGGCGTATAGGACAACCTACAAGAGGTTGAATAGAACAACACCATTCCAATTGGTTTTTATCATAGAGGATGTCTTACCCCATTGA
Source organism: Taxus wallichiana var. yunnanensis (assembly GCA_018340775.1). Taxonomy (NCBI): domain Eukaryota; kingdom Viridiplantae; phylum Streptophyta; class Pinopsida; order Cupressales; family Taxaceae; genus Taxus; species Taxus wallichiana. Next base: position 245,612,116 of record CM031244.1, read on the forward strand.
GTTTATGTTACCTTCTCTGTGTATAACACGTGTAGGAGGATTGGCTGATGAACAAGCGCTAGTGGAAAGGATTGACAAATTGATGAAATTGGACGAGAGACAATCATTGGACATGTGGATTCAGAAGGCTAAAAAGGATAAGCAAAAAGTGTGGCATGATTTCCACATCATAAATAAACAATTTGAGATTGGGAAGATGGTATTATTATATGATTCTAAGTTTTGCACCATCCAAAAAGCTTTAAGTCCATATTTGGGTTCCTATATCATCTCATACATCCTTAATTCAAGCATGTTCCAGTTGAGAGCACTGGATGGAACGAGGTTACCAGGCCATTTCAATGGGAGTAGGCCAAAGCCCTACTATAAATAAGTCTTCTTGGTGTTTGTGTTAGGAAATAAGGGATAAAATATGTGGAATAATCCCTCATAGAATTGCAACAATAGAAAATAATATGCATAAATTAGTTTCTATTGTTGCGATTCTATGACGGATTATTCCACATATTTTATCCCTTATTTCCTAACAATTGGTATCAAAGCTTGGTTTGGTTTGCTGAAGTGTTGAATCACAAGGAAATTTTTTTCTTGAGTGGGAGTTATGGCAGATGATGGAAGATCTAGGGTTGATAAATTCAATGGGTAGAATTTCAGTCTTTGGAAGATGTAGAAGAAAGATTACCTTTATCAGAAGGATCTTTATACTCCACTATCTGAGAAGGTGAACAAACCCTCGAGCATGACATATGCGGAATGGGATTTACTAGATAGGAAGGAACTTTGGACAATCTTGTTGTGTCTTGCATCTTCGGTATTATTTAATGTTTCAAAGGAAAAGACTACAAAAGAATTGATGGATGCATTAGGGAAGTTGTATGAAAAAACCCTCTGCCTCTAATAAGATATTTTTAATGAAAAAGTTGTTTAATATGAAGATGTTTGAGAATGGTTCAGTAGTAGATCATCTAAATGATTTTAATATGGTTGTAAATATGCTAGATTTGGTTACAATAGAATTTGATGATGAAGTTAGGGCTTTATTAGTTCTGTGCTCTTTATCTGAGAGTTAGAATAGCACAGTAATGGTGGTAAGCAACTCGGTTCTGTTAACTCAAAGTTGAAGTTTGAGGATATTGTAGGGTGATTCTAAGTGAGGAAATGTGAAGAAAAAGATCGGTGAATCTTCTACTTCAGGGAATGCTTTAACAGTGGAAACTAGAGGGAGACAAAAGAATAGAGGAAACCATGGAAAATCAAAGGATGGGAAAGGTCAAAATCAAAAAGCAAGATAGTATGTTGGCACTGTGGAAAGTCTAGGCATGTAAAGAAGGACTATTGGGAGCTTCGGGACAAGAAGAAACAAGAAGAAAACAAGGAGGTAAATGTGGCAATGGGTAATGTATGTTAGGATGCTTTGATTCTTTCTTTGCACAATATTACTGAATCTTAGGTTTTAGATTTGGGGGCTTCTTTCCATGCTTCTCCACATAGGCATTATTTTGTTGATTATGTTCAAGGAGATTTTGGGCATGTTTTTCTTGGTGATGATGAGCCTTGTAGCATAGTTGGAAAAGGTTCTATTTAGGTTAAGATGTAGAATGGGAATACTTGGCTATTGAAGGATGTCAGACATGTGCCTACATTAAGATGAAATTTGATATCAAGGAAGTTGGAAGTGATGGTTGTACTGTGATATTTATAGTGGACTCTTGGAAGGTTACCAAGGGTTCTCTTGTGGTGGCAAGAGGTAAGAAGGTTGGAACCTTGTATTTAACCACTTATAGCACTAATGTTTGTAATCTTGTGGCTTCAGAAGTAGATACAACATTGTGGCACTATAGGCTGGTCATATGAGCCATAAGGGCATGGAGATCATAAAGAAGGATTTTCCTAGATATATAGAAATAGGTTTGGAGTTCTATGAGGACTGCATATATGGGAAACAAAAGTGAGTAAGGTTTCTCAAGGTTGGACCTATAAAGAAAGAGAGTAAGTTAGAGTTGGTGCATTCTAATGTATGGGGCGGCTCAGGTATCATCTCTTGGGGGTTCAAGTTATTATGTTACTTTTATTGATGATGCAACAAGGAAAGTTTGGGTTTATTGTATTAGAAACAAATCTGATGTATTTGACACTTTTGTTAAATGGAAAGCCTTGGTAGAGAATGAAACAGGTCTTAAGCTAAAATGTCTTAGGTTAGATAATGGAGGGGAGTATTGTAGCAATGAATTTGATGATTATTGTTCTAATAATGGAATCCGTAGGAAAAAGATGGTTCTAGGAACTCTGCAATAGAATGGGGTATCATAAAGGATGAACAAAACAATAATGGAACGTGTTAGGAGCATGAGGTTACATGTAGGACTACCTCTTTCTTTTTGGGTAAAAGCGGTGAGCACAGTTGTGTACTTGATAAATAGAGGACCCTCAAGTGCCTTGGATGGAGGCATACCTGAGGAGGCTTGGTATGGTAAGAAAGTTGATTATTCATTTCTTAGAGTCTTTGGATGTGAGGTGTTTGTTCATATAGATAAGGATGATAGGACTAAGCTAGAGGCTAAGTCAGAAAAATGTACTTTCATTGGTTATGGTGGTGATGACTTTGGATATAAATGTTGGAGTATTAAGGACAAGAAAATCATTTGATCTAGGGATGTAGTCTTTAATGAGAAATTCATGTATAAGTAGAAGTTGTAGGAAAATAGGGAAGAATCCAAGAAAGAATATATAGTGGTAGAGGATCTTCCGGATGGAAAAGTGACACATGAATTAGTTCAGGAACCTCCTCAATAGGAATCCCAAACTCCTATATTGAGGAGGTCTTCTAGGGTAAGAAGAGAACCTAAAAATTTTTCTCCTTCTCTTTATTATTTATTACTCACTGATAGTGGAGAGCTAGAGAGCTTTGATGAAGCAATGCAGGTAGATGCCAGGAAGAAGTGGGAGCAAGCCATGGATGAGGAGCATTAGGCTCTCATGGAGAACCAGACATGGGATTTGGTGAAGCTACCGAAGGAAAAAGAGCATTACAGGACAAGTGGGTGTTCAGAGTCAAAGAGGAAGAAGGAGGAAAGAAAAGATACAAGGCCCGGTTGGTGGTCAAGGGTTTTACAGAAAAAAGGTATAGATTTTGATGAGATTTTTTCTCCTATAGTAAAAATGACTTCTATTAGAACTATTCTAGGAATAGTTGCAGCAGAAGACTTGCACTTAAAACAACTTGATGTAAATTTGCATTTCTCTATGGTGATTTGGAGGAGGAACTATATATGTAGTAAAGACCAGAGGGCTATGAGGTCAAAGGTAAAGAGGATATGGTGTGCAAAATGAAGAAGAACTTGTATGGCTTGAAACAAGCTCCACATCAATGGTATAAGAAATTTGATAGCTTCATGATGGAGCAAGGTTATATTAGATGTCACTATGACCATTGCGTATATAAAAAGAAATTTGAGGATGGCAGTTATATTATCCTATATCGTATGTGGATGACATGTTGGTTGCAAGTAAAAACATGTAGGAAATAAAAGTACTCAAGAAGTAGCTAAGTGAATCCTTTGCTATGAAGGATTTGGGGGCAGCCAAAAAAATCCTTGGTATGAGGATATATTAGGATAGGAAGGAATGTGAAGTTAACTTTATCTTAGGAAGAGTACATTAAGAAAGTCTTGGAGAGGTTTAATATGTAGGATGCTAAACCGGTTGGGACTCCTTTGGCAGGCCATTTCAAGTTATCAAAGGAGTAGTGTCCCAAGATAGAGTAGGAGAGAAACCAAATGTCCAAGGTACCTTACTCATCATCAGTGGTTGGTAGTTTGATGTATGCCATGGTGTGTACCAGGCCTGATATTGCCCATGCAGTGGAAGCGGTGAGTATATTTATGAGTGATCTAGCAGAGATCATTTGGTAGGCGATAAAGTGGACCCTTCATTATTTGAGAGGGACCATGGGGACAACTTTGTGCTACTGTTGGGTAAGACACCACTTTGTGTGGTTATGTAGATTCAGATATGGCTGGAGATGTAGACAGCAGGAGGAGCATGATAGGTTATGTTTACACTTGTAGGTGGGATAGTAGTGAGCTAGATTTCATGACTACAGAAGCTGGTGGCTTTGTCAACCATAGAGGTTGAGTATGTTGCTGCCACAAAGGCAAGAAAAGAAATGATTTGGTTATAAAAATTTCTTGAGGATTTGGGGCATAATAAGGAGGAAGGAAAGCTACATAGTGATAGTCAAAGTGCTATACACCTAGCTAAGAACTCTGCTTTCCACTCTAGGATGAAGCATATATAGTTAAGGTACCATTTCATTAGGATAGCTTTAGATGAAGAGAAGTTGAAGCTAGAGAAGATCCATACCAGTCAGAATCCTACAGACATGATGACTAAGGTGGTCACAAGGGAAAAACTGAAGTTGTGTTCGGCTTTGGTTGGTCTTCACGGAAACTAGTGAAGGGTTGAGAAGCTTTCTTAGAGGAAAACTAGTCTTTAAGTGAGAGATTGTTAGGTTGTGGATCTGTTTTCATGTGTGAAAGTGTTGAAGACTATACACTAAGAGTACTATACACTTTGAATATTGTACACTAAGAGTATTGTACAGAATGTACATTTTTTTGGGCCTTAAAATGTGCCCGATATATTGGGAAATGTGATTTTCTCATATGGGTGGGATTTTGACCCATAGGTTTATGGGACGGTTTTTGCCCATGGTTTTGATACCCACGGTTTTGTAAAACTACTTAAGTAGTTGTCTATTTATATGGTTTTATGCATATGATAGATATAATGTAAACATTGCAGATGTGTTTTGAATTCGGCTGTGAATTCTATAGAGTTTGTTGAGCATAGCTCCAAATGGATCTAGGTATTGTATTGAGAGAGTGGTGGCTTGTAATAAAATTTGAGCAAGTGATTCTTTATGGATGTAGCCCAAATTGGGTGAACCATGTTAAATATTGTCTCTTTGTGTTATGTTATTTTATTCTGCACTTTTATTTGAGATCTGTAATAATTTTTGCATATTAGTTTCTACTGTTGTGATTTTGTGAGGGATTATTCCACATATTTTATCCCTTATTTCCTAACAGTTTGTAATAAGGTAATTTTACCATTTAGTAAGTTTCCCTTTATGTAATTTTCCTTTCTAGTGTTTCCCTTTCTCTTCATTTGTTTTGTTTTCTGTTTTGCACCTTGGGCATCTATAACCACATTATTTTTTGAAGTTTGTACATGCATAGAGTACCATGCATCTGTTTTAGTGTGGGGTGGATTAATGTGAAGTATAGGCCCAAAATATAGGTTGAAATAGTAGTAGAAGTTGCAGAGAATTGCCCGGTTGATGGATACAAGCTGTGTAAGGATGAAGAAATCACATGGAAGAAGAGGTGGACAAAAAAGGTAGGCTTTAGGATAAGACTTTAGAGAACCCACTTATAAAGGAAGAATCGTAGAAACAACACAAGGTAGGCGAGAGCAAATATCAAGTGAAGGGGAAGAAGTGCCTTTGGCATTGTTAATACACGTGTAAGAATATTCTGTCATGATGGATTGTTTGTGCACGAGAAGGTTGAATTTTTCAAAGTGCAAGATTGGGTGCGTGAGTGAAGGCGTGTAAGGTCAGTGGAAAAATTCACATTTAGTACTAAGTACAATGGTAGGTAAAATAGCATTTAATTCTGAAAAGAAGGAAAAACTATAAATAAGAAGTTGTGAACTTCATTATTTACCTTGCATTTACAAAGAGAAAAGAGCTCTTGTAAACTAGGGCATCAAAATGTGATCTGTGAGAAGAAAAATTTAAGATATCCGAGAGGATGTGACTAAATAAGATTTCCATAAAATTGTAGGAAAGGAGTACACGTGTGTAGAATAAGTTGTTGAAGTGCCATCTAGTGGAAGAATTGTTCCAGTTAGGGTTTGATGGCTAGGGCATGGTGTAGGAGGATTTATTCATAAGGTTGTGCATTAGGGTTGGATAAAGTGGTAAAGTAGAGCAAGGAAAAGACACTTGAAGTGATAACCTAACTAGAAGAATGGCACAAAGAAAGAAACCATCTCACCCAAGAAGGATAAGGGGAAGCCAACGACTGTCATCGCAAGTATAAATGAATAATGGTATGCATATAAGTAATACCCGGATGTGGTATTACTAGGAAAAGAATGGGAATCTCATTTACAAAAGATGTCTGTAAGTGACTATAATAACTGCACCAGCATGACATAGAAAGAAATGGCTTTGGAGTTGGTTCACCTAAAAAACAAGAGGACACCAGAAGGCATGTCCATATACAATGACGAAGTAAAGGCTAAATTGGAGAAATTAGGGTTATTACAACTTTATGAATTACCTTACTTTTGCAAACCTGAGCTCCTCTACCAATTGTTAATGGCACACATTCACGAAGACCATTTTTATTTTGTGGGGCACAAGATGCACATAACTCCCTAGTTAATTTCTAAATTCACAGGCCTTATCTGTGAAGGGGATAACATTGATGATGACCTAAGTGACAAGGAGGCCATCAAGGAAATAATTGCTGTATATGAATCTAAGAAAGGATTGCGATACTTTGACATTCCAGACCCCATGATATGGCCACCTTGGTAACCAAGCTAAATGACCAAGAGAGATGGACCCATGATGAAGATGGCCACATGTTTTGGATCCTCGCACACAAAAAAAAAGCTAAATGACCAAGAGAGATGGACTCAAGTGAACAAGGCATGGTTGAACATGTGCCAGAAAATATATGAGAAGATACTATTTGGTAATGTCCTCCTCACAATTATCTTCTTAGATATCCAAGAGTGTTTACCGATGGGCAAAAAGGTTTGTTTAGCAATTAGGATTACAAGATACAGAGGAGAGGATCCATTCAATCACGCAAAATGGTTAAAATTTGAAAATATACTTGTGAGACCATAACAACCACTCAAAAGGTGTGTTTAGAGAAATGGTACAAGCGCATGAGGAATGCATTCAGGGTGGAATAGAGAATTCTAGAGTAGTTACCCATGCTCATGTCACTGAGGAGAGAGAAGCGAGAATTCACGGTATATCCAAATACTCGCTCGCATTGGGCTTTACATTTAGGTTGGCCTCGAGGATGAAACAAGCCCATGGTGGAAGCTTCCCTTCTCCTCTAACATGTATTTTTCAATAATTCTAAGTGGGGGTGAATAGATTAAAATAGGCCAAGAGACTAAGGTTCGACCTTAGTGAGGTGGATCAAGACAATGTGGAGTTGAGTGCATAAATTTATTTTACCGATCCGATTTTGGCCTGTTTTTGCCCTAAAACTAAGATCACAGCTCGTACACAAAAGATGGTGCCATATGAATTTTGGTTCAGTTTGGAGGAGAAAATCAAAAACACTTCTACACGCCCATGGACACAACCAATTTTACATGCAAAAGAGATATTCTCCAAACAAGATACATATGATGAAACTAGTGACATTGCCAATCATTTTTAGAAGGGTTCGACCCAGAAAGGATATGGCCATTTTGCATGTGGATAAAATTTGAAAATGGTTCATACAAGGAAAATGATGTATCCATCCAATACGAGGATACCTCGGTGGAAAAAGAATATCATGCCAAAAAGAGGGAAAGAGAAGAGGTGTAGAAATCACCAAGTGTTTACGCTACACAAGTGGTAAGTGTAATTTCTGAGACATGATCAAAAATGTTCACCACTCCTTTAGTGTATCACCCTTATTATGCATGGAGAAATAATTCCTCGATGAAATAAAAACTCTAGAGGAAGAAGATCTAATCAAACGATTTTGAGGAACCAGCACGAAGAACCCATCACCCAAGAGAAGTCCCACACTTGGAGAGGAGGAGGAGAAGGAAGTAGAATCTCCTTTAGGAAAAGTAGAAGGTGACAGAGGAAAATGAAAATTCGGAGGATACGAGAGAGAGCTTGGAGGCCTATATAGGTGAGAGATATGATGATGATGAAGATGAACCAAGAGGCAAGGACCATCATATCTACGATGTTCATGACTCAGAGGAGGAAGGAGAGGAAGAAGAGAATGATCACATCTTTGTCAAGAGGAAGAATGAAAAGGAAGAAGAGGATACTTAGGACAAGGGGGTAAGTGAGGAAGGTAAAAAGAAAAGATGACCCCAAGCCTCACTAAGGAATAGATAGACGAGGCCATGGAGAAAGAAGTAGCCAAGTTAATCAAAGACCTAGTAGAGAAAGAGATGGAACACAGCGTGGACCTAGTGATGAAGGAAGTGGAGGAGGAAAGCGTAGAAAAGGAATATGGTAGCATGGGAGGAGAACCCTAGTTTGGTTGTGAGATTTCCTTAGGCCACGTGCATAGGGAGAAAAAGTGTAGAGGCATCACAGGTTCAGAAGATGGGATATATTGATGATCTAAACAAATTGTTGCGCACATGATTTCAAAGCACCATACCAATGGAGAAACTCTTTTCTATGGCATCATTTGATGAAGAATGTGCATACCCTCGGATGATGAAAATTATGTTTTGGGAATTTGAGTCCCACATCAATGAACTATAATTTGAAATAAGCCAAGGGGAAATAATGAAGGCATCGAGTAAAAACGTGACAATCCTTGGTAAATGCTTAACAGCTATTAGAGGAGAAAATTTACAACGCATTGAACAAGGTTTTAGTGTAAGTAGAGGCCCACACTCTGGGAGGAATGATAGGGTGAAGTTCCTAGAGGTAGAACTGGAGAAGAAGGAAGAAGAGCTAGAGAAAAGAACCAAGGACTTAAAGAGGGAGGAGCTAATCAACGCATGCAGCTAGGGCATGAGTTGAAAGAAGAGAAGGAAAGGGTGTGTAAGGTCTAAAAGAAAGAATAAATGATCATAGATGCCATCTTCTTGAAGAATCCAAATCTAACACCACCAATACAAAAGTATGGATCCACCCTGGAGTGTCTAGAGGACTTGACTCGCATCCTCACAATGGAAAGATGACCACTGGCCTTGGAGTCTGCAGAGGAGGCATCGACATGAAAATAAAAGGAGGACAAGATGAAGTTTGTGGCAATTTTTCTCATTACAAGAAATTCCTCACGGATGTGAAGGCATCCACCCAAGTCACTGAGGCCTCTTATGAAAACTACACCGATAGAGATAGAGTGTCGAGCATTCTGGTCACCACCTATAAAGTAGAGCTCAAGGATTTATAGGGGAAGAATAAAGAAAATAGGGTGGAATGTGAAAAAATCCTATCCTAGGTTGAGAAGAAATTAGAGGATATTGAGACCTTTTGGGGCTCAATCAAAAATGGATGAAAGAGTTGTATCCCCGGATCACTCAAAGGATGGGCGCTCAAGGATTTAATGGACACGCTCAAGGATTTAGGTGAAACAGTTAGAGGGGATTGTGGAAATTATGAATACCCAAGAATAAGGGCTAATATTTGAAGAGGTTACCACCTTATTCGAAAACTCTCTGTCAATAGGAACAAAGTGAGTTTAATACCTTGAATAAGTTTGAGGTAGACTTGAGGAAGGATTTCCCTCTCCTCTTGTATAAATAATCATAGTTTCCCCATTCTTTCATTCTTCCCCTAAATTATTCATTCCTTTATTCTTTCTCCAAATTATTCAAGGACTAGACATTCTTTATTCTTTGAGAAGGTGTTCCTTAGGGAAGAGAATAGGCATAGTGTGGGGTGATGTTGGGCCCCTAAAATATTGTCTAAGTACTGATAAGGTGTGTGGGCACAAAAGGCCTATTTGAAGAAGAACGTGCAAGGAGAAAGCACATAGGATAGGGTTTTAGTAGAAGTGTTGGTGAACACATAGTGGTGCGTGTAAAGTAGAGAAAATATATTAGGACTCAGCCATATTTGGCATTTCAGGCTGAACATGAGGAAATTGTGATCCGAATACACATTGAAGTGCATAAGGTGTCAGCCTAGAAACTTGGTGCCCACAGAAGGAATATACCTTGCGATAGAAGATTCTAAAAGGTCATCATGGCAAAGGATGGAGAGCTCACATCTGAAGAAGGATGCTCCCATGGAGGACCACTTGGACACATGGCAAATGATCTATAACTTTAGAAAGGCATGGAGATGCTTGAAAAAGCTATATATATGAGCTCTCAGTATAATAAAAAGAGATAGATGGAGAGACCGAGAATAGAAGGAGAAAGAGGTGAAGCCATGCACGAATATTGTGAGAGTTCCATAGGTTGGTTTTAGAGGATCTGTAGGAGTATATTTTATTAAGGGGATGGGTCGAACATTTTTCTTTGTACTATGAAGGGCCTAAATCCAGTTCTAATGCATGACATTGGTCTGCATTATCATATGAATCTGTGATTTCCTAAGTTAATGTAATGTGGTTATCAACATGCTTAACATGAATATATGTGTGGTTCAGTTCTACTTACATATGTATGGATCGGTTATATATATATATATATTATTTCATATGAGTGGGTGTAAACCCTTGTGTATTTATTTTCTAGTATGATTGAGATCTATGTTCTATAATTCTTTTCTTATATGAATGAACACATTGGTCTAGAATATGTTCGACATTTAAGATGAATGTATGGTTCCTTTTAATCTGTTCACTTAAGTTTCGTTGTAAATAATACATTCACACATAAATCACATAAAGAGGGACTCGGCACCCACGCGTGCCTCAAGTGAGCGCCGAGCACCAACTAGGTGATAGGTCGACACTCATGGTATTTTCTTATTCTTTTAGAGGGCATAAAAATGACTACACACACCAAGGATAGTTTCCCTCCAAATTCGGCGTGCACTATGATAGTAGACTATGAAATATATCATGGGGATTATGATCCAAGTAGATGCCCTTTATTACAACTTACACTCCATAAAAATGTGTCTTGATATTGTAAGATTTATACATATACCACTCATGATACTAAGGACTACAAGTTGATAGACTAGATTCATGATCAATTGATACTGGTGTGTGCCAGGCTAGCATTATGAACAATTCTAAGAATGAGGGGACTCAACATGAAGGGTATGAAGATGGCGAAGGAAGGGGAAGAATATTTTGTAGAGAATTCAGAGGTCATGGTGGTCGCGGTAGAGGAAGGAGTGAATTTTCCCATGGAACTTGTTTCAATTGTGGATCTACGGATCACTACAAGCGTGAGTGCCCAAATTTTTTGCAATGCTTGTGGTGTGGGAAGAAACATAAGTATGAGGAGTTCCCTGACTTGTATAATCACATGAGCTAGAATCAAAAGAAGGAAAAGGGTGTGGGCATGGTTAGTGTGAAGTGCATTGAACCCATGTTCATACCCATGGTGGGATCAAATCCGAGTTGGATCATGTATTAATAACTACATTTTCTAAAGCTATACGTGCTAGATAAACAAGGAAGTAGAGGCCTCTCATTACAAGAGAAGAGGTATTGCATGGGAAGTAACCTTATCAAACTTATCAGAAAGAGGTTTACCATGAGACTATGAAGGTGATTAAGAGTTGGAAAGGGGAGATCTAGTGCTTGAAAGAGAATTTATGGAAATTGGAATAAAAAAGAATGTTGAGATCCCTCAAAATGATGTTGATGATGTCAAATAGGTATGTAAGATGTTGCACCAGGAAAATATCATTCCCTGTTAGGAGAATGGTTGAGAGGAAAGGTACCATGCACTAGATGTGAGCGTGAGAGGCAAATATTACACTCTAATTTTCCCCCTTATAGTCTTGATTATGAAAAGGATATCACGTTGAATGCAGTAGTTGATGGATGGATTTAGAGTAACATACTAATTGACACATGTGCATATGTTAATGTTGTTACTCTAGATGCGTTAAATCAGATGGGAAGACCATAATTACAACAATATTTGAATGTGTTGTACATGGCGAATATGACTAAAGGTATGCTAATCGGAGTCTTGAAGGGTGCTTCCATAACCATTCAAGTGGCCAAGTTCACTAGGGAATTTGAATTCTTAGCACTTTCCAAGGAAGATAATTTCCCATCATTACTAGATGCCCTTGGTGTTATGCAAATAATGTTTTTTTACACTTCAACAAGGGATCCATCAACTTTGAGAATAAGGAGTGTGTTATTATTCCACTAATAGATGGTAGGTATGTGCCTTATGTCGATCATTTTGGGGAAGAAAAAATAAATATAATTTATGTACGCACCATCAAAGACCCAAATATTATTGATCCATCAAGATGAGTCATTCATTAGGATGATGCTCAATCCTTGATTGATACAACTAGCATTGCATGTAATAATTGGGTGTATGGAACTTATGAGCTCGTTGGGAGAGAATTGAAGGGAATTGTGACTCATGTTTTTATGGTTCATTTAGTTATACATATGGTGTAGTCATTTTTACCCCTATCACAAAAGAAAGGAACCCCATGTGTGTCGGCCTATCACCCAGTGAAAGTTAAGTGCTCACTTGAGGCACGTGTGGGTACCGAGTCTCTCTTTTATGTGAGTTTATTGGGAAACATCATATATGATTTGTGTGAGAGATTTTAGAAGGGAAATTAGGACATATAGTAACCATAGGGCTCAGAACGGCCTCTAAATCCTTGTAATCCTTTTAGATTGAGTACTTAATAGAATCCATAACATGTAGGATGATAGAAAGAAAAATACAAGCATCAATACTTATCATGAAAGGAAAGAGAACTCATAAGAGAGAAATATACATCCGAATAATTGATATTCATGTATATATTATTACAGGAAACCTTATTACATCCATGGAACCATTACAGAGGGTGCAGAGAAGTAGACCGTAGTCATGCATTGCACTAGACTTAAAGTAACTTACCAAAAAGAAAATTTACAACCCCCAAGCCTAATGCATCCTCTCCCGAATACAACTATCCACTTGACAAAGTCCTCACAGCATTTCTGCAGAGCTCGCTCACTCTCTATGGATATCTTTTTATCTCTATAGGTGCTTGTATTTATAGCTTTCCTAGATTGCTAACTCACCCTCCAGAGTACTCAAATCTGGTGCTAAGTTTCTGAATGTGGTCCTCCATGTGAGCATGCTTCTCCAGGCCTGAGCTTTCCACTTTATCCCATGATGTTCTTCTAGAAGATTCTATCACAGGCATGCTCCTTCCTAGGCCAACCTGTCACTAGGCTAGCATCTTATCCATGTGCAACCGGGTCATGTTTTACATGTTCTACTCTAGACATCAAATTGACTAAGTCTCGAACCCTTGGTTATGTCTTCATGCGTCATGTGCCATGGGATTCCTCAAACCCTTCTCTTGCGTGCACTTTTTCCTTACGCGTCATTCCATAATTGGGACCTTGTGTGCCTACGCACCTTCATACTTGGTCAATAATCCAGGGGTCCAACATCACCCCACACTACACCTATTCTCCATCCATGGAAACACTCCACTTAACCAAGATGTATGCTACCTTAAGGAACCAAGGTGTAGTCTTACATTTTGTAAAAGAATAAAGGAATGAAAGAATTAGGGAAGAAGGAAGAATGGGGGGCATCAACTTAGCAAGCTAGGAAAATCCTTCCGTAAGTCTACCTCTAGCTTGTTCCATATGTCGACCTTGCTCTGTGCCTTCTGACAGAGGTTTCGATCAGGATGCTCACCTCATCAAAACTTAGGCCAATACCCTAGGTGCCCAAAGTGTCAACGATCTTCTCCATCTCCTTTCCTAGGTCTTCGAGTGTGTCCATCCTCCTGGTAATCTGAGGGTATAGTTCTTTCAGTTGGGCCTTGATTGAACCCCTTAATGTTTCAATCACCTCATATTTTCTTTCTACTTTGGCAAGGACCTTGTCTCTCTCTGCCCTGTTTCCTTTATTCTTCTCTTGGAACTCCTTTAGCTCCACTTCGAGTGTGGTGACCAAGGTGCTTGCTACCTTATCCCTGTCTACGCAAGTATCATATGCGGCCTCAACAGATTGGGAAACAATTTTAACCTCTGTGAGCACCTTGCTATACTCAACAATGAGTGCTACCACCCTCAACCTGTCCTCTTTCTTTAAGCACACACCACTTCCTCTGTAGACTCCAGGGCCAAAGGTCATCTCTCCATGGTGAGGACACATGTTAGATATTCTAAGAATTCCATAATGGATGTGTAATTCTGTGCGGGTGGCACTAGGTCTAGGTTCTTTAAAAGGATGGTGCTCTTAATAGACTCCACCTTCTTGTATACTTCCTGCACCTTTGTCTTCTCATCCTTTAACTCGCACCTTAGTTGTGTGCTGATCAGTTCTTCCTATTTCAAGCTCTTGGCCTTCTCCACCAACTTCTCTTCTTTCTTCCATAGTTTTCCCTCTAGCACTCTTATACTTTCATTATGCATAAAGATCCTAGCCTCTGTCTCGACCGCAACCTTGTTGAGCATGTTACAAACCTGCTCATCCGAGATCTCCTAGGAATTTACCAAGGGATTGGCTCCTTTAGACTCTGGTACTATGATGATTCTCTCTTTAGTAGACTTCAAATTCTGGCTCATCAATGTGGGATTCAAATGCCCAAGAGAGAATCTTCTTCATGCTGTTATACGTGCCCTCCTTTTCAAATGACCCCATGGCTAAAATCCTTTCGTGTACAGTAAGTGCTCTCGAACTACATGCATAGAACCTTCTTTGAGTCATCAACATAACCCATCACTTGTCTTTGTTTTGTATCAAGGGTCCTCCTACCCAAGCATGCACCTTTGGGAAAACTCACCATTAGAGCAAGACCTCCTCCCATGTTGTCATGCTCCTTTTCAATGTTTTCCTCCTTTCCTTCCTTCGGCATTATGTCAGCACTGTGCTCCAACTCTTGGTCTTCTAGGGCCTCGAGCATTTTCTTTGCCTCTCTCTCCACCACCTCGGTGATCTACTCCTTTGTGAAGCTTATGGATTCCTACTTTTCCGCACCAACATGTCCTCACTCTTTCCCATGTTTTGGGCACCTTCCTCATCTTAGGTACTCTTGCACCGCATAAATATGAACTCCTGTTTCTCCTCCCTGCTCTCTTCTCCTGATTCGTACACATTGAAAACATGTGGCTCCTGATCTCTTTCAGGCTCATCCTCCTTGTTATCATCTTCTTCACTCTCACCTTCTCTTCCACCCATGTACTTCTCTAAGCTGTCGGTCTCCTCCGAGTCATCTTCCTCTTCCATCCTCTACTTTTTCCTAAGAGGTGGCTCCTTGAAAGGGATTTCAGCTCTTCCTCTTCCTCTGGTGACTTTTCCTTGGTGAGGGGTTGCCTAAGTGCCTCCACTTCTAGTGTCTTCTCCTTCACAGGGGACTTCTTTATCCACATGTAAGTTATAGGCTTGGTGCTCATTGTGGAATGCTCACTTTGTTTGAGCGATCTGCACTCTTGGTGCTTCTTCTTCTCTTACCCTCTTCTTGGGCATGGGCTTCTTCCTACCCATGGGATTTTTAGGTATGGAGACATCGTTCTCTAGGTACATGCCCTTCTCAAACTTGGGCCTTATACAGAGGTATACACATGCCATGGATCCTCCTGCAATGGGTAGTGTCATCGGCCTTGTCATCTGGACCTCATGCGACATGTACCTTTCCATGTATGCGGGCTTACCACCGAGGTAGTTCAAGATTTTTCACATCTCTCTGTGCTCCCAGTAAAGACTACCTAGTTCCATACTTTAGCTTCTTAGATTCCTTGAATCTATTTACTCCCACTTGGAAGTATTGAGGTGTGAAAGCAAAGGGAAGCTTACACCATGGGCTCCATGATTCATCTATCAGCCTGAACCTGCCTAGGTAGAAATGTGTATATACTATGAATTCAGCTTCCCCCTCAGTAACTGCTAGAAGTTGTTTAGGGATCCTCCACTCTTCCCCGAATGCATTCCTTAGGTGCATATACCACTTCTCTAGTCATGCCTTGTGGGGTGTTGTCATTGTGTCACATGCATACTTCTCAAATCTCTTTGTGGGTGAAGGATCCTCAATGTAGGGTACTCCCATATAAATTTGTCTGATGCATCAGGCACTCCAATCTCCAAAAATATGATGGTTAGAAAGACATTTCGAAGAGGATTCTATCCCCCTCCTTCACGCAACAGATAATTTCCTCCATGATGTATGTAGATAAGTTGTAAATGGTGCCTTCTGTAATCTTCCTGCAGACATGTAACCAAGGTTTATTGACCTAGGTCCATCTCTCTTGGCCATTCAGCTTTGTTACCAGATGCGTAGCCATTTTCATCACTAGGTCCTTGATGTTTGAGATGTCATAGTACCTTGACCCCTTCTTGCAGGCATATTCATTGATGGTTTCCTGAATTTCCTCCTTGTCACTTAGGTCATCCTCCAAGTTGTTTCCTTCACATATGAGGCTTGTGAACTGAGAGATGAGTTGGGAGTTATGCATCTTGCACCCTATAAAATGGAAGTAATATTCATGTACCCATGACATTAGCCATTGGTATAGGCATTCTGGTTTTCCAAAATAGGGAAACTCATAGAGTTACAACAACCCTGCCTTCTCCAATTTGACCTTAACATCATCATTGTAGATGGGCAAGCCCTCTGGTGTTCATTTGTTCATGGGGTGTACTAACTCTAGTGTCATTTTTTTTTCATCATGTTCATTCGGTGGTTATAATCACTCACAAGAATGTTCCTTATTTGGTACTCCCACTCCTTACCCATCATTACCCCATCTGGGTATTTCATCTCCGCATACCACTCTTCATTCGTATTACTCACGTCAGGTTCTTGTTGTTTGGCCTTTCCCTTGCCCTTTCCTTTCTTGGGTACCATTTTCAAGGTCCTCCTATCACTTCACTCCCTCCTTGTTACTCTATTCTTCCACTTCTTCCAGCCTCAGATCTCAAATTTGTGATGAAAAACCTCTCAAACCCATGCCCTAGTTTTTCAAACCCTAACTAGGATAAAATTCCACAAGACAACACCTCCTCACAACTTTTCTCATGCCTGTGTAACCCCTTCCTTCTAGTTTGCAAATTCAAACTAGTTGCTCATGCTTCAATCTCATAGATCTTTCTTCACACGATCGAATCTGGAAACCCTAGTTTGTAAAACTTGCTTCTTTCTCTATTTTGTAAAGTGAAAATGAAAATGCCTTGACCCTTTACTTATAGCTTTTCTCTTTTCAAACATTAAATGCTACTTCACCTACCACCATACTTTTTCATTTAATGTGGCTTTTTCAAACAAATCTCATCTTCAGTGCTTTCACTCACATGCCTAACCTATGTGAAAACCCCTCCAACCTTCTGGTGTGTAACCAATCCAACATGACAGGAGACTCTTGTGCGCGCGTAACCAATGTCGAAGGCACTTCTTCTATCCTAATTTTTTCTCTCACCTACCTCATGTTGCTTAATGTGCTTTCTCCTCCTTAGTACATGGGATCTAAAAGTAGCTTTTCTGGCACTAACCATCCTTTCATCTTTTATCTCCACACACCTCTTTTAACTAGGCCATTCAACAATGCTTTTTAACATACACTTCCTTGGCACTCTAACCATGCACTCCTTCACATTTCTCCACCCCACACTTAAAATGATGTGTGGTCCTCTGTGCACTCACAAATTCTCCAAAGTAGAAATAAGGTTACCGGTGCCCAAGGCGCAAAACAAAAGAACAACGCAAAAGGGAAACACAAGAAAGGGAAATGCATAAATGAAAATTTTAAACTAACTAGGCAAAACTACTTTATTTACAAACACCAAGAAGACTTATTTATAGTAGGGCTTTAGCCTACTCCCATTGAAGTGTCTAGGAAAATTTCCCATCGAGCGCTTGTAATCGGCACACACCCGAATCAAGGATGTATGAGATTGTGTAAGGACCCACCCAATGGACTTTCAAATTCCCAAGATGGTGAAGAAACTTAGAATCATATAGTAACACCATCTCCCAACCTCAAACTTCTTAGTTCTAATGTAGCGATCATGCCAAGCCTTTTGCTTTGCTTTTTCTATTGTTTGGATCCACCTGGCGAGTGATCGTATCTCATCCAACTTCATTAACTCATCAATCCTTTCTTCTAGTGCTTGTTCATCAGCTAACCTCCTACACGTGTTATTTGTAGAGAAGGTAACATAAATTCAATGAGAAAAATAGCTTCCATGCCAAACACCAATTGAAAAGGTGTGGCTTTGTTCATCCTTTTATACGTTGTCCTGTAAGCACATAATACTGTTGATACTTTATCATCCCAATCTTGTCTTCCGACATCACAAATTTTGGTCAGGGTATTGTTACGAATCGGATGTTGATGATTTCTATTTTGATCACTCTAAGCATCCAAGATGATTGATAACATGGGTACTACCTCAAGTGAGGACTTGCATACTTGATAACAAGACCTCATGGTTCATTCTAAAACCCGCCACAATCTACTCTAATGCAGATAAGCTAATCCATTTCTAATCTAAACTTCCAAGGGAGGGAGAGAGAATACATAGAATGAAAGCCTACACTAAAGTGGTGATGCACCGTAAAAGGAGGGTGTGAGTAGTCTCCAAATGTGTCAAATACAGAGGAAAGTGATGCACATAGAAGAGGTGATGATAGTTCACCATAATCTAGCAAAATGCATTCACAACAATATTCCAAGCATACACAATGTTAGTGAATTCTGCAAAGAACATAATAATAGACACAATATTCTTGTAAAAGATAAAATGGGCACACAAGAATGCTATAAACACAGTATAGGGAAGATACATCCACAAACTTTGTATTTTATTGCGGTGGTATGCATGTTCTCTTATTACAAGATAAGGGCCCGGATCACCATGCAAGGAGTCCACTACAAGGGCTGCAACACATAGCTCTAAAAGCAATTTTACACAAAAGCTTGCATACCCAAAACTCTCTCTTACAATGAGCCCAACACTCCAATTTATAGAAAAATGAGAAGGAGAATAGAAGGGAAAATGGAAATCCTGAAATCTGTCATTCCTTTTAGACCCACCTTCCTTTAAAAACATTAAATTGAGTCTATTGTATATTACTTGCAAAAGGCTCCCCATACTGTCCCATGTGCTTTGTAAGAGAAAGAATGATGACCATGCCTCTTAATTGCACTGAATTAACCTACCAAATAAAACACTATTTTTGAACCTGGCCACGTTTTCTTAAAAACTCAATCAATCTCTCATCAAATATATAATTTCTTGATTTCTGTGCATCGGGCTAAATATGATTCCAACGGTACCAATTTTGTGCAATTTTGTTGAGAGATGCAAAAGTTATGGTTCGAGCGGGCAGCTATTTTGGGTCCTGCAGGAGTTTTCACGCATTAAACGGGAATGAACAAAGTGATGGAGCCGAATATGTTTCTCTTAATTAAATATATCTACCCTCATTAAAAATTTTTCGTGGCGTAGAGGACGTCGTGCTCATTCCATGAAAGTCCAATTTTGTGAAAATCATGAGCTCAAGTCAAAAGGGCTTGAAGTTTAAGAGTCAAACATTGACTTTTCCTATTGTTAGCCTAGCATCCCACGTGTCCTCGCGTGCACTTGGTTAAGACTCTGTGTGGATAAAAGCTTTTCCCGGGTGATCCGCGCTCGCGCCCCACGAAAATCCTCGCGGACTTTTGGCCCTATTGCCCCAAATGCTTTGTGCTCCTTTGAATTTCAATGAACGAGGGTTTACTCAAGCGCCTCAAGCGCCCCACTTGTCCCACTTCGCTTTGACAGGGTTATAAGATGCATCATAAACCTAAACAAAAGGGATTTCGCGCCAAGGATTCCCCGAAACTTGTCCCAATAAGCACTTAGTCATTTTTAAAATGTGATGCAAGATCATACATGATAACAAACTTTTGTAGTGATGTCCTCTCGTAGAGGATGCTGTTTGAACATGATTGATTTTGGTTGAGAAATGGGCGTTCGCATTTGTGTCCCGGATGTCCCAAATACTTTCTTGAGCAGGACTTAGCCAATTTTCACGATTTTTCCTGGATCAACCTACTTGCCTTCCTGCAACTTTTTGCAAAGCTTGAAGCCTTGGGAGTTAGAAAAATATCTAAGAGAACCTCCGAATCATGATGTTTACAATTCAATAGGAATATAATTTGGAGGGAAGACTAAAGAATTTCATGCATGTTATCAAAACCACCTCTGGGGTGAATTTTGGATATCATCTCAATATGGTGGTAGGTGAATGCTTAGCAATTCCATTTACTTGTGGGTGATAGGGCGTAGTCTTGTGATGAGCCACCATGAACTCTTATAATAGATCCTCATGGTCTCATTCAAGAAATGCGTCATATCACTCTCATAAACTCACAAGACCCATACCTGTTGATAATGTTCTCCCAAAGAACCTTTCATTGTGGCTGACCTGTAATCTTTAGTTAGATCTTCCTCTTCCCACCTTGTCGATATAATCCATGCAAGTCATGACATAACATGACCTAGTCCTATGCACTACTAGTGTAATAGGTCCTACAAAGTTTATTGCCCACTTTTCAAAAGGCCCTAACTAGGTATAGGGTGTAAAGGCATTTCCTCTCTCCTTCCTAGTTTTGCGAATTTTTTTAAAATGGTCACGCACTTTACTGATAGTGTTTAAAATCCGGTTTGTAAAGGGTTTCCCACCAAAATTCTGCCATTGATATCTTATGCGTGGTGGCATCACCTACATAATTCCCACCCAAAACTTCCTCCATGATGATTGGTGCACTCATGCTCTAAGCCACACACCTACGCAAAACTTCATCTTTGCCCAACTAGTATAAGTATTTTGATTAACATGTACGGTCCGACACATATGGCCAACTACGTTTTTCTAAATTCTTCATTTTTTCAAGACCACACCTTCCTTCGGGAAAAATACCGCTCAAAATCTCTTCCAAATTTGAGGGTGAGCACCTTTTCGCAACATAAATATGCGCATCTTGCATATTTTGTCCTTAATACTCTTCACATCCCCCAAAAATTCTTGATAGATGATCAGGCCCACAATTGCTTTTCCTAGGCTTCACTACAATGGTAAACTCAAACTCTTGAAACAACAACACCCACCGACATATGCGCCCTTGTAGAATAGGCTTGTTCACTAAATAATTTAATGTCATGTGGTCGGTGTAAAACACAAAGGGTGTTGCTAGCAGATACTATCTAAACTTGAAAAGCATGTAGATCATCAACAATGCTTCGTGCTCAATTGTGGTATAACTCTACTCTACTGGTGTCAGCTTTCTTCTTGTAAAACATAGAGGATGATTAATAATACCTTCACTTGGTTGTGCAAGCATTGCTCCAATGGTGGTCCCTAAGGCATCTACATGGACATGAAAGGGCTTGTCCCAAGAGGGAAAATGTAATATAGGTGTGGTGACAAGCCTATCTTTTAATGTATCAAATGCCCTCTATTGCGCCTCTCCCCAATGGAAGGTACTTTTATCTCTAAGAAGCTCTTCTAAAGGTGCATAGTGATCTTGGCATATCCCTTAATGAATTTCTTGTAATATCCCATATGCCCAAGGAATCCACACACTACGCTCTGGCTAGTAGGCTCCCCTAATCCCACAATAACCGAAACTTTAGCAGGATCTACTAGTAAGCCCTCCTTACATATAATATGTCCCAATAAAGTCCTGAAGGGTGTATCAAACACACACTTCTTAATGTTGAGGGATATCCTCAACTGCCTACACATCTCAAACATTAACCTTAAATTTTCACAATGGTCTTTAACTAGACCATACACTATCTAGTCATCCAAATAGACCTAAAGAAACTTATGGATGAAGTCTTGGAATGCTTGCACCACTATGTGTGAAAAAATAGCAGATGCATTCTTCAACCCAAAGGGCATGACCGTATATGCAAAACTTCCCCACTTGGTGGTAAAATTCATCTTCTCTTGGTCCTCCTTTGTAATCTGGACTTGGTGGTACCATGAAAATCCACCTATAAAGGAATATATTTCACACCCAGTGACTCCTTCCAAAATTCCTTCAGTGAAGGGGGTCAGAAAGGGATCAATGATACAAACCGTGTTTAATTCCCTATAATCCACATAGATCCTAATTCACCTATCCTTCTTGATGTTGATTACCATCAGACTTATCCATTACTATTCTTCCACTACCTTAATGATCCCAGAAGCTATCATTTTTCTATCTCCTCCTTAACCTTCACGCGTAAATTGGGATTCATCCGGTAGGGCCTTTTTCTAACCAGTGCACACCTTCCTTTAGTTTTATCTTCATCTCCCCCAAGGAATGATGAATACCTTTGAGTTCATGGTACCCGTGCGAGAATAAATCCTCAAATTCACACAACAAATCAATGATCTTAGAAACTTCCTTCTCCAACTAGTAATCTCCAATAATAGCTTCCTTAGGTTCTTCTCCTGAACCAATGTTAACCTTCTTTGTCTTTAAGGGTTCATGGTAGGCGCGTGTGTGAGTATCAACATTTTCCACTACCTCACATGTCCCTATAAAATGGTTAACATCCAAGCTTTCGATTCCTCTCCATCAATCACATACACCAACTTTCCTTTTTCTTTTTCCAAACACGCACACTCAAGTTGTAACTCTTTGTTTCCTCTACTTCTTCTTCAAAGCGCACCTCCAATCCTGGTTCACCTAGTAATTCCAATAGCCTATCTTCCATCCTGGCACTATCCCCCATGGTAAGGCACTTGATACCCTACAAGGCCTTATCAACTGATGGTTTGGTACTCCGATACTCAAAGGTTTGAATAAGGTCATCCGTGAGCTCTTGCCAATTCCTTGTCTGGCGGCGTGTCTCCGAATGAATATACCATGCGTGCGCGCGCAACCCTACAGTGTAGAATACAACTTGTGCACCCAGAGGGATGGTGGTAAGGCTTCGCGCCTTCTCTCTAGACCCGTTCACACTCTTGGATATGGAAAGAGGTGGGCTCCTTCCCATGGTACTCCTTGATGATGGTGGGCACATTGCTCCTAGAAAATCTAAAAAGAGAGCAATTCTTACCTCGTGCCACTCTAAAAGGCTCTCTTGATGTGTAGCCCACCACCATGCCACTATGTTGAGCAAGACATAACTTAAGCATCCCTCTCCATTCCTTCTCATTCTTCCACTGAGCTTCCACCTCCTGCAAAAGATCTTAGGGAAGGCTCCTCCTGAATACTTGGGTAGTTCTTTTCCTCCAAGGTGTCGAACCATGCGTGCCTTTGTTACCTTGGTCACCAACCTCTCAACTACCATCCCATCAATTCATAAGTCCCATGTGCCCAATTGTCACATGCCAGACTAATGTTATCACTTACTGACTGAACATCTTCAAACTAGATAACCCCATTAGTAGGGTGTATCATCTTTGGGTCTCTGATTGAGTGCACATATATCCTATCCAGAAAATCTTCCCCCAATAGTTCAATATAGGGTGTCGACTTTCCATAAACCAAGGGTATAATGACCCCTTCCTCCTTGTTCTCAAAGCTGATGTACCCTTTGTTGAACCAAAGGTCTGCATTGCTTTTGTAACACCAATGGCACCCAAGTAGTGCTAGGAAATTGTCCACCTCGACGGGTGCCAAGACTTCAAAGTCCCCAGATAAACTTATCTCCCTAGATAGTAATAGCTACATCCATTAAGATAGTGATGGGCATTTCCTTAGTTTTTTTTTCCATATACTAGCACATTCAAAGATGGCTGTAATGTAGGTCTTAACATCTGATGCCATGCATCCAAATTTAGAACATTAACCTCCACACTTGTGTCAATGAGGATATTAATGAGGACCCATCCATCTACAACTGCATTCAACGTGATCTCCTTGTCATAGCCAAGGCTGTGAGGGGGAAGGTTCATGTGCAAGACCTTCCTCTCGTGCTCTCCTTTGATGTGTGGTACCTTCTCTCTCAACCATGATCCTAGAAAGGGAATGATATTCTCCTACCTTAGCATTCTACACACCTCCTTGACCTCATCCAGGTCATCCTTTGGCACCTCAACTCTCCTTCCTTATTCCTCCCTCGTGGACTACTCCTTTAGACACTAGATTTCCCCTTGTAAGATCCGAATGACATCCATGGTGTCCTAATATATCTCTTTTTGATGCGTGGGGTCTGGATACTTTCCATGAACAACCCCCCTGAAACTTCCTCTGTCTTGGTATCTCTCTTACTTGTGTGGCTTATCTGTTGTTGTTACCAAGAAAGGCCCCAAACATGCATCATGTGTTACCCGAGGCATCCACTATATATCTACCTTATTGATGTTGACCATTATAGTGCCCTTGTCCTTCCGGTGCTGCTGATTCATATGCTCAAACAATTCTAGGCACTCCTCATACTTATGCTTCTTTCCACACCACGAGCACTACTGTAATAGGTCCAGGCATTCACATTTGTAATGCTCGTAGATCCACAATTGAAACAAGTTCCACATAGGAATTCACTCCTTCCTCCCCCATGGTTACCATGACCATGGAATCCTCCTCAAAATCCTCTTCCAGTGCACCTCCATCTATGCACTCCTCATAACAGTAATCATCACCCTTAGAACTACTTAGCAATGTTGGTTTGGCGAACCCCATGATCAATGGCCTCATGGATCTGATCAATGATCCCACGGTCCTTAGTATCATGGGTTGTAGAAGTGTAAATCTTGTAAGTAACAAGATACATTCTTCCTGATTGCATGCTATAGCAAGGGGCACCTACTCACATCATGATCCCTATGACAAATTTCACACTCTACCGCCACAACATATACTATCCTCTGAGGGGTAATTATCCTTAACGTGCCCCTCTATCTCACAATCTGTGCACCACAAACCACTATGAGTCTCATGGGGTGAGTTTGTAGATAATGTTTTGAACTACTTGGCCATAGCAGCAATCTGAGCCTCCAAGAACTGGGCTAATGCCAGTATCAACACTACCAACAACTTCGGCGTGTAGGGTAACCTCTAATGCCTCGCGTGGATCTATAAAAGTTTTATGAGATAAGGCCCTTATAAAAGGGGTGATCAACCCTCCAACAAACCATTGAGCATGTTATGAAGGGTGAATATCATATGATAATTTAGACAAGAGAGTTTTAAAGTGTGCATCATACTCCCACACACTCTCTGTCATTCCTTGTTGAATCTCCTTCAAAGCGTTGATGCTCTTCTGCTCAAACTCAAGAATGTGGAACTCTACCAAGAATGCATTATTTAAGGTAGTATAGTCCACCACTGTTTGATGAGGGTCATACTTCCTATACCAATTTATGTGTGCCCTTGCAACGTGGTTGCAAACTAACTAGCCTTCCATTATGGGGTTGTGACACCCTTCACACACCATAGCATTTCACATTTGTGAACATGTTCTACAACATCCTCAATACCTCTATAATAGACAAATGTAGAGACATTTCAAAGAAAACTTGTGGGGGTGGTTGGGGCCCAAATCCTCCTCTACCAAGATCCTTGGTTTCTACCTATGTTTCCTCCACCACCTGATCCACCAAGTCCATGTCCACTAGGTCTGAACCACCAGATCCACCAGGCCCACCAGGTCCTGAAGTGGTCATGTCAAGGGTCCCCATAGTTCCACTGAGCTACGTGCCCATGGTCTGCAACAATGTCCCACTACCAATAGTATACCTTGCTCCACTCCCAAATGTGAAACTAAATGCTTGTGTGCCTATACCTTGCCTGAAAAGTCCTAACACTGGGATAGTTTTTACAGCCATAGAAGTCCCAAATGAGAAATTATACCTCCTAGGTGTAGAATGATCACCTCCAATGTAACCAACTGGATTAGCAATATTATCCCCCTGATATGGAAAACTAAGTGCCAGGGTCTAGTCACTAGGTGGTCTCAGATGCACGCCAATGGTTCTTCTTTCTCTGTGTGACGAAGTCTCATCAGAAGCCAAAGGGGTTTCTCTCACGCACTTTCCAAGATGGGATCACATAGACTACTTAGTTTCCACATCCTTAGCTTGAACTTCAAATCCTTCCCGCAATGTCTGCTGCCATACATCCATCACACCTAAACCTTGTGTTTTTTAGCAATCTCCATTTCACGTGCTTCACCATACTTGATTCATCTTTCCTCCCTTTCTTTCTCCACCATAACATCTACCATCTTCCTCCACCCTAGCTTCCTCACCCAATGCTTAGAATGGTTTAGCCAACCATTGGGAAAGCCTCTAAACTCATGGTAATCATCAAGATCTTCAGAGCTAGAGGGACAACACATAGAAATGATCCTCTAGGCTCCCTCATAAACTCAAACTCAGCAACCTCCAAATAGGAATATGTGGAAATGGCATACTCTAGAGTGTAGCTAGCTAATACTCCTTTCCACCAATGATCCACAACACAGGTCCACGTTAGATCTACATCCTATAGCCTTTGGTATTCTTCTTGGGTCCACACATGTGATCCATAACGCCAACTTGATCTAGATGCATAGGTTGAGATCCATTCATACAGCTCCACAGGGAAGCAAGCTGGAAAAATGTCTCATATAGATCATGGTAGAGATTCTCTTCTACCCATCTATGTGCATCAAACTTAGGTCTAGTGCTAAATCTCTAAGAAAATTCATCCTCTGTGCTCTTAAACCATGATTCAACACTTTCCAATGTTAACCGCTTTGTCATTACTCATTACAGATCATGATGTATGCTAAATCCCACTACAACTTCAAAAAGAGGTCCCAGAAATGGAACCAAGATGTAGTCATTTTTACCCCTATCACAAAAGAAAGGAACCCCATACGCATCGGCCTATCACCCAGTGAAAGCTGAGCACTCACCCGAGGCACGTGTGGGTACCGAGTCTCTCTTTTATGTGAGTTTAGTGGGAAACATCATCTATGATTTGTGTGAGAGATTTCAGAAGGGAAATTAGGACATACAAGAACCATAGGGCTCAGAACAGCCTCTAGATCCTTGCAGTCATTTCAGACCAAGTACTTAACAGAATCCATAACATGTAGTATGATAGAAAGAAACATACAAGCATCAATACTTAGCATGAAAGGAAAGAGAACTCATAAGAGAGAAATATGCATCTAAATCATTGATATTCATGTATATATTATAACAGGAAACCTTATTACATCCATGGAACCATTACAAGAGGGTTATAGAGAAGTAGACCATAGTCATGCATTACACTGGACTTAAAGTAACTAAGCTACCAAAAAGAAAATTTACAACCCCCAAGCCTAATGCATCCTCTCCTAAATACAACTATCCACTTGATAGAGTCCTTGTAGCATTTCTGCAGAGCTCCGCTCACTCTCTATGGATCTCCTTCTATCTCTATAGGTGCTTGTATTTATAGCTTTCTGGACTACCAACTCACCCTCCAAAGCACCCTCAAATCCGGTGCCAAGTGTCCGAATGTGGTCCTCCATGCGAGCATGCTTCTCTAGGCCTGAGCTTTCCACTTTATCCCATGATGTTCTTCTAGAAGATTCTATCATAGGCATGTTCCTTCTTAGGCCAACTTGTCACCAAGGTGGCATCTTATCCATGTGCAACAAGGTCATGCTTTTCACGTGTTCTTCTCTGGACATCCAAATTGACTAAGTCCCGAACCCTTGGTTCTATCTTCATGCATCACACACCACAGGATTCCTCAAACCCTTCTCTTGCATGCTTTTTTGCCTTGTGTGCCATTCCATAACTAGGACCTTATACACCTACGTGCCTTCATACTTGGTCAATAATCCAAGGGAACAACATCTAGGAGGAATACAATTACCATGTTACATGGGAGAAGGTAACACCAATGTTTCTTGTCCATTTTTATCCAAATAACTCTCTTAGTTATCCGGAAACTTACATACATATTCTGGTTCATAGATCTTCATTGCTAGTGGCACTTACCTTAGTTGTCTCCTTGGCACATTAACTTGGTCATTGTTTCCCGTTTGCCCTTACGCGCTTCCCCTTCTCCACTTTCCATTTTCCTTTTCCTCTTTATTCCACTCTTACCTTGCACGCATCTTCTGTACATTCACATTCTTCCTAGCAGGTATCCATTCTATATGTACACCTTGCACTTGCTTTAATCAACTAATTCCTTAGCTTTCTCATGCACCCCGTATATTACTTTGTAATAGTTGTGCCTTGACCATACATTTTCTACTCACTAGTTTGGCCCATTTCCTCCGCACTTGTTAAAATTGTGTGTGCCTTCCTTCCGCCTTCTTACTATGCCTCATTATTCTATACGCATACCTTTGCACACTCCTCTCTTCCATTATTTTTCACGTCATTCTCTAAAACTCTTGGGTGTGCCACACATACCCTATAAAAAGTGTGCTAACATGACACCGAATCCTTAAAAAAAATTAGTGAGTGACATGTGTCAAAAATGACAAAACACTTTTGCATAGTTGGCCATTTTTTCATTCAACTAGTGCATGCCACATGTTTTGCATGTGTAAAAAGCTCTAAATTTTTTTTGATAGCCATATCTTTTGCTACAGATTTCTGATCGGCATGCACCTAGCCTCAATCGATAGTTATTGATGTAGGCTACATTTCTAGATATTTAAATTCAAATTCTTGGTAGATCTAGTAGGCAAGAAATGGGAAAACATCTTTATAGGAATTAATGAGTAGATCTAAAGTCTCTAACCACCGATTTAATCTAACCTACTAACTTTCCTTCTCCAACATGCCAAACAGACTTGGGGAAGTGCATTTGATGGATTTGGAGGATTTACATACATTGAATGCTTTTTGTTTGTGGTTGTATTTCAAAATCATATTTTTCCTTCTTCTCTTCTTCTTCCATGGATTCATCTAAATATATAAGAGCTGAATTAATTGTTAACATTGGAAATTTTGGATCCTTACGTACTTTGCTAAGGAATTCATATCTTTGTATTTTGAGTTGCAAACCTCTAGATCTGGCTCGTGCATGTGGATATCGGCCTCTTGTGCTATTATAACAGATTGTGCATCCTTGGGAGTAATACAAGCATCATTTTTTTGTTATTCTTTGCCTTAGCATGGTTATATTCTTCTTTCTTTCCTTCCTTTTACTTTGTGTTCTTGTTGTTTCTTTTAGCATCCCTTGCATCACCATTTTCTAGTTGTGTTTCATGAAAACTAATTTTGTAAATGTGTGTTGGTATGTGCTACGTGTGCCTAGCCTCCTTGATGACTTTCCCCTTCATTTTCACTCAGAACATATTGTGTTCTTCCCTCTTTTTCTGGTGTTATCACCTTCCTTAGATTATTTTTCCATTATTTTATCCTTCTCTCCCTGGTCCCTTGGTATTGTTAGCCTAGTTTTCCTTGTAGCATTAGGAGTAGCTATAGAAGTAGAAATAGATAGAGGAACCATCCTTCTCTCAAAGATCCATCTTAAGCACACAAGGTCCCACAACTTGGAGAAAATTCCATTATTATCTCAAATGACTCGATTCTTCCAGATATGAGACATGGGTGTAATTTTGAATGACCAATAGTGTCTAGCACCCCTAGTGGGACAAGCAAAGTGAAAGCTTAAATTTCATATTGCTAAGTTCTGGTGTGTGAACTTAGTATTTCCAACCTTTGGAGGCTTATTTCAACACATCTAGTGACTCCCAACATTTCTAGAGCTCTTGTTTTGTAGTCCTGAGCACCTTTATGAGAAGAGTGCATACCAAATAGAGTGTTGTAGCTGAAGGATCCTTTGAATACCTCTAGATTTTTCTAAGAAAAATAAATGCAGTAGATCATCCTCACACACATCCCCATCTCTATCACACCCTACCATGGTGCTTCAACCTCCTCCTCTAAGGAACTTTGCTAGTTTCAATGGAAGAATCCTACTCAATATCAATGTGTAGCATGATATGCCAATTTTCATGCTCAAGAGTATTCCATAATTCATAGATAAAATAAAGTCACCCCTGTTAAACACATTAAATATGTGGCCAATGTATGCACTATCTATCTGATTACACATGATGATGTTGTTATCAGGTTGGTTGTAGCCTCTTTCAAGGGTAAAGCACTCTAATGGTAGTGTGGCCTAAGAATTACATCTATTACTACATGGGATGAGCTTGGAACATCTCTATGTAATTACTTTGAAGATAAATAATATCATCTATCACTATGGGAGTAAATTACTACAAAAAAATGCGTACGCAATGAAGAGATGATTGATTTCAATATCAAATTCTAGAAGACTTGGGATAAAATTCTTCAAGTGGTAAGGCCTACAACCCAACAAGATTTATTGTACTATCTAAGGGCTTTAAATAGTGATATTTAATTCATGATTCAATCCATGATAGGTATAACCTTACCTGTTACATACAACATTGCAATAAGGGTGAGAACAATCTCATTTAGGCTGGTAAGTTGGCACCTAGGACTCATGAGTCCTTGTTCCTAGAGATGTCTCCAGTGCCCCATCCTTCTATTACTCTGGTTTCATTACAAAGCATGGAACTAGTTACATCTACATCATACTCTCCTGCACAACAAAAAAATGATGAATTAAAGGCCCTAGTTAGAAAATTTCCAACAAGGTCATATCATTGGAGAAGTAATAAGCGCAAGCCTACAGAGGTAGTTCCAATCAAGCGCAAATCCAAAGCAATCAACCTTGGTGAAATCAATATGGAAATTAGAGATATGGGTAGAACTAGTAGAATGATATATGACATGCTAATGAACACTTTCCTTTGCAAGTTATTCCTCTTGTAACACCCCTTTCAAAGGTTGCCTAGCACAAGATAAACACTTATCCCATTCCAGAAAAACATGGTAGAGGAGTCTTAATGGTTCTTTCCTTGAAATATGCCTCATAATCAATATCATTATGCCAATGTTACATGTGCGTAAGGCTACATGATCCAAAATGTTTCTAACTGTGATCATTTTATCAACATAAGTGATCCTGAGAGCCAAGAAAAGCCCGAGGCTCCTCCTGAGGCCAACTTGATATTATTTGGAACCGAGGAATTTTTCACAATCAAAAAAATTTGTAGATGACACAATCAGACTAGGTTCCCAAGTTGCAGAAAACACAATATACAAGAAGAAAATGCTCAATTTTGGCACACATGTCATAATTCCAGCAACACAGTCAAGCCCAGAAGAAGAAAGATGTAGCCAAGGCATCTAATGGTAAAATCACTTAAGTACCTACAAGTGAGGCTTTGTGAAAAATTCCTTTGGAAGTAGTGTGTAGCCCTCCTTTGGTAGGTCAATCCACTATTTCATCAAAGTTTCCTTCCTCTATACCTGAAAAAAGGAAAAATAATGCTAACGTGCCTCAAATGCACAAGTCAATGGGTTTTCCTTTCAGCATTTTGGATCAAATGAAAAGGAAAAACATAAATGTCACAATGTGGGATGCCTTAACCATTCCATCCCAGTGTTACTTATTGCATGAAGCTTTGGCCCAACTTCCACATGTAGATCTAACTATTCACAAATTGCACGCTTCTGTCAATATCTGCTAAGAAGAGGAGAAGAAATAATGTAAATATTTTTAAAACCCCACCCTTTTATATGTCTTTGATCATAGGAAAACATCTTTTCCATATCTATATGATTGACTCAAGTGCTAGTACTTTTGTCATGCCTAAGAATATTGAAAATGTCTTAAGTCTTAAGTATAGCCCCTTAATAAAATGAGTCCTATAATTTGATTGTTCAACTATCACTACCGTAGGAATAATCAAGGATCTTTAATTAACTCTCCATGCATGTCCAAGTCTAAAAATAACTCAAGATGTGTCCATCATTGATTTTGCCCCTTTGTTTTCCTTATTTTTATCAAGATATTTTACTTGTTGAAGTGGGTGGTTACTTGTCTTTTATTGGCCTCATATGTTACTCAAGACAAGGTATGGTACCCAATTTACTATACAATCTAAGCCAAATTTTTCCTATCATGTAGATTCATATGTCCCATCCCCTCTCCAGGCTAACTATTTAATCCAAGAAGAATAAGTCAGTGTATGAAGAGTAGCATCTTCCACCTTCTATCCCTGATCTAGAACTTGATGAGTGGGCAAAGAGTCACCATAAATTTGAACCATATTTAAAGAGCTAGAAGCTTATGAAATTGGGGGTACTTACTGAATTCTCAAAGAATAAGTTATGTTTCCACGCGTGCTCAGGAAACATGAAGATAACCCTGGTCTAGATGGAAATTATACATTGATGGATGTAGAATCATAAATGATGTAGGATCAGGAGTTGTTCTCATTTCTCCTAAGGATGAGAAATTATTCTTCATGCGCAAGTTATAGTTTACATGTTCTAACAATATGGCAGAATATGAGGCCTTGATGCATGGTCTATTTATTTCTAAAAAGGAGAAGATTAAGGCAGTACAAATATTTTGGGACACAAAATTGGTTATCCACCAAGTCACCAAAAAAATCCAAGTGAATAATAAGCTTCTAAATTCTTATAGACATAGATTTTGGGACCTCTTTGAGAGATTTAATGCTCTAAATCTGTAGGTGGTGCCACACAAAATAAATAAGGAAGTTGATCATATGGCCGCACTTGGTTCACAGTTTGCTCTTGTTGAGGAATTTTTTGAAGGAAACAATCTTAGCAAATCAAAATGGTGATTAGACCATCCATTCAAAATAACAACATCAGTTGGTAAGTGTTTGATAGTGACGTGTAGATCATCTAGTTTATTCAGAATGAATTTGAGTTCTCATCAAACATGCAAGATGACTTTCATGAAAGCTATGGTGACCAAGTAATATAGTTGAAGACAAAAAAGTTTCCTAAAGGGTTAGTTACCTTAGATAAAATGTTTAGCCTTGATGATGAGTTCAATGGTGAAGAAAAGTATATGTGCATCACACAAGAAGAATGCTCCCCAGTCACTATTGTGCATAGAAAGGAATTATTTCTCAGTAAAGCTTGTGCACATGATGAAAATTAGGCCTTCATCTCTCTCTATCAAAAATACAATGATATAATTTCATGGGAGTATGAAGACCTCAAATTTTTTGATCCAAGTGTTACTCAACACTCCATTGACTTTGATACTAGTATCAAGCTTTTCAGAAAAAAGCAGTGACCATTTAATCCAAAGATAGAGCTCCTCATGAGGAAGGATTTATCCAAACTCATTGAGGCCAAGATAATATTTCGATCAATTAATTTACCTAGGTCATGAATCTAGTTCTAGTGCACAAGAAAAATGCTGAAATCAGACTTTGTGTTGATTTCAAATATTTGAACAAGGCATATCTAAAGGATCATTATCCTTTGCCTTCAATGGTGTAGATTTTTCAAAGTGTGGTCAGGATGAAAAGATTCTCAATGTTGGATGGGTATTCAGGTTTCAATCAGATCTTGGTCGATGAAGAGGATTAATTCAAAATAGTGTTTACAACTAAGTAGGGAACATATGCGTATCAGAATATGCCTTCAGTCTATCAAACAAAAGCTCAACATTGAAATACACCATGGATATTACATTCAAATGCTATATCAAGGAGTTCATCTTGATTTACCTTAATGACATCATAATCTTCTCAAATAAAAGTGTGGATCACATGGAACACTGGAGAAAGTATTTGAGAGATAGAAGGTACGGGGTATCTCTCAACCCCAAAAATGTAATTTCACGATAGCACAGGGAAAGCTCTTGGGCCATGTGGTTTTAAAGGATGACATTATAATTGATCTTGAGTGTGTTTCAACCATCTTAGCTCTTTCCTATTGGCACACAAGAAATCCTTGCAATATTTCCTTAGAAAACTCAATTTTTTAGGTATTTTACCCTTTACTTTGTAGGATTGGTTCATCCTATCACCCTCATGCTCAAGAAATACAACTTTCATATGGATGGTAGAAGGAAAGGAAATATTCAACAAAATAAAGCAAGAGATTGCTTGCATGCTAACACTTATAACCAAAATTATTCCAAGGATTTCATCCTTTATGCTTATATCACTTATACAAGTGTTGCTATTGTCCTAACCCAAGAAAATGAACAAGGGTTGGAATAACTAATGGCTTTCTTCAGCCAAATGTTAAAGGATTATGAATTAAAATATAGTCACATAGAGAATCAGGTCTTCACCATCATACATGTGCTCAAGAAATTCAAGAGTATGGTCACCAAAAATCATATCAAGGTTTTAGTTTCCCACTCTTGTGTTAGAGACTTCATCATGGGAGAAGAGATATGTGAAAAGAGAGTATAATGGGTAACTAAAATCATGTAGAATGATGTGATAATCAAAGCCACTAAACTAGTAAGAGGTAGCATGCTCTATAAGCAGGTTGTTGAGGATTCACACAATTAATCTGACACTTCATTGTTCCTTGATGAAGCTCTCCCACATGTAGAACTTGAGCAAAATATAGATCCTGGCACATGCGACTAGATAAAGGACATGATCACATTCATTTCCAAGGGTGCATACCCTCTTGGTTTAAACAAGGAAAAAATAAGAAAATTGAGGTTATTATATATCCCTTATGTTTTAATTGATGGACTTCTCTTCAAAAAGAATCTTAATGATGTGTTGTTAAGATGTATCAATGACACATAAACTAAAAAGGTGTTAGTAGAATTTCATGATGGATTCTTTGGTGGACACTTCTCTTCCAAAACTATAGCAATGAAGATCATAATGGTAGTTATCTTTTAGCCTACTCTATTTGTAAATGCACACAATTGGGTCACAAAATGAAAGGAATGCGCTTTATTTGTAGGAAAGAAGAGATTGGCAGTGCTTCCCCTCTGACCAATCCAAGTAGATCAACCTTTTGCGCAATGGGGTCTCGACTTCATAGGCATGATCAATCCACCTTCAATTCACCTTCATAGGCTACGAACTACTTTACTAGATGGAAAAAAGTTGTCATGCTCGGGAATCAATTGAGTTAGTCATCCTTCACTTTTGAAGGTATAGCCACAATGTTTAACATTCCTAAAGCCATTATCTTTAAAAATGAAAAAGCCTTCCTTGGCACTAAAATCACTAATTGGGCTCTAAATTTGGGCATATATTTGAATAATTCTTCCAACTATTACCTTTAAGGCAATGGTCTAGAAAGTCAACAAATAAGAACCTGATCAAGATCATAAAGTGCACAATGAAAATCAGCCAAATACAGTGGCATATAAATGTCGTGAATGCACTCTGGGCAGATAGAATAAAATTTAAAAAGGCAATAAGAAATTCACCTTATAATTTTTCTATGGAAAGGAGGGTACACTTCCTTTGATGCTAGATTTGAACTCATTGGCACTTGCCTAGTAGTTGGATTTTAAAGGCACAAACTAGAGAGGAATCAGAATAGTAGAACTGGTTAATCTTGAAGAATCAAGGAACTCTGCCATGATCAAGCTAAAAAAACATCAGCAAGTAACAAAGAAATGGTTTGAAAAAAAGGCTAGGCCTCGAAGCTTTGAAAGTTGGGGACTTGGTTTTGAAATGGGATGCTGAAAAAGCTCAACCATGGCACCATTCAAAGTTTGATGCACTTTGGAGTGGCCCATATATCATCAATTCATGCAAGGAGGATAACTCTTTTGAGTTAACTCATCTTTATAAAGGCATGAAATAAATCCCAATAAATGAGATCTATCTCAAACTCTTCCATTAATTCTATTGCATCATCTTGTAAATATTAAGCAGTTTCAATTCCTCCAAGTGTATTACGTGCACATTATTTTTTCATATATAAATTCTTTCTTCTCGTGTGCTTCTTATGTGTGCTCTTCTTTTTCTTCTAGGATTCCTTTTTTTTCTTTCAGCATTTTTGCAGGATTCAAAACAGAGCTATGAAATGATTCAAGTGACTCTAAAAGGCAGTTCTTCAAAGTTGAAGATCAAAATTTCATGACTACACAACATAATCCATGCCCAATGGATACTATAGGCTATTGATTTCCTTCATCTATTAGGCAGATGGCCCGAAAGTCACCAAAACTATTATCCAAATAAATCTTCTAGTTATCTGGACAACTTACATACATATGTTGTCTTAGAAATCTTCATTACAAGTGGTGCACACCTCAGTTATCTCCTTGGCACATTAACTTAGTCATTGTTTCCTTACACACCGTTGCGCGCTTCCCCTTCACCCCTTTCAATTTTATTTTTCCTCTTTATTCCACTCTTACCTTATGTGCATTTTCTGCGCATTCACCTTATTCCTAGTACCTATTCATCCTTCATGTGCACCTTGCACTTGCTTCAATCAACTAAGTCCATGGCCCTCTTGCATGCCACACATGTTAATCTTTAATAGTTATGCCTTGACCATATGTTTTCCACTCACCAATTTGTGTCATTTCCTCTACATGCGTTGCGATTGTGCATGCCTTCCTTTTACCTTCTTCGCGCACCTCATTCTTTCGTGTGCATACCTTTGCGCTATCCTCTATTCCATTTCATGTTAATTCATTCTCTAACATGCTTGGGTATGCCACACACAACCTATCAAAGTGCACCAACAAGGCACTAAATCCTTGCATAAAATTAGTGAGTGACACATGGAAGAAATGATAAAACAATTTTGCATAGTTGTCCATCTTTCCAGTCAAACAATGTGCGCCATGTGTCTTACATGCATGCATAGACAACTATGAAAATATTCCGATAACCATATCTTTTCCTACATAGCTCTAATTAGTAGATGCCTAGTCTCAATCGATAGATGTTGATGAAGGCTATAGTGTTATATATTCAAATTCAAATTCTTAGTGGATTTGTTAGGTGAGAAATGGGAAAACGTATTTCTATGCATTAATGAGTAGATTTGATTACTCCAACCACCCAATTTGATATAATCCACCCTCTTTCCTTCTCCAACATGCCAAAAAAACTTGGAGAAGTGCATTTGACAGATTTGTAGGCATATTTGTAGGAATTGAATGCTTCTTGTTGGTGGTTGTATTTCAAAATGGGTTTCCTCCTTCTTCTCTTCTTCTTCCATGGATTCATCTATAAATGCAAGAGTTAGGCTCATTGTTAACGTTGGGAATTTTGGATCCTTATGTACTTTGCTAAGGACTTAATATATTTATATTTTGAGTTATAGACCTCTAGATCCGGTTCGTGCATGTGGATATTGGCCTCTTGTGCTATTGTAACAAATTGTGTATCCTTAGGAGTAATACAAGTATCATTTTGTGGTTATAATCTTCCTTAACATGGTTATATTCTTCTTTCTTTCCTTCCTTTTACTTTGTTTTCTTGTTATGTCTTTTTACATCCCTTGCATCACCATTTTCTAGTTTTGTTTCATGAAAATTTATTGTGTAAATGTGTGTTGGTCTGCGCTACGTGTGCCTAGCCTCCCTTCATGCTTTTCCCTTCATTTTTTCTCAAAATAGATGGTGTTCTTCCCTCTTTTTCTAGTTTTATCTCCTTCCTTAGATTAGTTTTCCATTCTATTATAATTTTATCCCTGGTCCCTTAGCATTGTTAGCTTAGTTTTCCCCTTCAGCATTAGGAGTAGCAGTAGTAGTAGAAATAGATAGAGGAACCTACCTTCTTTGGAGATTTGTCTCAAGAGCACAAGGTCCCACAACTTGGAGATAGTTTCATTATTGTCTCAAATGACTTGGTTCTTCCAAATACAATACATGGGTGCAAGTTTGAATGACCAACATGCGATATGGAATTCTAGTGGATCTATGAAATAGAAAAGAGGCATATTTTTGTTTAAATCTTATGTGGGACAAGCGCACATTGTTCGATGACTCGTCGAGATAATATTATAATGTGGCATAAGGTA
Source organism: Taxus wallichiana var. yunnanensis (assembly GCA_018340775.1). Lineage (NCBI taxonomy): Eukaryota > Viridiplantae > Streptophyta > Pinopsida > Cupressales > Taxaceae > Taxus > Taxus wallichiana. The sequence continues at coordinate 245,649,782 of CM031244.1, forward strand.
ATAATCACATTCTCTATTATATTTCTATAGACCAATGCACCTTCAAGGATATACGACTATCATGGGAGGGAATCAGCCTTGTACCACATTTAGGAATGTGAGAAATCTTGGATAGAAAAACCAAAATATTTATGCCCCTCCCTCTAGGTGCATAACTTGTTTTCCACTTTACAGGATTATGTGTGTGCTTGGTATGTCCATTCAAATTTATGTCATTAGATAGGAAATTGGAAAGAGTTAACAACATATATTATTTATATTGTTGAGTATCTATCTTCTAAACCATTAGTGAATGAGGCTTTGTAAGTAGTCAAGCACCTTACTCTGGGAGATAGTGCCAAAGCTTAATACCTCATCCTATATTTTTAGGGAGCTTGATTTGGAGATGTGCTTCAAGGAAGGAGAAGAAATAGAGGAAGTACAATTTGAGTGCACATGCCTAGAAAAAGATAAAATAAAAATGGTGTACCTGATAGAAGATGAAGAGATAGAGAACCTCAAAGTTGATCATATATAGGGTACGTACGACATCTTGGATCATGCGGATGAGAATGCATGCGCCTACTATGATCCATTGAAGACAAATAATTCCAAAATTAACATAGAAGTAAAACTTACAGAAGAAATCATTGGTGATTACTGGATAGAACAAGAGGTCTCAAAGATAATTGAGCTTCTCGTGACTCTAGGACTTTTTCCCTTGCGGGTATCATGAGTTAAAAAGATTTCATCACTCATTGGTAGAGATGTAGATTAAGCTAAAGGAAGGTGAGAACCCGATTAGGAAGAGGCCTTATTAGATGAAATATAATCTACGTGTAAAGGTGAAGGAGGAGATTGACAAGATGTTGGAATCTGGGATCGTTGAAGCTATTGAAGAATCTGAATGGGTTAGTCCAATGCTGATTAGTATCAAGAAAGATGGAAGGATACGGATCTATGTAGACTATAGATACTTTAATACTACATTTGTTATAGATCCTTTTCCAAATCCTTTTACCGAGGAAATATTAGATGGGTGTAACAGTCTTGATATCTACTCTTTACGAGATGGATTTTCGTGGTATCAGGTATGGATTGCAAAATAAGACTAGAGAAGACTAATTTCACCACTAAATGGGGAATTTTTTCTTATATGATTCCCTTTGGACTTAAGAATGTGCCTACTATATTTTTTAGGCATTTTGGTGTAAACATTCCAAAACTTTATTCATAAGTTCCTACAAGTATACCTGGATGATTGGACAGTGTATGGATTAGTGAAAGATCATTGCAAAAACTTGAGATTGATGTTTGAAAGATGCAAGTAGTTAATTATCTCTCTAAACAATAAGAAATGTGTCTTTACTACTCCTTTTGACACATGTATAGGTCATATTATTTTAAGGAAGGCTTATTGGTAGACCTTGCCAAAGTTGTTATTTTGGGTTTGGAGGAGCCTGCCAATTAAAGCGTAGTGCATGGATTTTTGGGGCATATGGCTTACTAAAAAAATTCATCAAAGGTTATGCCATAATTTTCATTCCGTTTGAATAACTATTGAGGCACAAAGGAAGATTTCATTGGGATGATGTGGAATAAATGGCTTTTGATACATTGAATGAGAAGCTTACTATTGTGCCCATTTTGCGCTTTCCCTCTTAGGCCAAGCCCTTCCATGTGCATTTAGATGCATCAAGTATGGAAATTGAAGCAGTGTTAGCAAAACCTGGAGAAGGGGTTTTTATCACCCTTTATGTTTTGCAAGAAGAAATTTAACTCCGACTAAGGAGAATTACACAACAGAGTGCAAAGCATTGTCTACAATTTATGCATTGCATAAGTTTAAGTAGTACTTGTTGGATACTCCATTTATATTTTACACAAGATCACATGACACTTAAGTATTTGTTAAACAATATTGTTTTGCAAGGGAGTATATACCAATGGATCTTGTTATTTGAGTAATTTGACTTTTTGATGGTATTCAAACTAGGAAAGTGTAATTCGGGACATGACTATCTTTCTAGAATTAATTCAGGTGAGAACATTTAGAGCATTAAAGACACAATGCCATATGTACTTTTTCATATTTTAATGGACACCCACTAGTTTGGAGGATATTGTTGTCTTTTTATGAATACGTGTGGCACCTGACAGAATGAATAGTATAGAAATGAAACATCTTGTCATTTGTGTCATCCCTTATATGTTGATTAGCTAATATTTATAAAAACTTGGCTGGGATGAGGTTTTGTGTCAGTGTGTACTAGAGCATGAGCGTGTGGGTATTATGGAGGAATCTCATAGAGAGATTTTAGTGGAAATTATGTTGGTTAAGCCACCTATGCACAAGTTTTTAATGGTTGATTTGTGGTGTGAGACATTGTATAAGGATTTCAATAATATTTCAGGGGATGTGATTGTTGTCAGCACCTTATAAGAAACTTGGGCATATAGGTGAAATGTCATTAATGCCTATAACAAGTTTGGAACCTTTTGAAAAATGGGAAATTGACTTCATGGGACCTATTTCCCCGTAACGTGCAAGACAGGGTCTCGCTACTTCATTACTTGTATAGACTATCTTACACGGTGGGTGGAAGTAGCACCTATGAAGGATTACACTGCAGCTACTACAAAGAAGGTTCCTTTGGGAAAATATCATAAGTAAGTATGGATGTCAATTGAGTTTAACAAGTGATAGGGGTACTCATTTCTTGAATGATATTGTTAGGATATTATTGGCAGAATTTATGGTAGCCCATCATAAAACTACACCCTATCACCCACAAGATAATTGAACCATTAAAGGTTTCAACAAGATTTTGAACCACACATTGATAAATATTTGTGATGTTGGGAGGAAGGATTGGGATGATAAAGTATTTTTGATCTTTGGTCTTATAGAAAAACCTACAAGAGACTTAAAAAAGCTAGCGCCTTTAAGTTGGTGTTTAGTATCGATGTTGTTTTATTGGTTGAATTTATTTTACCATCCCTATATATTTCGTATGCATGAGGATTGGCTGATGAGAAAGCACTTGAAGAGTGCATAGAGAAATTGATGTAGTTGGATGAGAGGCATGTTATAGCCCGATGGATCTAGTGGATAGAGAAAGAAAGATAGAAGGTGCGGCATGATCAAAACATTAAAAATAAGAAGTGTAGGTTAGAAAAATGGTTCTCTTGTATGATTCTAAGTTTTTGTACCACCCTAGAAAGTTCCAGGTGCATTATTTGGGACCGTATGTCGTGACCCGTATACTTGACTCGGGAACTTTCCGGTTATAAGCTTTGGATGGAGCACGGTTGTCAAGTTTCTTTAATAGGAGTAGGTTGAAGCCATACTATAAATAAGTCTTATTGGTGTTTGTAATAAGCAGTGTTGCCATTCAACTTAGGTTTCACTTTAATGCATTTTACTTTCATTTTTTTCATTATTCTTGCAATTTTTTCCATGATTTTTGCACGTTTGTGCATTAGTATCTAATTGCATTTTAAGTGGTTCCATTGCATAGAGGATTGCACATACCTTTAGTGTGGGGTGGATTGGTGTATAAATTCAAAAAATGGTTGGCGTATTTGTAAAGGAGGCTGGATTGATGGAAGACTCATTCGGAATGATTGGTGTAAAGGTAGAAGAATGATCTATGTGGTATATAAGGTGTTTTGGGTTTGTGTTGTAGTAGAGGTTTTTTTAGAAGAGTTGAGTTGATTAAAGACCACGTAAGATAGACATAAAGATCATGTAGTGTAACATGAGGTAGGCGGAAGCATGGGAAATTACTTAGTGCATAGCGCAAAGGTTAAGTACTTTGGTGCAATAAGGCACACGGATGAGGTCTGTGGCAAGAAAGTAATGACATCACGCTAGAAGGTTATGACTATAGCATGTGAGGTGGAGTCGCAAAAGTTGATTTAATTGGATAAGGTAATTTATTAAAATGTAATGATAAGATGCATGGGTTAGAAGGATATTAAGGTCTTGGAAAATTATAAATAGGAGTGAGGGTAGTCATTCTAACTACCTTTCCTTTGAAAAAAAAAAATTCTCTCGAGTGATTGAAGTGTAACAAGGGTGTGATAAGGAAGTGAAGTACTTTTTATGAACTAGTGGCATTGTGTGAATTGTAACAAGATCTTATAGTGTAGCAAGGGGAAATAAAAATAGTGAGGTAGTAGGGGATTACGTAGAAGTGAAGCTATTGAAGTTGATGAGCTTAGGAAGAAAAGGAGGAATCAAAACACCTAGGGCATAGAGTAATGACACAAAATAAGGAACAAATCAAGAAGACGATAGTGGAGAAGGAGGAACCCATTGAGGTTTACTCAAAATGTAGTACCCCCAAGTGTGATTAAGGTGGAGAAGGAGTTTGAATTTGTATAGGTTTAAGATTAGTGAATTCAACCACACAATAGATGAACATGACAATTTGATGTGGGTAGATCTAGTCAAATATGTTCCATGTTTAGGCAAGCTCAAAAACCATAGGGTGGATGACTCAGTATAATAGGAATTGTACAAGACTAGGTTTTTGCAGCTATGGGAGCTTCCTTTCTTCACTAAACCTACATCACTCTTTAGATGGTTAATGTTGCAAGTACACAATGATTTCTTCTAATTTGTGTAGAGGAGAATGAGACTTATGGTCCAATTGATTAGAAGAGTAACAAGCCTGTGGAAACTGGTGAGGACATGGCATTCGATTTATGTGCCACTACAAAGATCAAAGAATTGGTGAAGAATTAAGCTATGAGAAGGGAGGAAGGGCTCAAAGTTAATTTTGGTGTGTTGACCAACGTTAAGGGTCGCAACCTAACTCATAAGTGGAAAATTAGGTGCATCATAGTAGTGGACATATATAAATAAGAGATTCATGTCCATTACATATAGGGTATCCAAATGAGTGCACTATAACTTCACATAATTTATTACAAATAGTATCACTAAGGAGGCATGGGTGTAGAATGAGTTTGGAGAAAATATCATGTGGGGATATATACTATTGTTGATTATATTCTAGGAAATTAGTATCCCTGATAGACCAGATGGGAACATGTGGGTTTACCCACCGACACACCCATCTCTTATGGTACAGTTTTCATAGTTTACTTGTGATGGTTCCATCATGAATACTTAGAAGGATTGGATGAACAAGTGGTATGAGAGACTGCACAAGGATTTTGAGAATGAGTGGCACATTCCACATGAGTTGCCACAAGTTATAGGGGACTAGGTGAAGTTTGTAGTTATGCAACACTTCAACTTGGAAAGATTCATGATGGCCAAAGGAGAAATGGGGCCATGGTGAAAACTTCTGTTTTCATTCACTACTAAATACATGAGCTTTTCCATCAATCAATTAAAAAGGACACATAGAAGTTGGCCTTCAAATGCGATAAAGTAGACGTTGATGTTCACACTCTACAAATAACTTATAAGTATGATATGAGGTTGGAATATGTCAAACTCTTGGAGCTAGAATTCCTAGATCTACATCCATAGATCAATGTTACCATTAAGGGCTACATCCACCATGTTTTTGTGTAGCTACGCCCTAAGATGTAGGGAGGAGTTGAAGTGGAGGTTACAGAATCCACCTTTCCAAGGCCATGGGAAGCACCAATCTGCGTATGAAGGTAGTCCATGTAGAAGGAGAGGAAGAAGAGGAAGGAAGTGAGGAGAAACTGGATAATTCCCAAAAAAGGAAGTATTTTACATATAGGAATAGCAATGTGGGCGCAGGTACATCACAACAAGGAAGTGTTGAGGATTCATAGACATAGTGTGAGGAAGTTAAACATCTAGAATGAGAAGAGACAAAACACAAAAAGCAAAGGTACACAATGTCTCTAGTTTTGTGATGGAGACAAGCTCAAAAGAAGATCACACAACATCCAAGAAGGAATTTAAGGAGGAGGAGGAGAGAAGGGATGAGGTGGATACCAAGGCACCAACTATTGTGTGCACCAAAGAGAAAGAACATTCTTCAAAGGAACCTTTGAAGAATCTAGCGTGAGGGAATTCACCTATCCATCCCACTAACCTAAGATAAAAGAATAAAGGAGACTCCTTTATTATCAAGGAGGATAAAGGGTTTACTGTAGGGTTATACACCTTGAGGAAACAACGTTCAAAGTGTAAGGCAAAGAGAAAGAAGTGAATGACTATGTCCCCTCATATATACTTTATGGATAATCCAAGGAAGGTGTTACATACAAGGTTCCAAAACACCCTTGCCTTGAAAAATTTCTATGCTTGGGATATTTTGGACCAAGATGGGGGCATAACAAGGACTAGGATTATGATAAGTTGGAATCTACATTTTCATGCAGAGGAGCCCAAATTTGAGGTCAGCAATCACTCGATCAAGACCATTCATTTGAGGAAGGAGGGAGAAATGTATAAAACAATGTATCTAAGCTACCTAGTGATGAATAGGTATGTAACACACTGCAAAATATGTCCTCATAGGTTATAAGGTAGAGTTTGGACATAGGGGCAACTATTCGGACCTTGGTTCCAAATAAAATGGGAAAGAAAAAGGAGATAGAGATAGTGTGCCAAGGGTTGAGAAACAAGCAGGCACGGACTAAGGAAGCATATGATCAGGTTGGCACCTTAGTTAAGAGGGTCAGGGATAATGTCCCACATTGGTGAGCCAATCTAGGATGTATTACAATGTTGAGATGGAGTACTTGGAAGATCTAGTGGGGATGTTACTAACCAACATCAAGGATGGCATGGGAACCACAACTGAGGAGCTTGCAAAGAAGAGAGAGAATAACAAGATCACTGTCAAGGCCCAGATCACTGAGTTGGAGGAATTTCTCACCCAACTCAAGGAGGAAAACATTTTGGCAGATAGAGGCTTCAAAATTTGTCAGAAATGTGAGCCCATTATTGATGCATGGGTAGCTAGATGAAGAGATCGACCTCAAGGCCTTGTAGGAGAAGGTTTCGACAAATAAAATTGAGCACTCCCAATTGATTATTGACACCACAACGCATAAGGACAAGATTAAAACTAGGTGCAAGAAACTAGAATTTCATATTGGTTAACTCTGAGATTCTATCACATAATGTATGGATGAGTTCAAGGGTGTTTTCATAGAGCTGGTGGTGGTCATAGAAGAACTCAAAGGGAAGGTTGAAGATATTGCACCAAACCAAGCTCTCAGCATAGTAGATGGGGTGCAGGGGAAGGATGGAAGAATTTGAAGGCCAAGATAGATATGGAGTTACATGAACTCCTCTAGTTAGTCATCTAGACTATTGAGTCATGTAGGATTTTTTTCCTTAGCTAATTTTTATATCAATGGATGTATGTTCAGTGAGAAAAAATACTTTCATGAGTGGTAATCAAACTACTATGGGGTAGCATTGAACCCCTAAGGAAACTAGGCACCTAAGGCATGGAAGGTTTTTTGCTCGCCAACGAGGTGCAAAGGCTCACGCGGAAGTAACTTTAGGGAAGGAGCGGAGGTTCGTTCTAAAGAAGATTAGGCTCGGGACTTAACCATATTTTGGACCATAGTCGAAGTTGCAATAAGGGACATGTGGAGATGTAGTTAGATCTAATTCTAAAAAAGGATGGAACATGGAGACTTGCAACCTAAGGAAATAATATTCTAGGATATGGTTATCATGACAAGATTAGGAGTTGTAAAGTGGTTTAGGTTATGGTTTAGCTGGCACTTGCATGCTGAGGATACTTTAGTATGGAAAGAAATGATGACATTTGGCAGGAGGTTCACTCTAAGTGATGAGTAGGTGGTAAAGAGAAGATTCCCAAGAACCCTTTGATATGTATTTATTTACATGGAAATAGAGGGAGAAGGATGTGAAAAGAGAGGTGTGTGTAATGTGTGATGTATGTGTGAAATAAAGTAGAGAGATCTAGGAGAGATATGTGTGATCACTATTGTAACTTTTATAATGGAGCCATTATAGGAGAATACTGAAACTCTGATGATGTATCTAGTCCATTTATGGATTTATTGATATATTTGGCTATTGTAATAAATGTGAATCAATATAATGGTGTTTTCCTAAATATCAGTGTTCAATGGATCCAAGTGTTTGTGTTCTATGCTCATGGTCTAGATTTGGTTCCTGTATGTTCTTTTTAGTATTCAGAATCATAGTATGGATCATTTAAGCTTAGATCTAGTTTCTTTATCTATATTATAAGATGTATGCATTTATATTTGTGCATTTTTATACCATTCATGGTAATATTCTTGCAAGGCTCACATAAAAGAGGGTCTCTACGCCTTTGTGTGCCTCAGATGAGCACCCAATTTAGGATGGGTGATATGTCGTGCACACCGGGAATTTAAGGGTTGGGAAAAGTGATTAAAAATTTGACACAATGATGTACGATACAAGAAATGACTTATATGGCATAGAGCCATGGTATACCAAGTAAACATATATATGAGACTAGAAAATCAATGACAAATAAAATGGTGTTGAGGGTTTTTGGTCCTACAGTAATAGGAAGAAAAATGTGACCTACACATGGGTAGACTGAACCATCATATGCATAGAGTGAGAGGGATGATGGCCTAAAATAGCAAGCTAAAAGACTTAAATTTTCAAGGAATGACATAGAATGTAGATTAAGTTTAGATCCATTATCAATTAAAGTACACTTAATACCCATATTGATAATGTGGATCATAATATGTAAGGGTTAGTCTTTATCAAAATTATTTAAATGAGCAGGAAGATTATATTCAAATGATAAGTGTTGCGAAAATAAATCTACAAAATTTTGATACATTGAGTAAGGATACATATCAGCACATAGGTGGGTAGTGGCTAGAAGATGATGGAATTTATACCTTACATCAAGATGTGCAAACAAATAATCATGATTGAGATACTCATGATGACTAGACTCTAGGATGATAAGAAATGAGGATGCTAAAAAGTGTGAAAGCATTCGAGTTCACAAAAATGATTAAATAAAATGTGGAATTTATTCTAATTTTATAGTTAATCAAATATTAAGGACAACGTTAAATAACAGATAAATGCATAAAGAAAATGACCCAAGAAATCTAAGTTATGAAAATATGAAACCCTAAAGTGAAAGAAGGCTTAGATAGAGCTTAGTTGATTCAATGATTCTTCGGGACTGTGTCGCAGAATAAACTAGATGAACAAAATCCATGAATGAACACACGAAGCTCCGAGAAAACAAAAATATGGAACAATAGCACTGGAATGGGGTGCCACACGAGAGGTACAGGGGTGTTTGTGGGTACCCTAGTCTATGAAAAAGGTCTGCAAACCTCCTCTAAAGTGTCACTAAATGATAAATTTCTTTCTCTTCATGTCTCACTAGATTTGCTAGACAATGCAATATACCACTAGAAATTAGTGATGAAGATGAGACATGAAAAACCCTAATACAAGTATCAAACCCCTAAAAAAATAAACATGCATATGAAGGGTTTGAACTATCCTCGGCTTCCACAATGGTGGACTTATTAATTGAGCATGCACAACATCTCACACCCGATTTAATTCTCTTTGTGTGTGTGCAATCATGCCCTAGGTTCTCTTGTGCCATTCACACTTTGTGAAAGTAACAAGTAATAACTATGTGTAGAAATGTAATAAAATGGTGGATGAAATAGAATAAACTTCCCTCATATGCAGTGTGATACGAGATAAACCAAATAAATCCATTACACTCAATTTTTTATATTTGTAGTTATAAAGTGTAGCAATCATTATCACGATATCCATAAGTAATTTTATGATAATTGTAAAATGATTGAGCTTTTATTCTTTCAATCTAGTATTATGGTTAATAATGACTAGGTAATAAAGTGATAATGGGATTAATGAGAAGCGTAGAAAAGATATAATGTTGTGTATCATGCTTTTCAAATTAAATAGGTTGATCATGTGGAAAATACTTATTTTTACCTCTATGTATGAATTTCACCTCACTTGTATGAGCACATGTAGTGGCCATACAAATTGTATCGTATTGCTTATTAGTAGATTTAGAAATATCATGATTATAGAGATATGATTGACATAGGTATTTGAAGTATCCTTTAGATGTGTTATCTCATCCTTGATAGATGTGATCTCCATATTCATATCTTGAAATTTATCTTGGAAATAATGGTGTAAATATTGAATAGACTCTATGATATCCTTATGAAAGGTTTCATAATTATTAGTAGGAGGAGCTGAAATATAACCAAAAATCAAATTTACATAAGAATGTTTCATATTATCATGGAGCTTGATTTTGTGCACTCTTTTTGCAAGAGTGTCTCTTCTTGTTGGGTGTCATTGAAGTAAAGGATACAAGGATACTTTATAAAATATGGCATGGGCCATGATGGAATAAAAAATGATATAAGAAACTCCAATTAGGTATAAAAGAGTAAGAATCAATATATGGAGGGATGAAAATCAAAATAACATGGGGATAAGACCGAAAATTGTTGTTGAGAAAATAAGTGACCATCGTCAAATGAATAAAATAACCATATATAGAAATAGAATTTTAATTTTACAAAAAAATACGTACTTTTTAATATAATAATGTGAAATAAAAACCTCCAAGGATTTTTCCAAAAGTGTGTATTTTTCCTACTATTCCATAATTACTAAAAAGTAATATTGAATTTTCAAAAAGTATGCTAAACATTATGGAAAACAAAAAGAGATTTTTGTAAAACATTAACTCAAAGGAATTTGAAAATAGATTTGTTATGTTTGACATGTGAAAGAAACGATGATTGGGTAATTCAGAGCCCTAGAAAGTGACCTAAATGGTAGAACTAACCATGAAACCCTAGGAAAATTTGTGCAAATTAGATTTATGGTAGATGGTAGAATAAAATAAGATGTGGATCTAAAGATAAAATGCATATATGAACCCTAATGAAACTAGGGTTTGGATATTAATAGACATAATACACAAAAAGTGGGTGCTAGATTAGGTTAAGGATTCGATCAAAAGTGGGTTCACCAAATATTTTCACCCTTTTTAGATTTGATTAAGATTTACAAATATCCAAAAAGGAATGAAATAGAATTTATATGGGTTATTTTGAGTAATTAACTTCCAACATTAATCATTCAATATCATAACAATGCATTAATACTTGCAACAAATGTATATAATATAAAACAAGACCACAAATACATGGGATTGTGTACACTTAACTGATTACAGACGATTCTAGGTAAATTTAGGTGATCTAGATGATGAAATGGGTATCTAGACCCAAGAATGCTTTATAACTAGAACTATGACTTGAAAATATCCATGTTTTTAAACCGTATAATAGGGGCATAAAGCATCTCTACATTATTGACCTCTTTATATTGTTTTTCACCTTCTCAAAAATATGACATAAAACTTTTTGGGATTGTCATTTGCCTCTTTTACACTCTTTTTCGATGAATTTTAGTCGCATTACGAGGGTCTATAAATACACTGCTCAATCTTTCAAATCCTAACCATAGATGAGAAGTCCTACAAAACAAATATTACTTAGGTTGTGGGAACCCTTTTGCATCATGACATTGGAAATACTCCGAAGAGGCCTCAAAATTCACATAGTTCCCCACCTAAAATGTGATATCTATTTATAGTGCAATCAAATTTGACATCCTTTATTTGAAAAATCTTGACTTAAATTTCTCTCCTACAAATATACTTGATTGAGTGACTTTGAGTGTTTACAAATGTTGGAAGCAATCCCCTAAACCTAGTGGAAAGCTTTTTACTTGTAGAGCATAAGTATTATCGGAGTGTACGGAGCTTTGCATGCTTTTTGTGTTAGATTTTGCAATAGGAGTCCATAAAAGTGTTAGGTGCTGAATGAGGTGGGGTTCACCTGCTCATATATAGTTCCAAAGGTGATTTAAGTTACAAAGACCAAATGAGAAGGAATAAATGACCCCAAAAATAATGTGCAACTGGATTTTTGAGATCAAAGTGAGCAGGGTTAAAAATGCAAAATAGGGTCATGACTATAAAGACGTTCCTAGCCCTAGTGTATGTTTTTTATCCTAGAGGGGAAATATGAAGTGTGAAGTTTGGAAGTTGACAAGTGGAGTTTCTAAATGGATTTCATGCATTCAATTCTAAAAAATTGTTTATAGTTGAGTATGTATGACTAAGAAAGCAAGACAAAAGACCTAGAGATGTATCGGGTGAGATTGGGTAAAATGCACATGTTTGAGAAAGAGAGAAATGTCAAAACTAGCAGTGATAAAGAGAAAAATTACTAAATTTGAGTTTCTACACCCCTAGTCATGACTTGTGCACAAAAACATAGCTTAAACATGTTAACTTACTCTCTTCTAAGGCTTGTAAGCATTCCTTATTAACCTATTATGCTTGTTATACACCTATTGGACTAACCTCATTTTACACAAATGTATTATATATCCTATCAATATTTTCTATATTTTCACTTGTAGTACTCTATCCTTCTAGATAATATTGTATAGGTTGGAAATAATCATCATATAATTTTTCCTATTTTTACGTGTCTTTCTTTTGTGGAAAACTAGTCAAATCTTCTTATGTTTATCTTTATTTCCCTCCTAAGTCGGCCTTAGGGTTATAACCACCTAGAATTTGACACCCAAATTAATAGGATTTTTTTGTATAACAACATTTAGACATTCCTTTGCATTTACAAATCAAATTACTAGCTATAACTAGTTAATGCAAGTAAGTCAAATTAATTTAGCAATGAGTAGACATTCCTCTGCATAATTAAATTAGGTAACTAGCTAAAACTAGTTTATGCAACATGTCTTAGTAATTTAATCCATCCTATAACATATTAATAAACCTTTTGCAGTTATAAGGGTTAAATATCCTGATCTCCACAATCACCCTTAACATTTGTTTGAATGTTCATACTTATCCTTGCTTGGTTTTACCACACTACGATAGTGAGAACTTGTGATTGATCCTCTAGTGCCTACCTAGAGTTCATTTAGTAAACTCCATCATGTATCCTACACTTCGGGATTTGAGGAATCACAATGATTAGAAAATGTACCCAACAAGCACATTACTTTGGCCAAAGTTTCTTAGTTGTACTATGTACGCTTAGTAAAGATGAGTGCACATAGCATCTAAAATTTTCTTCCCATCACCTCACCATTGTCTCATCACAGTTATCTGGATTCATTAAACTTAAGAAGGTGAACCTATTAATACTCTCTTATTTCCTAACGAGTTTAACTATGCAAGTTTGAGGAACCCCAATGCCTACTATAATGGCCAATTTGATGCTTAAAGTGTTACCACTTAAAGAAACCTATAGTTTACTCGTAGGTAGCCTACATCGTGCATTGGTTATTTAGCTCCAACATGGGTCATAACCTCATGTTTAATTCACCACTTAACGGATATTAGTTTATGCATTTAATTACCTTGGTTGGAAGGATAAGTCCATGATGTGATTAACACCTCACTGCCCTATACATACATTCTAAACATTTTGATAGAAAAAGTGTATTAAATCCTTAATCAAGATTCCCATTAGGTCTTACTAGTCCTAAATAGTCATACCATAGTTTATCTAGATTTTATACCCACTAATCGAGGTTATATATACATTAATTAGGACTGAAAACTATATCGTTATCTTTTTTATGCTAGGTAATACCCATTTAAGGTAAAATTCTTTTGCATTATGAAGTATGATGAGTTATTTTATTTGATCTTAAATCTTATAAGTAGCAGTCTAACTTTTCCTGATGAGTTTGTCATACTTCCCATTATAATTCCTTCAACCAAGATTGACTAGATTAGTATATTTTAAGGAATTGTTTCCTAACACTTTAGATCTATCAATATGTCTCAAGCATAATTTTTTTCCTTTTTAAAATTTTTTATTAATAATCATTGAACTAGTCAAATAAGTCTTGATTAGATTACTCCCAATTTTTACTTAATGATCAGCTCTATAGATTGGATCAACAATACCCAAAATCTGATTTTAATCTTTTTAAAGTTGATTCTATGATCATGCATGATTACCCATTCAATTAGTTTTATAACTCACTTGTTAATCCTTATTTTTTCCCATAACCTACTCTATAATGAAGTAGTTAGTCATATAACTTTGGGTATAAATTTTAAACTTAGCCCATACATAATCTATTCTTAATATTTTAAAGTATGAGGAACACTAACTTCATCCATTGAACTATAAATTTTTAAGCATAAGGAAATTAAATATATGATTCCTTAACTTTGTCAAATAAATCATTTGATGCCAAAACCCATAGTATGACAAAGTATTTATACTTATACAAATCAGCCATCATAATTATAGTAACAAGCCTTGTCCATCAAAGGACTATTACAAAGTACAACTTTCCCAAGGCAATATTATTTAATCATAAGTACAAGTACAATAGGATCCAAGATCCATAATATAAATCATCCATTCTAACGCTGATCTTCACAAGCTAGAGAAAGAATGTCCACTCGTCATTACTAAACCTACGACATTGTTTTGTTTGGCGGTGTTAGTTCAAAGAACTAGAAAGAATTTAATCTATTTTCTTAACTAATTTTTGACACATAAAGTAGATTAGTCATCATAACCTAGCTCATCTACCTTGCAATGGTAATGCTTCCACAATAGTTAGGGAGATGGAATATTTCAACAATCCCATAGCTGGCGATGGAAGAAGCATGGGGAATATATGTGAATCATTCCCAAAGGATCACTTCACATACAATCCTCGTGATTCTTCAATCACAATCCATGCAATAGATGGAGGATTCGGGATCCCAAATGTGTCGGATCCACTATCATCGCACACACAAAATCAATCCAACAATGAATTTAAGCTATAACATTCAAGGAAATTAAATTTGTTTTGCATCCAACATAATTTTATATTAATTCTCATGCCATAAAATTCATCCATATATTTTAAATCCATAAAATGACTAAGTATAGAATTCTAGAAAAAAATCCAAAGTTTCCCCTTGTATTTTCCACTTTTAAAATTTTCCAAAAATCGGTATAAACTAATTTAAATCAAATAATGAAATAAATTCTTCAAATGAAAAGGTATGGATCAAATTATCCAACCCTGAGTCAAAGGACCTCGGGAGAAAAATAAAAATGAAATGAACTAATTACAAGAAATAACCTTACCCAGCTGATTCATCAACATTCTTTTACCTTTATATTTTTTAACATTACCAAATGTCCCTACAAGAGGGTTTCAAGCATCTAAAGCTAAAACAAGAGCTTCATTATCAATATATTCCTTTTCATGCCAATGTTAGTTCACAAATCATTTCATATTACATAGGAAAGCAAACATTACCAACCAATTTCATTTCCAAGAAATAAGACCAACAACTCAGTATTCACCATAACCACAAATCAACATAATTCATAATATTTATTAGAAAAGAACATGTTTCAAGTTTTTTTTTTTAATTTTTATATTCTAGAGTTTCTTTATTTATTATAAAACAAACAATTGAGCACATAAATGAAGATACAAGGATCTATCCTCAAGTTAGCTTTAGCAGATATGGGTTAGAAACATTCACTGCTAACATTCACAAGTTTTATTTCTATCAACTTGAAATATATTATTAGGGAAAGAATAAAAGACCATGCAAATTTCTTACCCACATCACTGATAAATGTTTCTATTTAAAATGAACATAGTACATCCATGAATTTTTAGGAATGAACTTAAATAAGAAAACCCCAAAGTATTTTCCAGGTTATATTCCAAACCCAATAGCCATACTACTTTCAAGCATGTATACAAATTCGTAAAACCCACCAAAAACTTCATCAATTGAATTCCTCAACCCTATGTCATACATTTTCACAAGTACTCTTAAAATTCAGAGAGAAAATCGATTCATTTGGAGAAATAGGCAAAGGCGGACTAGGAGAAACCAAAATACCCTTTTATTTTTTATATTCAACTAGATAAACTTAACTAGAAAATAAATATAAGGAATTCCATATGATTTTTTATGAAAGAAGACCATTTCATTCACAGGTTCAAAGAACATTTTCCAAAACCCGTGATAGCCAAAGATTTCATGCCAAAAATACCAGTAGAAACCTTCAAAATTGATTTGCACAACTAATTAATCAAACCCATATTAGCCAAATGATTTTTTTACAAGAGATCATGCTAAAAACTAGATTCAAATTATTTTTCACATATCTCATTCATTAAATGAATCTAGACAAAAATAAATAAGAAAATCCCTTTAAAATTCAAAAACTAGATAAACGAGGAGAAAAACCCCTTGCCTAAAAAAATGTTTTTCTTCCAATGAACTCAAACCCTAGCCTGAAATCGATTTTCGTGAGTGCCAAAATTACAACTTAGCCAACAAAATAAACCTCCATGACATTATATTCCCATAATAAATAGAGGGTTCTCCATAAAATTTTATTTCACCCACATGCAGAATTTGTTTCCAAAGTTTCTCCATGAGTGGAGCTAACTAAAGTCGAATGAATGCAAACCAAAACCAACTCCACTTCATTTCCCCCTTTCTCTCCACGCATCCCCAAAACCATATCACCTCATCTCTTCCATCTACCAAGTGGATGGTTTGTGGAGTCCAAAGCCAATGTGGGGAGGGGATTCCCCTTATCATAACTTGAATATTCAACCAATAATTTAAAATCTTCCCCATATACGTGAATTTCCACCTTTGTGGATTTAGGAATTATTAAAATTTTGACCACATTATGGTATTCAATACCATTTCCCAATTGAATCCCCAAACAAATAATACCTTATGAATATACATGCCTTTATGGTGTTCAATCACCACATTTTAATTTTTGAAGTCAAATAATATTAAATCAAACATTTCTTATCAACTCAATGGGTGTGGCAATATTCCCCCACCTTATAATAATAATATTTTAAATAAATCCACAACATTAATGTTCCAAAGCAATTCAACCAGGCTTATAAGCCTTAAAGATTTTTTGCCATAATATGTCAACTCAAAAATGACTTACGCAGTTGTAATATAATTAACATGGTGACATAAATCCTTCTATGCCTATAAAATGAACGTAATGTGCAAGTCTACTTAGGAGACATTTCCCTTAGTCCATATGGGCACCAACGCAACATAATGTTGTATGCACACAACCATATTGAGTAAGAACGATTTCTTCCTAATCATCTTGATGACAACAAAATGCAAAAAATCTAAATCAAAATATGTAACACTGCAATAAAATCAAACTGCATTTAATACTAATAAAAGGTGGTATTTAATTATCTAAGTACTTAATCTTTAATTAATTACTTAGATGACTAAGTACCGTCATCCAACAATAATACATAATTAATCAAAATAAACATACATTTTCCCATTATTCATATTTATTTGAATAATTAAATGTCGAATAAAAGGGATTAATTAGTGGGATGTTACAAGGCTGAAATTATATCTTGTGGAATACCTATAAATACAAGTTAAACACATTCATTTAATCACATGACACTCACCTAGCATTCTCAAGATCTCATCTAGCATATATATCAAATCTAAATCAAACTTGTCATAATCTTCCCTAATTCAAGAATATATATTACGACCAATATCTATGCAAATTTGAAGCACTCAAAACCAATTGAAGAGTAGACCAAGCCAATTAAATATCCTTTCAAGTCCAGTAAAAAACTGTTAGTGCAAATCAGCAGCACCCCTAGATGTTGATCAGGCTTCTAGTTTGACATTTTGGACATCCAGTGTGATTGCACAACATTGAATCTTTTCCCCAAGTGTGGGACTTGTAAAAATGGGAAAAGAATCTCCAGGTTAGATGCTGGTTCCTTAACTCCTCTGATAAGGGGGCTTACATGCAAGTTATGCAGGTTTTAAGCTCAAAATCCTACTCTAAATTCCAAAGGGGACAGAGATAGAGAATGCAAAAAAATTGAAACTAGTGCTAATAAGGTGATGCACAAGAGGAGTGGTGAGCATTTTTACTTTTGTAGATTCACACAATTCATAGAAATGCAACAAAACTTCATGCACAAAATGATAACTATAATGGAAGGTCATAAATGAATCAAACAACACAAACAAAGGATTACAACTCATTCACAGAGCCTGCATTGTCATTTTAACATCAAAAAACACTTGCATTACAACACCTGAGAGGAAAAAAATAGGTTGTAGTCTTGGAAAAGGTATGATATTCCATGAAATCACTTTTATGGTGAAAAGGAGCCTCGTAATGCATGAAAAATGTTCAACCAACCTAAAATGAGCCAAATCTGGCTTTTACAGTGCAAGAAGTGACCCCAGGAGAGAGAAACATGGGAAAACATGGGAGAGCTTCAACCACTGACCAAAAATGTAATAAAATGGCATGGGAATCCTTACAGGTCCATCCCCTGACATTTTTCACCATGCTGGGAGAGAATGTGAGCCATTCTTCATTAAAAATGGTGGTTGAAACATCAGTTTTGTTCATCACCATGTGCCAGAGGTGTTTTTCAATTTCATCTCTCCAAAATCCATCAAAATACAAAAATGACCTTAGAATTTTGTAGAGAATTTTACCATCTTTCTCTTGATGTAAAGAACATGAAAAACCGAGCTATGGATCAAAAGTTATGGCCATTTCAAATTTTAGGGCAAAATAGGGCCAAAATGGATGGCGGGCAAAAAATTTTAAATTTTCCACTTTTTGCATTTGGGAAAATTTCCCAAAAAATACCCATGCTCCACCATTCTAGGTGCCACATGGCATGATCTGATTAGATACGGGCTTTGTGCGCTTCATTTTCCACCCTTTTGACCATTAGAAAAAAAATTCATTTATCTCCATTGGGCCGATGCTCGAGGACACATGGCAAGAGGTGATTCGTTGCGGGCCTTTTCCTCGAATTTTGTCGCATTTGACCATTTTTGACTCAAACACATGGCACAATCTCATTGGCTCGCACTTAGGGGGCGGAATTTCCTTTTGAAATTTCCTTCATTTTTCTTTGGGAAAATTTCCCAAATTTTCCCGCCTTCCGCCGGTCCGGGACACGTGGAAGCATCTCATTCAACACGGGCCCTTGAGGAAAAATTTTTCTTTTCATTTTAGCCTTTGAAAAAAAATCCCAATCTCCTCCTACGCTCCAAGCTCGACCCCGGGACACGTGGCCTATCTAATCCCGACTGGTTGGTGTGGTGGCGGGATAAAAATTCTCCTTTCCTTTTTACCAAAACACTTTGCCAAATTCTTAAATATTTCCCCGTGGTCCACGGGTTTTGAGACATGTGTCATGAAGCCATTGGATGCGGACCCCGTGGGAAAAATTTTACCTTGCACCCTCACAAAATATTTTGCCAAAATTTTAACTTTATCTCTATCGTCCACCACTTCTTGGCCTAAGGACATGTGGTGCAATGTGGTTAGGCGTGGGCCTTTCCCTTTGAATTTTTCCATGGCACCAACACTTAGTAATTTTTTCAATTTTTCCCCCTTGGACACATGGCATGATCCAATTCACCGGTGGGCCTGTGGGGTGAAATATTTTTTTGAAATTTGCCAAACACTTGGTAAAAAATCCAACTTTTCTCTGACCCCCACCACTTCCTTCGACACGTGGCACCATATTACTGGCTGCGGGCCTTCCAAGGAAAATTTCCCACAAAAAAACTCGCCGAGTCATAACTTCAAAAATACATGGAGTTAGGAGGAAAAATTTACCTTTCTGGAAAGTTGAGAAAGAGCTCTATCCAATGGTGCCATTTCCAAAAAGCTTTGAGTGCCTGAAAAGAAAAAAATTATGACTGAGGCACAAGAGAGGGAAGAATGAAGGGAGTTAGCCACAAAAATGAGCAGGGCCTCATTTTGGATAACAAAAACATTATCAAACATCTACACACAAGAACTACAAATGGTTATTTTAGTGCGTATCTATCTACAAGTATTTCTACTTAACATTATATTCAACAATTTATTTAGCATTCAAGAGAGTACATCTAAATTATATCTAAATAGCTCGTTATTAGGGTCAAAAATGAGAAACCATAGGGGAGGGCACTCTAGTCTCGCACTCACTCTTACATGTGTACTAAGATAATTACATGGAGTTTGAGTCTCTCATTTAGGATATGTAGTACAATGCTTGAATTGAATCAACAAGGAGGTTGAATACTAATGGAAGTATGATTTAATCATCATAAGCCCTTTTGGTTATCTAATTTTTTTTAAGTGCTATTATAGGAAAGTAGAGTTTGATCATTATAGGTGATTAACTAAAAATTAAAGATGTGTAATAGTTTGATAGTTAATCTAATATAGAATGACATATAAATACGGTGAATGCATGTAATAAACAAGTATGGAA
>CM031244.1:245670255-245782355 GCA_018340775.1 Taxus wallichiana var. yunnanensis
AGTTGGAACCTCCTCCGCACCCCCTTTCTGTAATAGCGTTTTTGCCTTTTATTAATGGAATGATGTTTGCATGCGAGCTTCTAGAAGCGGCAAGCGTATTCTGTGATACATCTTGTCCATCCTCTCTCATTTTTGCTTATTACTGCTCTCCTTACCTCTCTTCATTTGCGAGGAGGAGTATCTATGCATGTCTAAATGTTCATTGCGGGGATTTGGAGAAATTGTGTTAAGCTGGAGTTTTAGGACATTTTTGTGCCAAGGGAAATCTATCCTTGGGCTGTGATGCATCATCCATCCTTCCCATTACTCCCCTCTCTTTGTCCCATGGTAGTTTGATAGATTTCCAACATTCTCCTTCTACGGTGTATCACCATTTTAGTGTAGGCTTTTTGCTGTTTTCCCTTTCTCTCTCTCTCTGTCTCCTTGGCATGGTTAGATTAGGATTAGATTAGCTTGCACTGCCCATATTGGAATAGCTTGTGGCGGAGTAGTTTGAGGAGTAGAACCCGACCTTCTCACGGAGATTCCTCTCTCGGTTTCACAAGTCCCATGCTTGGAGAGAGGTTTTCCATGTTGTGCAATCACCTTCCTGGATGCACAGACATCAACCTAGAAGCGATGTGCATCCGGGGTGCTGTGATTTTTGCACTAACCGATTTTATGCACGCCAGGTGGGACCTTAGAGGTCTTTCACTTCATCTTTTGCGAGGTTGATGTGTTCTGTGAAGATTTCAGCCTTTGGAGGCACTTGCAAACACATCGGCGACTCCATCGGTCATGACCATCTCTGAAGTTGCGAGACCTTCCTTTCCATTCATTTTCATTCATTTTCCATTCATCCTTCTTTCCATCTCTTTCATTCTTCCTCATTCTTTGAAGTTGTGCAATCATGACTTCATTTCCATCATGGATTTCACATCAACAACAGCAGTATATTCCACCTCCAACAGTTTTACAAATCCTCCAGATCCCGCATGCATATTCATATGAGACAGCGGTGCCAAATCGAGTTTGGCTATGGAGCTTTCCAAGAGCAAGAGTATGCATATAATGAAGACCATCGGATGCAAGATGCTGGTGCATTGGAGAAAATCCAAAAGATGGAGGTAAACATAGTGCGATCAGGGCTCAAGCCTGAATGAAAGCTTTTTGGAATTGGTTATGGAGCACCTGTCCATGGGTGGGACCTTTTCCAGCATTCAGCCCTCGGGAGAAGCTTGACTTCATGATTGCATGCATGCCTTTGCTGCTTGCGAAAGTGGATTGAAGAAATAGAGGTGTATGAGAGAAGTATTGACAACCTTGTCAGCAATGGGTAAGCACACCATCTCATACCTTTTCTTTTCCTCTTTCCCAATCTGTTTCATTTCAGCGGTGTCAGTTTAAACTCTCCATCTGCTTTGTCCCAAGTGTTGAATCCATTTCTCCACCTCTGGTCTTCCACCTCATCTCGATTCTTCTTTCCTTTTCCCTTCCAAACAGTCATCCCCTCCACAGAGCTAACGAAATACCCCTCCTCCCGAAAAGAAACAAAGAGGTTTCATTCCTCCACCACCACAAAAAATTGTAAATCAGTTGAGTTTCAGCCCATCCCTCCTCTTGCATTCCCAATTCCATGTGGGGAAGAAAGGTGAAAAATCGGTCATCGAGGACAGGCGGGAAGAGGAGGCTAACGAGAAAAGAAAAATGACAGAATGACTTGAAGGTTTGGGCTGCTTAATTTGGGATGACAAAGATCCCCTTGATGGTTAAGCCTACGATTTTATGGTAGAAGAGGCTAAGGTTGAACAAATGGTGGTTAGGACTGATTTGGTTGCAGCGGAAGAAGAAGATCTTGCAGTCCCAACTTGTCCTCTAGAGCAGCAAATTGAAGAGTTTGACTTGACAAACTTCATCTTTGGAGAAGAGTTGATCAAGAGCAAGATTCTTCAAACATTAGAGGAAGGGAGAAGCTGCTCCAAATCCAAAGAAGAGGAGCACATTCTAGGCTTGTGGAGGAGAAAAGTACAGATCCAAGGGCTTTGAGCACAAAGCGAGGCTACAGAGAACCTTGAGTTCTTCTTTCTACTTCACCTCTCTCGAGTTCTGGTAATGAAGAGGAGTTTGATCTCTCAAACACAATATTGGAGAGTGAAGCAAACCATGAGTGAGTCAGTTGCACATCAGAGGACACCATGGAGGAAGTTGAATATGAGCGGATGAGCACGGCAGCAATGAGGTAGTTTGTCATGTCGGTTTGGAGAATTTGTTTTGATGGAGAGGAGCCGGTTGAGTTTTCACCATTCTCTCTTTCATCATCCACATTCCAAACACGAGCACTCATCATGGAGGAGAACATTCATTTGCGGCCTTTTGCATCTTATAGCAGACCCTTTGGAATCAAAATTGGAAGATTTAATCTTCCATGTTCTTCATCGGAGGAAGAGAAAGGATAGAAGGGTTCTACCATTTCTTCCACATCATCCATTCGGGTGGGTGCGAAGAAACTCCATTCTTGGAGTTGAAAATCGAGCTATGGGCATATCAAAGCGGATCGGACCTTGCCCATCAGGAGTATTTGGCTTCATTGGAGCCAAAGGAGAAGCCTGACCAGTCATGCTTACTATTGGCATGAGGATGAGCTTCTGAAAGTACCAAGGATCATTGCCATACCTCTCCAGTCCAAATGCGAGCAACTAAAGAGGTATTGGATTTTCGGTTAATACCTTGATGATTTGGATGAAGACCATCTTCTTGTTGATTTTCCATCCATCCCAAACAGCCATGATCGGTGCCAATCAATTGCATGGCTGCCAATTTTGAAGAAAGGAAGCTATTTCTGCACACGATTGCGGGGTTTGTTTAGCTTGCCTTTGCTTCCGATTAAAGTAAGTATGGTTTAGGTTTGCTTTCAGCGGAAAAGTGCTTGTGCACACTCTGCATGTTCCATTTGGGAGCATGTATGATTTTCGAGTTTTGTACATAGTTTTTGGTGTTGCTGTTTTGCTCTTACATGATTCATTTGATGGCATTTTGGTGAAACAACTCCATGTTCGGTGGGTTTCAAGTGGCTCGGAGGAGGTTTTCAAAGTTCGAGATCGGTTGCAGGTTCTGACTCATGACTCCATGCCCAATGGATGCTTTAACTCAGCTTTGATCATTCATCTAGCGGGCGGATGACCTTTGAAGTCGCCAAATTGTTATCAAAATTTCACCCCCAGGTAATTTTGATAACATGCATCAGAATATTCAAGTCCCAGGAAAATTGATTGATTCGGGGCCAAAAATCATGTTCTTAGAGTCCCCTCAAATATTTTCTAAGTTCCCTGTCACGAGAGGAAAGAGCAAGCTGCGAGAAAATGTGAAAAAGGTTGCGAGGAAAGGCAAGTAGGTTGATCCGAGGAAAAATCATGGAAAATGGCTAAGTCCCTAGTCCTAGGGCGGTCGGGACATTTGGGACAAAAGGCAGGGCGAATCGGCTCGAAGTAAGCTAAAGCTTGACCCGTAAAGCAGCGGGGACATCTAGGACAAAAAATACGTGGCGTGGCGCGAAATGCAGTTGACAGCGAATCGGAAAGAAAAATTGGCTAAGCTATCCGAGAGGACGCATCTAGGGACAATCGGGCCAAAAAGGTCACGCGAAAGCCGAAACGGCAAGGCAAAAAGGCACAAGAGCGTCCAAAATCAGGACATGACAATCGGGCGAAAAAGACCCGAACCCAGTAGCCGAATTCATCGAAAAGAGTCAAGGCAGTCAAAATCAAAGTAGGACAAAGTGGGACAAATGGGCGTGAACCCGAGGCGGTCGGCTGAAATCAGCAATGAAAGGTCCACTAAGCATTTCGGACAATGTCAGGACAAATGCAAAGACGAAAAAGCGAAGGGCGAAAATGGCTGAACCCATCGACAGAGAACCAGATCGTGGCACGAGATGAATTGTGACAAAGAGGAAAAGTCAAAAAGTCAAAAAGGGCGAAAGAGCGAACCCGTCGACTTTGACCAATCGGGGTGGCACGTGTCCTCACGGAGAAAAGTCCAAAAAAGTCAAAGGCGAGTTTTGAGCGTTGCCGTCAGAACATGAAATGCCACGTGTCCAGGTTTAGGGGCCACGCGGAAAAAGGAAAAATTCAAAACAGCCCACGAAAAGCGTAGAAGGGAGAGGAGAGAGAATCACTGACCAATCGAGCATGTACCATGTGTTATCCAGGAAATGGCGAAGAAGCGGGAAAACATTTCAAAATCCGTTTTAGTGCATTAGTGCCTAAATCTTGAGATCGCCATATCTTTTGATCGAGCTCGGTTTCCGTTCTTTATATCAGCGGAAAATCTGTTGAGATTCTCTCATGATTAGGGATCAATCTCGAGTTTTGGTGTAGTCTACAGGAGAAAAATCAAGAAACAGCTCCCTGGCGTGTGATAATGGCGGAGTGACCTTTCAACAACCCCGTTTTAATGCTAATGGGTCGCATTCTTCTTACGCCACGGCGAGAAGTGACATTTAAAGCGGCCAAATTAATGACAATGGGTCGCATTCTCCTCTTGAAAATCACTCAAAGTGACGAGGTATGGGTTGGTAAGATCCTCCATGCTTTTTTAATGCATCTGGCATTCAATGAGAATGGGCTTGCACGTTTCCCACGTGTTTTGTCACAGGCTCGACCCATGCAATGTAAAAAGCCAGATTTGGCTCATTTTAAAAAAAAAAAAAAGTTGTTCATTCTTTCTGCTTGCCCTCCTTCTTTTCTTCTCTAGGGTTGAAAATGGAGTTCAGAACCTCCTCCCTTGCTCTGTAATGGTGTTTTTGCCTTTTACTTAATGGAATGATGTTACTGTGCAAACTTACGGGAGCAATAAAAACGTGTTTTGTGATGCATCTATCCATCCTCTCTCGTTTTTGCTTGTTCTCTCCTTGCCTCTCTTCATTGCGGTATACATGCATGTGTGAATGTTCATTGCACGGGTTTGGAGTTTGTGTTCATGGAGTTTTAGGACATTTTTGTGTGAAATCTATCCTTGGGCACAGCCATGATGCATCTATCCATCCTTCCCATTGCTCACCTCTCTTTGTCCCATGGCAGTTTTGATAGATGTCCAACATTCTCCTTCTACGGTGTATCACCGTTTTAGTGTAGGCTTTTCTTTGTTTTCCTTTTGATTAAACAATAAATGAGAAGCTGCCTTGGGCCGGAAATATAAAACTTCCTTTGAAGGTGGTGAGTTCCCTGCTTTAATATGAATTAACACAAAAAGGCGCAAAATATCAATTAAATTGTTTCGTTGAAACTAGGTAGGGAAAGGTGGTTTTAGGTTTTGATCGGAGGCAGATGGCGATTCGATAAGATAGCGATGCGTGCGATTCGATAGCCGATGCGATTCTCGATGCGATTGATAACGGTGGGGTTCTAGGATCTTCTTAGTAGCTATGGTGTTTTGTAAGGCTGGTTTATGGATGATATTAGGAAATGGATGATTAGAAGCAAAAGAATAACGATTAGATCTGATGACACGTTGGGTAGTAGATTGAGAGATGGATTTAGGAGGACTGAAATTCACGAGCATAAGAAATGTTATAACGAGAGGACATGCGAGATGTGACTTACTTGGTTTTGACAAGATGCAAGTTGATCTCCTTGGTTGT
The DNA here is from genome assembly GCA_018340775.1 of Taxus wallichiana var. yunnanensis. Taxonomy (NCBI): domain Eukaryota; kingdom Viridiplantae; phylum Streptophyta; class Pinopsida; order Cupressales; family Taxaceae; genus Taxus; species Taxus wallichiana. Next base: position 245,675,873 of record CM031244.1, read on the forward strand.
AAACACTTACAGGTATTTCCACTCGTCTCTGCTTGGTCAAGTGAAGATCTGGACTCTGTTTTCGCTCCTCATGATACTCTCTGTTGATCAAAAATCCTTTGGTGATCTCCAAAAATGAAATTCCGATCCGTTGTTTTGGTTTGGGAGCCCATTTACGAGGAACCGATGGCGGTTCACGTAACGGCGGGTCGGTAGTAGAACCGGCATCGGTAAGGAAAAAAAGTAGGCTATTTTTAGTAAAATAGCCCACCTTCCTACTTTTCTCCCAGAGAGATCGATTGCGGGCTTGGTCAAGTGGCTAGAAGGTCGGCTTTGGAGTGCGAGTAAGGAGGCATTAGTTATGGATGTGAGTCTAGACCAAGTCATGGGTCTTAATTAGGTTAGTTTAGGGTTAGGGCTAGGTCATGATGAGGTGGCAAAGTGAGGTGGCGGGTAAGGTGATGTGGATTTATCAATTATAAGGTAATTAATAAATAATTGTGTAAGGTTTAGGTGATGAGGTTAGATTGCGAGATGAGATGCGGGTCACGAGGGTCGTAAGACACAAATTTGGTGTCTACATTAGCCCCTTATTGTCGTGTAGCTTGTTTTGTAAAGGCTGCACGGACAATAATATGAAGTGGTTACTCTGTTAAGGGTATAGGTAATCCCCCTCAAATCTATCACGAGATTGAGTGAGCGAGAAATCGGGGATAGGGTTGATAAAGGGTAAATGGGGTAGAGGGGATGGTAAGATGGTGGGGTAGGTTCGAGGAAGCGAGACGCATATTGAAATGCCATAAATACGACTAGGGTACATGATTTGTGAGCAAACCAGCGGTGCGAGAGGCAAAGGTCGATAGTTTATCAAACAAGGGTGATATAATCCAGGTATCAGGCATAGGAAGTAGCCCGGGGTATATAACGGGTAAAGATACGAGAGCGTTTAGGCATGTTCGGCGGTACAAAGGTTGGTTTGGTTGAGATAAGCGTCACGGTCTAGATGCAGGCAAAGTTGGTCGACAGAGATCAAGTCAAGGACCCTAATCATGCTAAAACACGAACAGGTGAGCTCGATTGAACAAAAAACTACCGGATGGGTGGATAAAAGTGTATGGTGTTGATTTTGGGTAAGGGATGGAAGTGGTGCGGCCGTGGGTCGGGCCAAGTTGTTGGGTTGCGGCCTTGGGTCGGGCCAGAAGGGTAAAGGGAGGCCTTGGGTCGGGCCAAATAGTGAGGGCGAGGCCTTGGGTCGGGCCAATTGGTAGGTTGAGGCCTTGGGTCGGGCCAAATTGGTAGGGTGAGGCCTTGGGTCGGGCCAAATGGTAGGGGCCTTGGGTCGGGCCAAATGGGTAGGTTGAGGCCTTGGGTCGCCTTGGTAGGTTGAGGGCGGTCGGGCTTAGGTTGAGGCCTTGGTCGGGCCAAATTTGGGCCTAGGTCGGGCCTTGGTAGGGGCCTTGGGTCGGGCCAAATGGGTAGGTTGGGTCGGGCCGAATAGGTAGGTTGAGGCCTTGGGTCGGGCCGAATAGGTAGGTTGAGGCCTTGGGTCGGGCCGAATAGGTAGGTTGAGGCCTTGGGTCGGGCCAATAGGTAGGTTGAGGCCTTGGTCGGGCCTAGGTAGGTTGAGGCCTTGGGTCGGGCCGAATAGGTGGTAGGTTGAGGCCTTGGGTCGGGCCTTAGGATAGGTAGGTTGAGGCCTTGGGTCGGGCCGAATAGGTAGGTTGAGGCCTTGGTCGGGCCTTGAATAGGGTTGAGGCCTTGGTCGGGCCTTGGTAGGTTGAGGCCTTGGGTCGGGCCGAATAGGTTGAGGCCTTGGGTCGGGCCTTGAATAGGTAGGTTGAGGCCTTAGGTCGGGCCGAATAGGTTGAGGCCTTGGTCGGGCCAAATGGGTAGGTTGAGGCCTTAGGTCGGGCCGAATAGGTAGGTTGAGGCCTTGGGTCGGGCCGAATAGGTAGGTTGAGGCCTTAGGTCGGTTGAGGCCTTGGGTCGGGCCGAATAGGTAGGTTGAGGCCTTAGGTCGGGCCGAATAGGTAGGTTGAGGCCTTAGGTCGGGTGGACAAGTGAACAAATGGTGTGCGTGAGTGGATAGAGCGATATTGGTGAAAAAGAGGCGAAGGAGTAAATAAGGGCAAAGAATGGGGTGAAAGTTGGGTAGAGAACCGATGTCGATTACTGCATGACCGATATCGGTTAAGGGGCCGATCTGCAGGTTCCTTAGGGCAAAATGAAACCGATATCGGTGAAAGGCGAAAAACCTATAAAAAAAAAAATACGGCTTGTCATTGTCACTTTTGTTATTTGCAAACCAAATCGACTTGTCGGCGTGGAGAGTTGAGATTAGAGGCTTGATTGAGTGAGGTGGAGTATTGTATTGGCGGAGAGAGTTGATAGTGGGCCCGATTAAGGAGGAGCGGCGATTGATTGGCGGGGACCCAGCGGATCGGGATTGGAGCCATAGCACGAGCGGGGAGGAGGAGGCTGGAGGGCTGGACCAGTGGACCGCCACCACCCATCCCACCACGGCGACGTGTCGTCGTTCGGGTAGATCGAAACTCTTTAATTTGGTGATTTGGTTGTATTATGCTAAATTGGGGGTTTGGGTAGGAATTAACCTTTTTAGGAAATAATGAGAAAATGGAAATGATTTGAAAAAGGGAGAGGGTAGATAGGCTAGATAGGCTAAGGTGGGTAGGTGGGTAAGTTTTAGGGTATTTGGGTGGGTAGATGGGTAGAAATAGGTAAAAAATGGGTTTTGGGGGCGCGAGGTTTCGGCTCGGGAGAAAACGATGGCCGATGTCGGTCACTAAGCGGCCGGCATCGAGTCGCAAAATTTTAGGAAAAGAGTGTTGTTGGTGACCGGCGTCGGTCATGTCGGCGGCGTCGTCGGTGTTGTGTGTTTTGTGTGTGGGTTTGTTTTGTTTTGGGTTTTGGGTTGGGTTGTGGGTTGGTTGTTGTTGGGTGGGTTGGGTTGGGTTTGGGTTGGGTTGGGTTTGGTTGGTGGGGGTTGGGGTGGGTTGGGTTGGGGTGGGTGGGTTTGGGTGTGGGTTGGGTTTGGGTTGGGTGGGTGTGGGTTTGTGGTGGGGTTGGGTTGGGTTTGGGTTGGGTTTTGGGTTTGGTTGGGTTTGGGTTGGGTTGGGTTTTGGGTTTTTGGGTTGGGTTGGGTTGTTGGTTTGGTTGGGTTGGGTTGGGTTGGGTTTTGGGTTTGGGTTGGTTGGGTTGGGTTTGGGGGAGAAGGGTTTTGGTGTAGGGTTGGGTTTGGGTTTTGGGTTGGGTTTGGGGTTTTGTTGAGTTGGTTTTGTTGGGGGTTGGGTTTTGTTTTTTGTTTGGGTTTTGTTTTTGTTGGTTTTGGGTGGGATGGTTTTGGGTTTTTAGGGTGTGGTAGGTTCTTTAGAGGGGGTGGTAGAGTCGGGGTATGGTCGGGGGATAAAAAAGGGTGTTTAGATGATAAAGTAGATGTTGTAATAAAGAGTAGGTCTAAGGATGTGGGTTGGTTTTGCGAGCACGTCGGCGATTGGCGATGCGGGATAGGATGCCCCAGCTGTTGGTGCGGATGAGGCCACACGTATCTGCGGCTCATTGGGCCATCATGCGCGAGTGGGACTCGGTGGAGTCAGAGTACGCGAGCGATAGAGAGATCACGGCTGATGGTCGCCCTCATCGAGAGATGGGATCCGGCGACCAATGTGTTCCATCTCCCGGGGAGATGGCCGTCACATTGGAGGATGTGTATCGCATCCTTGATTACCTATCGAGGAGAGCGATCTTCGAGTAGGTCGAAGCTGCTGCCATGGGCAGCATCTGCGCAGAGTTTTTGGGGATGCGGCCGCGCTGCTTGACGACCTACCATAGCGCGAGTATCGGATGCAGTGACATGTACCGCAAATGCATCGACACGAGACACGGCCCAGGCTGTGTTGATGATGGTTGGGATCACACCTTCGCCCTCCCGGACTCGAGAGGAGGCCGCTTCCCACGAGCATTGATGGGGTGCTTGCTTGAGATGGTGGAGGAGCACACATTGCGCTGGCACCGGTATATCTGAGTGCGGTGTACGAGGAGCTATGGGGCTATCGCCGGAGGAGCGGTCGGTATTTGCTCTACATTTTTGTTGCATTGTTGGGCATACGAGCACATCGTATGCATCGAGGCGATAGGGTTACCCAGCGGCCGGGGCCACGGTCATATACTGATATGGCTTTGAGAGGTGGTTGGGGTCGTGGGCGACCACGGCGATTGTTGCGAGTCGGGATGTGGCATCTATAGACATTTGCTAGAGGGCCTTACAGGCGTAGACATTGTATGGAGACCCTACGAGAGGTCACCACCACAGCGAGAGGCCCGCTTACGATTGCGCCTAATCCGGTACACATTACGGATAGCGGGGGGAGGCCGAGAGAAATGCGGCGGATACCCCAGAGAGAATGCGCGGCGAGATGGGGCTGCGGCAGGGCGAGCCACCTCCCTTCCCTCGGTACGGGAGGGATGATGTAGAGCCCCCTTGCACTGCACCCACGCCTTTGGATCCAGTTGGGTAGCGGAGAGGTCGGCGGTGAGGTGTAGATGATCTTTGGGTGCAGGGAGCATACGAGGTGTGGTGGCTGGGCGAGAGAGCGGCCGAGATAGTACCGCTTTGCCACGGCCCGAGACTTGGCTGCGATTATAGGAGAGAGATCAGCTCGGGGTCGGTGCGGCTCTTACGAGGGGCGGCTAGCTGCAGCGCGAGCACGAATAGGTGTCTTACGAGGCGCAGCTTGAGCTCGAGCTCGAGCACGAGCGGCACCACCACCACCACGGCCACCACGAGTGCGAGTGCGAGTGGCGGCGGCAGCAGTGCAGGCACCACCACCCACGAGCACCACCACAGCACAGCCACGAGCTCGAGCTCGAGGCATTGGTTGTAGGTGCGAGGGACCAGGCCCGGCTCCGTCGGTGGCTCGAGAGCGCTATATGGAGGTTAGAAGCGAGAGGCCCGATATTATCGGGATATTCTTGATGAGTACGGAGTCGAGTATCGAGCTTATGCGGCGCATAGGGCGAGACCTCTCACGGCCCGAGAGATCTCGGGGAGGTGCGGCCACGGTGGCGTGTCCGTGGCAGGCGGGGCGAGAGGCACCACGAGGACCAGCGGGGAGAGGTGCGAGGCGGTGGGGAGAGTGAGAGATCCCAGACATGGTTGTTGTATTTTAGAGATGGGCACCGTCTGCGAGCAGGTGTATTGATAGAGGCTGCGTGCACATGTATTATTCATGTATTCATTCATTCATTTATTGTATACTGGCTGCGAGCCGAGTAGGGGTTGTATAGTGGATCGAGTCTGCGAGCCGAGTATATAGCTATTTTTGATCGAGAGGACCGGCTGCGAGCCGAGTCGAGATTTTTGTGAGATTATTGCGGCTGCGTGCGGCTTTGTTGTATGATGAGATCACGAGAGGCCCGATGTAGGGCACATTGTATTTTTGAAAACTTGTATATATATATATATATATATATATATAGACGATGTTTTGATCCACATGCAGTGTTCAAAATGTGTTTAAATATTTGGTTAATGGCTGGTAATATATAGAATGTGTGATGAGTTTAATTGACATGTTGATAGATGGATGATGCTGATGTTTTTGTTTTTTTGTACGTATATATGAATGTCAGGTTATGTGATGAATTGGTGGTTTTGTGACATTGTGATATATGTAACTGATGAGTTGGATCCAAATGATGTATAGATTGATAGTTTCTTGATATCCGTAGTTGATGGTTTGTGTATTTGTATAAAATAAATGATGTTAATGAAATTGTAATGCTATGTGTGGTGGATGAACAAATGTGGTAAATTGTGTTGTTTATGCAGGAAAAGAGGCGGGCGCGACAAAAATTTAGGTGAGAAATGAAGAAAAGAACGCTGTTGAGAAAAGATAGGTGTGTAACCGATATCGGTTAAGGAACCGATATCGGTAGCTGATAGACCGATATCGGTTAAGTAACGATCTGGTTATTATTTAGGTATATGAGCTTTTCTAAAAATAGAAAAGCTAGGGTGGCGACTTAAGTTTTAATTTTAGAGCCATGCGAGAGGTTAAATACGTGAGCGCGCGCGCTTTTTGGCAGGCCCAGAGAGGTTTTGCATGAGAGATTTGAGTGATAAGGAGAAAAGAGACAAGGAAAGTGAATGTGATCCGAGATTCGAAGGCGAGAAAGACAAAGTTGAAAAGGGTGGTGATCATGGCGAGAACGAGGAGAAGCATCCGGCGAGCGAGGGACAAGAGGAAGACAAGGGCCACCTCAAGCTGCTGCTGACCCAAGAGGTATCGTTTGTTTGTGATTTAACTCTTTGCATGTTTTGGGAATGAGCTAGAGGAGAATAGGTAAGTAGATATGAGAAAGAAAACATGATAGCGAGGGTATAGATGAGGTGAGTGTTATGGGGTAGGTAATTCGGGGTTTTGGGTATGTACGTGTATATATAAAAGGAATAAGCGATCAATTTATTGTCGTAGGTGGTTGTTTTAGGGAAGGTGTATGTAATTGGCGATGTGGCCGGTGGCGGTTAGGAGAACCGGTATCGGTTCTTGAACGATCTACGATTATTATATATAACGATACCGATTCTTGGAGAATTTCGAAATGTTTGAAAAACCACGGCGGATTGAATGGTTGTTTGTTGTTTTGGTGTATGCGGCGAGAGAGGCGGGGTTGAGGATGAATGATAGTGTGCAGCGCTAGCTGTTGTCACGAATCAGGCGGATGTAACACCAGGTGAATGGACATTGATAAATCGTTTGGGGTTAAGTGGAATCCGTTATTATTCACGAATCACACGTAACCATGGTATGTTACGAGCGTTGATTGAAGATGGAATCCGAGACAAATACCTTTTATCTGCCCAGCGGGGAGATAGCGGTAACATTGGAAGATGTGTTTCGTATTTTGAGACTCCCTATTACGGAGAAACTAGTATATCGAGCACTACCTAGCGCGGCACGGGGGCGAGCGATAACGCGATATTTGGTCCATATGCGAGATTTGACACGGCGAGTTTATCATTTACGTATGGGGTAATGTATGCACACACCACGAGAGAGACAAGGTTAGCGGTGATATTAATGATAGCGGTAGGGTATTATGCATTACAGGGGAAGGAGGAAGATTTCCAAAGGCATTGATGTGTGTTATTTGGGAGATGATAGAAAGGAACGTGACTTTTGCATGGGCACTGCATTTAGGCGGAGCTATCTGACGGGGTTTATGGGCTTGTAGGTGAAATCACGGGGCGACATATTTGGATTGTTCATACTTATTACCTTTGTTGGGCCTATGAGCACATTGTTTGTGTGCGACCAATAGGCCAATCCCTCCCTCGGAGAGAGGCCGGAGTCGAGGTTGGGATTCAGGCGATGGGTCGAGACAGAACAAGAGGCAAGATCTCAGGCCGTGACGGGTGATATTGTGTATTACGAGGCGGTATGGGAGAGGGTGACGGTTGCGGACATCATTGGAGGCCTTACGGTAACTATATGGTAACAGAGAGCATAGCTGAGGAGTTAAGGGGTGTAGAGCGAATGAGGTGGATCGCGGGGCACAGGCCAGGTGAATATGAGAGGATTCCTATAGATCGCGTGCGGCGACAATTTGGATTTGTGCAGGATATACCCCACAGGCTTATAGACCATATATGAGGATCGGCGAGGCGGTACTCTCACCTCCCGGCCAACACCTCGAGAAGGTCACGAAGAGGTAGCGGCCGATCGCGAGGTAATGGATGCGAGAGCAGCGAGGCCTATAGATTATGGTGGGCGCGGAGCTGCGAGGTATACGTGATTGTCACGACATAGCTGTGATTACAGCGAGAGAGGATCGTCTGCGGCGTTTAGTTCAGCAGCTCAACGCGCGAGTGAATGAGACAAGAGGATTGTTAGCGATTGCGAGTCACGGGCGGGAGACTAGAGGCTGGAGTCCTCCATGCGAGAGGCGTATTCATATGTTACGAGAGAGATTGGCGAGATCGGTGGGCGGTACCAATAGCCGTGGTACCTTTGAGGACGAGAGAGGCCGGCGAGAGGAGTCGGCGATCACGATCATCACCTAGTTCGGGATGAGGCGTGAGGTGCAGTAAATGTTAGCAAGGTATAAGAATAAATAAGGATGCCGACACTGCGTGTCGATGATAGAAAGATGTATTTGTTTAACATCTAAATAAAAGCTGAATATGTATGTTGATTTGAGTTATGATAATAATAAGAATGTTTGTGTTTTGACTTTTGGTGTTTTGAAAAAGGATAAAGAGGAATGTGATTAAATAGAAATACACAAAAATATTTATTATACCACACATGATAGATTATGGTAGGGGATGGTCGAGCTAACCTTGGGAGACCCCATGTCTCAAAGTCTGCCTACATAGCCCATTGCACAAAGCGAGGAGGGGCCTCGGACCGATGTAGTTCTCCCTTAGGATCGGGGAGAGGCGAATCGAGCAATTTAGTACGGTTTAGGCAATTGGTTGGTTGGTAAAAATATTAAGATTGGTAAAGGTAAGGTTGATGGTGTTGGTAATGAATTGGTGATGTTGTAAAAGGTATAAGGAAGCGAAAGTTAGCCTACCCAAGTAGAAGGGAACCATGTCTGATTAAGGTCAACACACAATCCTAGATGCGAGGCAAAGCGAAAAAGAGAGTGCTCCGTAGGTGAAAAGAGCTAAACAAACCACACAACGTAGAAACGAGCTTGGAGCCCTAGGTACCGTGCATAGACGAGAAGTCAATAGGTGAAAAGAGTTGTGTGATCACAATATATCGGCGTACATTACGTCCCTTGAGTTGAAACAAATGGTGAGGTGAGGTGGATGGTATAGGCGAGGTGCGAGAACTTATTACAAAGTGAGTGTTACGGCGAAGAGAGAACCTACCCTAAATAGACAAGTCCATGACTCAAAAGTCCTTTTGAATGAGGCTTTTATTTTATTGAATGTAGGCGATCGATGCGGGGAAGTCTCAAGAGGATATTGATTGTATTATTCTTGAGGTCTTCACGAAGGCGATCGATGCGAAAGCTTACTGATAAAAATGTGTGTATAGCTGTCCTTCGAGGAGCGATCTATTTATAGTAGCGAGATATGATTTTAGTGCATAGCTTGTCCTTGAGGAGAAGCGATCTATAGAGAATAATAGCATAATTTTTGGCATATAGCTGTCCTTCGAGGAGCGAGTCTATATTTAATTTAGATGACTAGATGTTCTTTTTAGCGTGAAGCATCTAGTTTAGTAGGAAGTTTGACTCAAGAAAATCCCATAAGAATACGGCTTATTTTAATACGTTGAAGTCATGGACTAGACTAAAAAGGGAAGGCATCGTTAAGGGGAGGTGAGAGGTGAGCTTGATTTTATTTTATTTGATGTAGGAAACAAGTGCATGTGGTGGTATGGGAGCTCGGGGGCGAGCGGTAGGCGGATAAGAAGTGATATAACACTAATTTCAACAATAGAATGGTCGAAGATGCAAGGCATTAAGGGCTCGAGCTCGGGTTTACCATTAGCGAAGCTAAGCGATAAGTACGCAGATCCATAGGTGTGAGTGATTATATAAGGCCCAATCGATTGGGAGCAAATTTTCCACGTTTGCTCTTTTCTAGTTTGGTTACATGTTGATTCTCTTTGAGGACAAGATCACCAACCTTAAAATACGCTCATGAAGTCGCTTATCATAAGCACGTTTAATGCGTTTTTGATAGATTTGAAGGTGATCAAGAGGCTGTAAGGCGGCGTTCGTCAAAAGCTCCAATTGGGCTAACCGCTCTTGGCGGAAATCATCGTTGGTGAGAATATCTGAAGAGATATTCTAAGGGAGGGTATTTGTATTTCGAGAGGCAAAACAGCCTCGGTACCGTATACGAAAAGAAAAGTGTGGCATTAGTGGAGAGTGCGAATACTAGTGCGATAAGCCCAAAGGGCAAAGGGGATGTGATCGTGCCAATTTCTTCGGATTCATTGACAACTTTCATGAGGATTTTGGTTAGTGTTTTATTAGAAGATTCGGCTTGACCATTGGCTTGTGGATAGTAGGGTGATGAGAAACTAAGTTTGATACCAAAGTTGTCACAAAGGTCTTGTAACAACTTGTTTTTAAAAGATTTACCATTATACATTATTAGGCGATGAGGAATACCAAAGCGGCGAGATAATGTGATGGTTAATGAATTCGACAATTTTTCTTTTTGATTGAAATGAGTGGAATAGCCTCCACCCATTTTGTGTAATATTCGATCATTGTGATTATCCAACGGTGACGTTGTGAAGAGGTCGGGTGAATCTCACCAATAAGGTCTAAACCCCATTGTGAGAAGGGCCAAAGATCTCGGCGACTGGACAGGCGGGTGGCTAGGAGTATGTTGAAGGTTGGCATGTTCTTGACACATAACACAACGCTTAACATATTAAGTAGCGATCGTTATTGAGTAGGCCAATAATAACCAAGGCGAAGGATTCGTTTGGCCACAGCGAGGCCGCTAAAATGTCCACCACAAATACCGTCATGGACCTGTTGGATGGTATGAGTGGCCTCCGCGCCAGTTAGACAGCGAAGGAGGATGCCATCAAAGCCACGTTTATAGAGGAGTCCCCCCATGACAACATAACGCGAAACACTTTTAAGAAAAGCACGTTTGCCGTTACTAGTAAGGTCAGGTGGGAGGACAGAGATTGTAAGGTAGTCGTGAAATTGGTGGTACCAGGTATCCTGCGAACTAGTAGACACAGTATTTATCGTACAAACTACCGGGGTTGAATAGGATGGGACAAAAAGTTGTTGGACCACGACGAATAATTCAGAGTCAGTTGGTGCGGCGGGAATTTGCGAGGCTAAGCAAGCCATAGTGTCCGCAAATTTGTTAGTGGAGCGTGGAATGGTTTGTATAGAATAGTGAGTAAATAAGGCTAGAAGTGAATCCACGTAGTGTTTGTATTTTTGAAGTTCCTCATTTTTGCATTGGTAGACGCCCATAACTTGATTGACTACCAATTGAGAGTCGCCAAAAATGTTGATAGATTTGATGCCTAAGTGTAACGCACTTGGAGACCGAGCAAGGGGCCTCGTATTCCATTTGTATTATTAGTGCGAGGAAATCAAGCCGAATGAAAGAGGCATAGGTTCAGCGTCGAGAGGAATGAGAACAACGCCGGCTCCTCCGCCCGCGCTGGCATTTAGATCCATCGAAGAAGAGGTCATTTGATCTGACTCTTCCCGGAGTGAAAGAGTGGCGATGAGTTAAATCGGGAAGGTAAAATTGGTAAATTGTTCCCCGAGGTAAAGGGGCCTCCATGAAGTTGGTGCTGCAAGTTTGTCCTTTGATTGACTTACATTTATGCGAATTCAAGGTCAAGGTCGGCGAGGAGCATAAGCCATCGAGCGATCGTTGGTTTAGATGCGGTTTGGCGTACATATAATGAATGGGAGTGCTGTGTTGGTGATGACAAAAGTTTTGTGATTCGGGAGGTAATGTCGGAGTTTGGTGGCTACAAATGATAGGGCAAGGCACAATTTTTCTACATGTGTATACCTAGTCTCATAATCCACGAGTGCGACTTATATAATAAACGGCTGTTTCGTCGTGCGAATCCGATGTGCGAGCATAGCACCTATAGCATGGTCGGTGGCGGAAAGATAAAGGTAGAAAGGGCGGTCGTCTGGGGTGGGATAAGCACGGGTGGCTGCGAGATAGGATTTGAGAGCTTGAAGGCTTGGTGACACTCCTCACTCCATTGAAAGGCAATGTCCTTTTTAAGAAGGTGATGAAAAGGTTGACACCGATCAAGAGTTGGGAGATGAAACGTCGGATAGATTGGAGCTTACCTTGTAAACTACGCGATTGTTTGAGATTTTTGGGTGGGGGCATTTCTAGGATAGCTTTGACTTTAGATGGATCGACCTCGATGCCACGCAAAAGAGACGATAAAGCCAAGAAGTTTTCCCGAAAGAACACGAAAGACACATTTCTTTGGTTGAAGGCGGACGAGAATATTGTAGCAGGCGATCAAAAATAATGGTTAAAACATCGAGATGTTCACTACGATGTTTAGACTTGCCGAGAAGATCGTCGACATAATCTTGAGGATAGTGTGCATAATGTCATGAAAAATGTAGGTCATAGCCGGCGATAGAGTAGCACCCGCATTCTTAAGGCCAAATGGCATGACACGATAACGAAGGTTCCCGAGGAGTTATGAAGCGGTTTTGTGTTGATCGGCGAGGCGGCCAAAATTTGGTTGTATCTGAAAAGCCATCCATGAGAGAGAGCATCTCATGACCTGCGATTAGATCAACAAGTTGGTCAATGCTAGGTAAGGGAAGTCATCCTTAGGGCAAGCGAGGTTAAGATCCCGGAAATCATGCATATCAAAAGTCCCCCTGTCGCTTTAGTAGCGAGTGCGATGTTAGAAATCCATTGAGGATAGTCGATAGGCAAGATGAAGGAAGCGAAAAGGAGTCGTTGGAGCTCCTCTTTGACCAAGAGCAATGCGTGGATGCATTTTCTCAATTTACATTTGGCTGGTTTGGAATCGGGGTTTAGGGTGATGTTATGGGCCAGCGATGGTAGGATCAATTCTGGCATGTCGGCGTAAGACCATGCAAAGCTTGGTTGCGAGCACGGAGAAAGGTAGTAAAGGCGGCTTGTTACGATGTGTTAAGGGATTGTCCAATCTTCACAATGTGAGATCCTCCTCCGTGTGGATGTTGATTTCTATAGTAGATTCGTTCGGCATGGTTTGGGTTTGAGATGGTAAGGCTCGTTGAATATAAGAATCATCGCGCGCGAGTAAGTGAGGATGGAGTCATCATCTGGCATTCAACAACATTAATCAAAGGCGAATCCTCTTGATCATGTCGGATACGAAGGGAAGAGAAGATGGGTCCTCATTATCGCGTTGATAAGTGAGAGGACCTATGAAGATAGCATTTATGAAAAAAAAAAAAGTTAGGAGGGATGGATTCGAGTCTATAGATTACGTGGTGATGATGGCAAAGTGGGTGATGATGGTTTGGTAGGGGCGCGTCTTCTTCTTCGGGATACGGTGACGGGAGGTGTCTCTGTGTAGGTGTTTGGGAAAACCGAGACCACTGCGATCATTATGTTTACGGGTAGTCACGGGAATGAGTGTATGTCGGCCTTGTTCGTAAAGGCCAAAACCAAAGCCTTTCCACGCCTGCGGTGAGTCGAAGAAGGTGAGGGCGAAAGCGACGATTTGTCAAGTATTGAAAATCGGATTGGAAGGGACCACACCAAGAGGAGGTTCGGGGGTAATGGAGGATGCGTCAACACCCCCATACGTTAGGTTAGTGCGGCGATGGGGTGGTCGTAGAGATTACCTCCCCACGCGGCGTCGTAGGTGGGATGTGCATGTAATTGTCCGTACTCTGCGGGGTAGGGAAAGAACTAACGTTATATAGGCGGTACTCCCCGAGCGTAAGGCGCTGAAAAACATCTACTAAGGGTCGGAGGTTGGAATGTTAGGCTGCGGGAAGGAAGTGGTTTTGCGATGGTGGTTTCATCGATTGAAGGCGTAGGCGCGGTTGAGGTGGATGGTTGAGGTACATTTGAAGAGGATGGTTGGGTTGAATGTATGGGTGTCTTGATTGGTATAAGCACATCGTTAGGGCGGTATAACATATTGCGAGGTTTTAAAGGGGAGGGTCAGCTTTTACGGTGTAGGACTTCCCCTCGTACTCAAATTTTATGCATCATGTAATGTTGAGAGCATCCCATGGCTCGGATCGAGGGCGACCAGCAATATATTATATTGGAACTCTCCCTCAAGACATAGAAGAGTTCGGGTAAAGTCGTGGTCCTACCGAATGTTGAGGATCACGGTGCCTAAGGTAGAAGTAATAGCGTCATTGAATGACCCATGACATGATGGGGTTGCACACATGCAACTAGAAGGGATATTCATTTGTTGGAAGGCTTTTGAAGAGATGATGTTTAGGCTAGCTTTTACCCCGTCAATCATAACACGCGTACCGAATGTCCGGATGTAGGCTGAGATGAAAAGAAGCGAGTCGGGATCTTACATACCAAAGTCAACAATTTCGTCTTGGGCCAGCTGCAGCGACTTGTTGTACGAGAGGCGAAGTGGTTGGGGCGGTGGGTTGTTTGGTGAGAGAAGCAACGTGATTGGGTGTTAGAATGGAGGCGGCAGGCGGGGTTTCATTAGGTAAAACCTCTATCCCTTGAAGGATCTCAACGAGAGCTTGTCGATGAGATTGAAGTCGAATGAGATCATACGATGTCATTTTACGGGCGATTGGTGAAGGCTGTTTAATCATATTTCGGTGGCAATGCCATTAGAGGCGGGATAGGCGGGTCCATGAATGACCACTTTAGGTGGTGGTGCAATCGGGATGTTTGACGGAGAAAGAGATGCATGCGAGTGTGTTTTCTTTTGCTTTCCCATTGTTTTTACGCCTCGAGTAGCGACACTAATCATATTAATCTCGTAGACTGAGATAAGGAAGATGGTTGGGATAACTCATGGTCTTGAGGTGGGGTTGTAATAATGATAGATCTTGGTGAGGCGGGGACGGATGGTATAGGAGAGGAATGGAAACTAAAGTCTCTCCCTTCGTAAGTTGTCTTTCTTAATCTTTCTATCAGGGAGAGGTGGTGAAGAAGGATGGTTTTAGAGCTTTGCATCCCTCCACATCATGTCTGGTGTGCGGTGATAAGCGCAGATTTTAGACTCATCGTAACCCATAGGTCGGGGTTTAGACGGGTCATAAGGTCTAAGTGGAGGTAGGGAAATGGTCGCATTCTCCACCAACATAGCAAGGATTTTGGCGTAAGATCCTTTGAGTGGGTCAAAATCGGAAGAGGATGAGGTATTGGTTGTGCGGGTTTTGGTAATGTTTGGGCGTGGTTGGTTCGCACGGGTGGTGGTTTAGCCGAGGGTGTTGATACGTGGTTTTCACTAAACGTGATTTCTTTGGCGCGAAGCTATGTTGGATGATGAGGCGCGAGATGATGTGGTATCGAGAAAACAACCACGGGGAAATAGGAGTGACCAAAAACAAATCTTTTGATGATGGAATTTGTTTAGGGTTGATAGGTGGACGGGATACGCGGAGTGTAGCGGTGTTCTTATACCACAGAATTTACGTATGGGTGCGGAAGGCGTAGGTTGTTTTGAAGAAAATGGGGAGGTATGATATATTGATGTAAGGTAGAGGATGGGGTCCCAATATGGAAGGTAGGTATGACGATGATGGTTTTGATTGTGATAGGGGCACGGATTGAGTTTGTCTCTAGGTGGCGGGACGGATTTATTTTGGATAGATCGAGTCGCTTAGGCGGGTGCGTTAGGCCCAGGCATTGGTGAGGTCCCAGCGTAGGGGAAGATCTGGTTAAGTTGATAGAAGTGGACGGGGCATTTGGTAGAGGTGAGGGGGTGAAGGTGAGAGCAGGGGGCATTTTAAGCACGCAAACACTTGGGTATATGGTGGAGACATCGGGATCAGTCATTTGCATTTGAGTAGAAAAAGGGTACTCAAGCGTTCCCATAGGGCTGTCATCTTACGTGGAATGGCAGGTCCTCACGTGTGAATATGAACTTTTTATGCGGAAGAAACGGGGTTGTGATTCCGATCCACTTGTGGGTGTGACACGGGGAGGTAGATGAGGCCTTTGTATCAATAGATGTTAAGAGGTCAACCGTCGTTGAAAAGATTTAGGCGATGAGGGACTAATAGGTAGGAGGGCGTGTTTGAGGGGATCTGTCATGTTTAAAGAATGTGGTGATGTCAGTGTAAGAGATTTCTCGTCTAAGGATGTCAAAAGGAGTGGCGAGCCTTCCTCTTGTGCAGCAAGAGCGGTAGAAGGGGACGTTTGGGAAATAGATAAATTAGATAACATCCGCTCACAGTCTTGTAGGGATGTGGTGTAAGAAGACTCATCGATGAGAAGAGAAGTCCGGGCAGTTAACTCTTTTATGGGTAAAGGAATGATTTCACTTTGGCTTGATGGTGGTGAAGGAGGTTCAGACTCCTGTGTTGGTGGAGAGGCTTGATTCAAAAAAATTTTCAATAGAGGCTTTTGGTGAGAATCGAAAATGCATGGATCTCATGAACACTCTCCTCGGCTAAGATATCTTGGTTTACGTTTTTGTTGGGCCATGAGTGATTCGGGAATGGCTTGTTGAAAATTTTCAGATTTCGGTTAGCGGGGCGTTAGGATTATCGAGGGCTATATCCCTGCATCAACCATTTCCTGCACTATGTTTTTCAACATCTTGCAGTTTTCATGACTATGTCCTTTTACGCGGTGAAAGTTACAAAAGTCATTTTCTTTGTACCAGGAAGGTATTGCGCGGGTGGAGTCAAACCCAGAGTGAGGTTTAACGAGGGGCAAGGTATAGCTCCCGACTTTGAGCAATTTCTCCAGGATGACGCCATAAGTTTCTCCCAAGGGAGTGTAATTGATGGGCTCGGCTTTGTACTTATAGGTGGTTTTCGGCGGAGTATTGGACGGTGTTTGAGATTTGACCATTACCGCGTGGACAGCTCCTTTTGATTTAGAAGAAGTGGACGCGTGAGGAGTGGTGGTGTTTGGCTTGTTGGTAGAATCTGGAGTTCGGAAATGGGGTTTTGTTCTGTGACGCATATTTCTCTTCTTCTAAGGCTCGAATTTCTAATTTTCGGGCCATGGTAAAAAACTCGTCGAATGTGCGGAAAGTTTGAATTTGAAGGGTGTAGGAGATGTGCTTAGCACATGCCCGCGTGAAAAGTTCGATAAGTTCGGTTTGAGGCAAGGCATATGTAAGTTGGTTGATAAGGCCGCCATCGTCCCACGAAATCTGCGATAGATTCGTCTTGGTGTCGGATGGCATAAAGGTCGGTGATAGATACTTCTTGGCAATGTTAATGGAGAAATGATCCAAAAAGATTGGGCTAGTTGGTTAAAAGAAAGATCGAGTCTTTGGGTTAAAGCAACTTTGTACCACTCAAGGCGGGTCTGATAAGGACATGGGAAAGGTGCGAAGTAACAGGCGTCATCATGGGCGATCAAATAACAAGCATGTCTAAATGATCGCAAGTGTTGTTGAGGATCCTCTTTCTTATTAAAAGCGAGTAAATTTTGGCAACTCCCATTGAGGAGGATATGAATGAAGGGGACGAGAAGGGTGAATGGGCTCCCGACAAACTTGCTTCGTATGTCAGCGCTACTGACTTCCCGAAACAAAGCCTCAGGGTTTTGCATTTTGTCCATCATTTGTTTGATGAAATCGTGGTTGGATGAGATGATGGTGCGGTTGTGTAAACGGAGGCAAGTTGGACCAAGGGCTTCCATTTGGACAATGGTGGGGCTAAGTGTTGATAAGGTATGGAGGATGAGTATGTTGGAGCAACAGAATAGGGATGTCCCATATAAGGTGTTGAGGTTACTGGATACGTGTATGGGAATGAAAAGGTAGGCGGAGCTTGAGAAGGAAAGCTCGTGTGAATAGGTGGCGAGAGCAAGTCATGAATGGAGTGGTGAAAGAGAGATGAGGTAGGGCGGTTGGTGGTAACGATACGTGAGGTCCAAAATTAGCCAAGGAAAAGCCAATCTGAGTCGTATGAACCTCTGAAGCTGTCGGATTGGGAGAAGGGGCTAAAGATGCAGGAAGTAAGGCGGTGTTATCAGGAGGAGTGGGAGCTAAATGAGCAGCTATACTAATAGGCATGCCAACAAGGAGCTGACCATCAGGCGTACGGTCAGGGGCATGAGACAAATAGTATTATGCAGTGCTTTGGGATTAGCATCCGAGAAATTTGGCAAAGTCCTTGTCTCCTACGGGAATTTGGGGATCTCACTTTGGTGTCAGTAGGGTTCCTATAGAATGTGAAGGGGGTGATTCGAGGCAAAGACACACGGCGAGGCATGTGAAACCATGGCGGCGGCTTGCTTCAGTGATGACAACCATGGACAAGAACACACGGAAAGTTTCAATCTATCGAAGAACAAAAACAACCTCGAGAATGATGAATTTGGCGGAGTTCTTTGGTTTGTCGAGGGCTGATGAAGACGATAACGATATCGGTTTAATAACGCGTGTCGGTCGAGAAGAAGCGAAGCGGCGTCGGTCGATTAACGATGCGGTGTCAAAAGTCTAGGATAAGAAGATATAAAAAGCTGCTAATTTGATTTTTAGCAACGTTGAGTATATTTGTCAACTTATTGATCACGAGAAGACAAAGTATGACGAGAAAAAACGAGAATTTGAAAACAAGCGAAGATGCACACGCAAATCCAGAGAGACTAATCCTAGGGTTAATTTTAGTTATCGTGGGCTTATGCCTTTAGACGTAAGATGATGTCGAGAATCCTAAACAACAAGACCTAGGGAAATGTCAAGTTTGTTTGGCTTATAAGGTTACCTCAATCGGGCGGAGGAATACCGCGGAAAAGGGGGGATGTTTGAGCTGTTGTGTTAATTGTGAAGTGATTCGGTATGTGTTGTGCAGTGAAACTAGGGTTAATTTCCTGTCAATACCGTGGATATCACCCCCACGTGTACGACCTGTTACTTAATCTATGTTCACTAGAATTGAAGAACAACAAGCAGGAATGCAATGCATGTGTTTTAAACCCAAATCGAAAATTATGTTCGATGAAGCAAGAGAGATGACTTTCACTAATGCGAAACTAGGAAAGCAAGACAAATTCTTTACGAAATATATAACAAAAGCAGCAACAGCAAGTATGCTTCCTAAAATGAAAATAAGCAAGAGAAAGAAACCCAAAATGGGTCCCACCGGGCGTGCCAAAATGTTTCACTCGGAATGACTCGTTCCTATAGAAACAGATAAGAGTTAGGTGCTAGGAGGAATACCTGTAGAATGTCGAGATGGTGTGCGCGTACCGTAGAGAAAGATCAGGTTGATTGCGAAGAACTCCTTTTTGTCTTGGAAGGACTACTGCGAAATAAGAACACAAGACCACAAGATTTTAATTAAACAATAAATGAGAAGCGCCTTGGGCCCGGGAAATATAAAACTTCCTTTGAAGGTGGTCGAGTTCCCTGCTAATATGAATTAACACAAAAGAAGCGCAAAATATCAATTAAATTGTTTCGTTGAAGCTAGGTAGGGAAAGGCTGGTTTTGGTTTTGATCGGAGGAACCGATGGCGGTTCTTGATAGCGATTGATCGATTCTGATAGCGATTGAAGCGGCGATTCGATTCTTGATAGCCGATGCGATTGCGATAACTTGATGCTTGGTGGGTTCTAGGATCTTCTTAGTAGCTATGGTGTTTTGTAAGGCTGGTTTATGGATGATATTAGGAAATGGGATGATTAGAAGCAAAAGAATAACTGATTAGATCTGATGACACGTTGGGTAGTAGATTGAGAGGATTTAGGAGGACTGAAATTCACGAGCATAAGAAATGTTATAACGAGAGGACATGCAGATGTGACTTACTTGGTTTTGACAAGATGCAAGTTGATCTCCTTGGTTGTAAACACTTACGGTATTTCCACTCGTCTCTGCTTGTCAAGTGAAGATCTGGACTCTGTTCCTCGCTCCATGATGCTCTCTGTTGATCCGAAAATCCTTTGGTGATCTCCAAAAATGAAATTCCGATCCGTTGTTTTGGTTTGGGAGCCCATTTACGAGGAACCGGTTACGTAACCGGCGGCGGTCGAGTAGGAACCGGCATCGGTAAGGAAAAAGTAGGCTATTTTTAGTAAAATAGCCCACCTTCGAGGTGGCGGGTAAGGTGATGTGGATTTATCAATTATAAGGTAATTAATAAATAATTGTGTAAGGTTTAGGTGATCGGTTAGATTGTGAGGTGAGATGCGCGTCACAAGGGGTCGTAAGACACAAATTTGGTGTCTACACTCATATGAATTTACTGCAATATGACACAGTTATCAATTAGAGCTTGGCAATGCTATGGAGATGATTGAATGAGGTCAAAAAGAGACATTTTGACTGGAGCATGGGTGAGTTGTTTCATAACACTCTCCTCAACTGATACGGGAATTTGAGCCTAAGGTGAAGCACGAATAGAGACCCAAGGTCTCGGGGCTGATGAGGAAGGAGGAACTCCTTCGGGGGCCATAGAAATGACAACCCGTGGTCGAGAGGCTGTAGAAGATGATGGATTATCATACTATTGCACTCTAGTGGTGATTTTAATTGTGTCGATTTGAGAAGGTGGAAGATCATCTAGAGTGGAATTAATAGAATTAGAGGCTGAGTAGGCTGCTCAAGCTTAGATGTAGTTAAGATTATAGGAGGCACTTGTTCCTCCTCCTCTTCCAGCCAGAAAGATCACTTTCTTCCAAGAGACTATTAACGATATATTGAAGGGCTATACATTCCTCGGTTTCATGACCTAGAGTGTGGTGGTAAGCACAAATCAAATCAAAGTTAAACTAGGAAGGTTTTACTCCTTAAGGATTATAGGGTTTGATTGGGGAAGAGTTATAGTTAATGATTGGATAAGTTGGAAAAGAATTTCAGTATAGAATCTGGTAGATAAAGATGAGGATAGAGATGACGAAGGTGCCTCTTTAGCCTTAACAGACTTCCGAGGTAAAAGAATCTGCATATCTAGTTTGTGATCATTTTAGGGATTGTTTTACTTTTCTGGACATTAGGAAAAGTAGCCTTGGGCACTTGAGATGGAAGGAAGTGAGGCAAGATTGATTTTGGTGGAGGAGGAGCTCCTAAAATAGATTTTAAAGATGACAAAGATGTGACAAGTGTTTTGGTCTTGAGAGATGAAGAAGGTGCTTGGCCAAAGCAGATGACAATTTAGATAAGATTGATTTAGATGGGGAGGATCTACCAAAATAGGTCGATAAGAGGCACAAAGGGTTCCTTGGCTTTTGGTGATGAAGATGATGGTTCTAATAAAAGAGGTGATGCCTTTATAGTGGGTAAACCCCCTTTATGAGGCACCGGAAAGATGGTGTTGTAGAAGAAGATGCCTTTCCGAGTGGATAAATCCAATATTTTAGGAGGCGTAGAGAGGGATTTTGAGGGAAAGCACCAAGAGTCTTGATAGTCTAAAATATTGGTTTTCCTTTTTCGGGGATGGTGACAACTTCAACCGCATAAGGTGATTGTAACCTTTTCGGGGGAAGTAGAGGGGAAGGTACCGATGATGCAACATTAGACTTCAATTGTCTCGGTCTAAGTTTAGGAACCAAAAGTGTAGGTTCCGGTGTTATTTCTTTAGATTTTTCCTTAATAGGCAAGGTAGCACCGGTGATGGGAGAAGTGGATGATGAAGAAGCAGTTCCCTGTGAGGAATATACTTACGTATAATAATTGTGGGTGTAACTACTATAGAAAAGGAAATGGGAAGAGTCAAAATTGAAGACACTTCCATCGATAGAGAAAAGCTGGTATAACTATAGGTATGTTAACCAATGGCATAGTCATGATGAAAATGGGAGAAATAGAAGTAGATGTATTTGTAGCAAAAACTTGAAGGGATGTAAATGCCTCAAGCATCGAAAGAATGTCTGATGACGAGACAGATGAAGATGACACTGTCTCTGGTATGGATGGAAGATCAGTTAAAGAGGTAGAGAGAGATGAATCCATCTCTAATAATGGAGGAATACTCAAAGACGGATCATCTGAAGATGGTGGAATCTCATAGATTAACAGAGCGGGAGGAAGTTCCGATTCAATCGACGTGTTCGTAGATGGCTCAGGTTTAGAAGAAGATCCTTCAGTAGAAATGAAGCTGATAGTATGAGTGTTTGGTTTTTGAGGCCCTGAAATGTCATTGTTTGGAGAGTGATTAGGAAAAGGTTGTTTAAAGACATCAAGCACCTGATTTGGGGGAGCATTTGGGTTATCCAGAATGAGCTCGCCTTTATCAATGAATTTTTGGACAATATTTTTGAAGGTCTGACATCGTTCAATGTCATGGCCTTTGCTTCTATGATAATGACAAAAGTCATTTTCATGATACCGAATGGTCGTTCTTGGCTCTCATCAAAATTTCTAATAGGGGGAAGTTCAATCATGTGAACTTCCAACATTTTTTCTAAGATAGAAGCATATGATTCCCCCAATGAAGTAAAAGATTGAGATGATGAGGGTCCTTTTCGAGAGGATGAAGAGTCTCTCCGAGGTGTTTGATTAGGTGTGTTATCAGTTCGCGATGTTTTTAAGATGATAGCATTCATGGATCCCTGATTCTTGTCTTTGTTAGAAGAAGAAGGATTTGATTTTGTGAATCAAGAAAAGTCTGGTTTAGACTTAGAGTGAAGTTTTAACTTCCCTTGTTCAATTGCGCAAGATTCAAGTTTACGTGCCATTGTGAATGCTTCTTCAAATGTATGAAAGGATTGAATCCTTAAGGTGGAAGAAATATGGTTGGCACAAGATCGAGTAAACAACTCGATTTGCTTTGAGGTTGAGGGAGGGAGAAAGATAATTGATTTATTATACCTCTCCAACGAGTGAAAATTTTTGCAATAGATTTGTCATTGAATTGACGAATGTTATAAAGATCTGTAATCAAGATCTTATGTGTGATATTTATTGAGAAGTTTTCAACAAACATCCGAGATAATTGAGAGAAAGAAAATAAGGAGTGTTGGGGTATGTTATTGTACCAATATAAATTAGGCCTGCTTGGAAGGACATAGGAAGGTACGGAGCATAAGCTCCCGATCCTAGACTATAAGGTAGCAAGTGTGCTTGAATGCTCGCGAGTGCTTTATTGAGGATCCTCCCACTATGAAATTTTGAGAACTTAGGAAGTTTCAATTGTGGAGGATAAGGCCTAAAAGACACCGATGGATGAATTGGTTCATTACATACTTCTTCAAAAGAGTGTGATGGTTGAGCCCCTTTGGTGGAGGATTCTAGGTCTACGATTTTCTTAAAAATAAATTTGACGACGTTAGATTGAGGAGGGGGCATGTTATAATGTCCCATATAAGAAGAAAATGGTATGTTTTGTTGAGGCGTTAATGGGGGATTCATCTGCTGATTAACAGGATGATAAGAGGAATAACCAGCATTACAGGTGACACTTTGGTGAGGTATTTGTTATGAAGGATCCCGTATAAACAAGCTATGAGATGACAAGTGGTTGAGAGAAATGTGGTTGAATGAAAGATGGGGCCTGTGATTGGTGGATTCCTACACTTGCCGACTGAATCGGAATGGATTGAGGAATGTGGGTGTTGATTTGATTTGATATGGTGGGAAAAAACTCGAATGAGGATTTTGACCGCGGATTGGTTATTAAGGGTGCCGACGCGCTGAGAGGATGGGTAAAGGTCACCGCGCTAGAGAATTAGAAGGAAGACCAAGCTGGAGGACGAGAAGGAGGAATGAACTAACTCATGGGAGGAGGTTAGTTCATGAGAGATACTAACTCGAGACATAATAGATGACATAGAAGAATTAATAGCAATCTGTGAGAGCACGGATGCACTCATCATAGCTAAAGAAGAGGGCCTCTCAAAAGTAGGTTGTGGAGTAGCCGAGGTAGCCACGACACTAGGGATAGGTAAGATCATTTGAGAACCAGTCGACATGGTCGGTGGAAGAGAAAAAGGAGGCATAGATGCACCACCCTCTTTCATGGTTCAAGGTGAGAAAAAGCATGCTAACTATTCTATAAAATCCTAGGATGGTTCATGAGAATAATCGTAAACTTGTTGGATTGGTGGTCCCTGATCAGATATTTAAACAGACTTATGCACTAGATAGTCCATAAGGGCTACCGGATTATGATCAAGGAGTGCCTAAAATTTAGGATCTCCATGAGGAACATACTCTATATATCGAAGCGAGATGATACCTCTAAAGGAATAGGGAAGGCTGGACGTGATGAGATCACTTTAGGATGATAGAAAGGATTATATGAACAAGATGGGGAACCAACTAACAAATGGTCCCGAAGAAGACTCGAGGAGTACCGAAACATCCACATTAGTGGTGGTCTCGGATGAGGAAGAGACTAGTTGATCCATTTTTCTAGATTGTGACTGGGTAATGATCATCATAAACAAGAACAAAAACAGAAAAAGATTGTCCTAAATGATGCACGAGACAATTCAAGCGTAGGGTGATTATCTCTTTTAAACTTTTATGCTTTTTAAGAAAGAAAATGTTTGGGAAGGATTTTAGAATGGGGACTACTCAATTGGCCAAACTAAGGATGGTTTGGGGAATGTTTTGGTGAGGAGTCCCAAGGCAATTCAGTAAAAAATCGGTACATGGCTTGATATAGGGCCTACCCCGCACTTCACACACCCCGTGATAAGGGACTCCGGTGCTTTGCAAATGTATACTAGAACTTCCGTGAATTTATAGCACGGCCCGAGTGCCACATAGGCTCTTCCTCTTGTATGTCACTTCCAAGTAGGTGAGGCTAGGAAGGAATTTTGTTTAAATGCTTTATACCTAGTGATTTTGGCTTTGTGTGTAAGGGTGAAAAATAAAAATCAAATAGTGTCACTATCGATTTTGATCAATTTTCCAACCTATTTAGAAAACAAGATGAAGAACATATAACAAAAATGACAAGGAAGAAGTTCTTTTTAAGCACTAAAAATGAAGTGTTTGATTTTGGTGAAGACAAGTCAAACAAGTTCTTTCCCAAATGTAATTAAATTCTTTTTAAGCACCAAAATAAAAATGTTTGAGTGTGATAGAAAACAAACAAACAAGTTCTTTTAAGTTCTTAAAAGGAGAAAACACCGTAAAGAGAAATACATGTTGAATTAGCTCTCCAGGTGTGTGGACTTCAAAAGCACGTTGTTGAGCTCTTCCCCTCGAACAATCCCGCAAACAAGAAAAGTGCTCTGCAATAAAAAGGTTAAGCAAAAACATAAACAAATCTAGAAAGATATATCCAGATAATGGTAGAATGAAATTTTATTTTTAAGAAACTAGAAACTTTTAAGGAAATGATAATTTTACACCAAGAGATAAATCAAAAAGTGTAGCTTTGAAATCAAATGAAAGATTTACTAGTTTTAGAAGTAGAAATGGGAATCTAGATATGCAAGAAAGAAATAATTTTGATTTTTCAAATTATAAACGAAAGAAACAAGACCAACATGAAGAAAGGAAATGCTTTAAGGAAAACTGATGAAAATTAGTGAAGAAAAAGAACAAAAGTTCAAAAATGGAAAAGAGATGAACTTACCAATAGGGGACTTTGGTTCTCTCCCACCAGGCGTGCCAGAATGTAGATCAAGAATTTTCGTGCTTGTTACCTGTCCAAGTTAATGCACCAAACTAAACACAAAAGTCCTGAAAAAATCAAATGAAATTGATACCTGATAGTTAAGACGGGATCCAAAGAAAATGGGAGGAAAGCCAATGTAGACGAGATAGGCGCACACGAGCAATCCTACAAAGTAGATCTGAAAACCCGTGATGTACAAATCCTTGGTAGAAAAAGACAACGTTAAAAGATATTTGGGTGGACTACCCGAAAAGTGGGTCAGGAAGCAATGAGCTTCCTCGGCGGATGTCAGTCCACATTTTCAATTAAGGAAAGAAGCATACATGATAAAATATGTAGGTAAATGTTTAGATTTTTTGATTAAAAATAAAAGATAGAATGTAAACAGTAGACAAAATATAAACAGAACACAAGAAACTATGAAAACAACACTAGAATTATGTTACCTATACAGCACCTATCTCGTAGTCTAATCGGTGTCAACCAGTTGGGATCGGCATCTATTTCTTTAAGTGGTGCCGATTAGGATAAATCGGCATCGACTTGGAATGGGTTGGCATTGACCGGAGGCAAGTTGTAAAAATCTTGATGGATGATTGATGAGGACTAGATCGTAAACACCTACAGGAGCTGCAAAGTTACGAGATAGAGTTTCACCTTAGCTAGATGCGAGACGTAATCACGAAGAGGTCAAGGAACCCTCACAATATGGATGTTACAGGGGCGAGTAACGTAGTACACCTCTCAAGGATTGATTTGGAAAAATTCTCTCTTCTTCCGATTAACAATTCAAGGCTCGGGACTTAAGCTTTCTATCTCTCTTTTTGTCTAACCAGAACTAAATTTTGGCCCTATATTTATAATCGCGCTGACAAGGTACAATCGGCACTTCGTTTCAAAAATCAACGTTGACCAAGTACCCGGTCGCGCCGATCGAAACAGATTCCCAAACTAACCAAAAAGGATGAATTGGAAAGATAAGAGTATTATCCTTCTTACTCAAATACGGGTAATATCCCACCGTATGGTTTGGGAAGAAGAGAAATAGGGGGATAGATGGATAGAATTGATATGGGAGGTTAGGAATTCAAAAATAACATCATAAATATCTTGTCTCCTTTTACCACTTACGAAGTCCATTTGTAAAAATTTCTAGCATGGGTCAGTTCATTGAATTGAGCATGATAAGCACTAAGCATTAAAATGATGTGATTTTAACTAATTGTTTCATAAAGAGAACTTTTATTTTATGAAACAGTTAAAGCATTACAGAAAGACATGTCATAAATAAATAACAATCATAAGAGAGAAAAAAAGTGATAATCCATATCATCATTAAGAAAAGATCATGATATAATCATAAATCAACTTTCAACCAATGATTTCATAGAAAGAATTAAAACATTAATCCAGATAAATAATAATTCACCAAATCACAGACTACTTTTCATTTACAGATTTTTATGATCCACATCTTATTTAATTCCATCTAACCTGAGAAGATACTAACACTAATATCTCAAAGGAACAATCTACATTAGATGGAACAATAATAATTTTATCTCAGCATTAACTTAACTTCATCCTAAAATATAAAATGCCAAGCTCAATCAAACATTAGGATAAATTTAGGATGAACCAACACCTTTAGGAAAGAGTTTCTTATTTAAGAATCTATATCCTAAATTTAGAGTCAAAAACCAATCTAAGTTTTAGGATCAACATCAAACAAATTTGACAAAGAATGAATTCAATTTGACATGCACTTGGAACTAATCACAAATCACAAATAGTACATCATTACATATGTAAAATCAAAGAGAAGAATACAAGGTTTTAGCAAATAACTACAGATCCTGTAATTCTTATTTTTACTCCATAAGAGACTTACTCAAAATTTCCAATCAAACATATCAAATCTCTAGAGTAACCTTTTTCTTTAGCAACATATTCTATCACAAAAGGGTCTACTTCATCAAGCAAGTCCTAGTGGAGGCATAACTATACAAATGAACAGGTCAGTTCCTATTTCCGAGTGATATCGATGTAAGGTGAAAAGAAAAGAGAAAGAGATTGTTCATTTTAAATCCAAGCAAGAACATAATAGAAAAGTTCAGCCTCTACTATTTTCCATTTTAAATCCCGACAGAGGTTAGATCAAGCTCGAGTTAGATAGTTGTCCCTAAAATAGTGAGAACAAAAAGAACAACTTACATCTACCTTTCATAAATTCAAAGAGGTCGGTATTGTAAATACCTTAACTCATAACATAAAAGAAAGGATAATGTCAATAATGGTAAGATAAGATCTTAATATTAATTCCTTAATAGAGGTACTCTTACCAAGATCGAAAAATAACCGAGAAATTTGATTTCCCAAAGCCAAGAAAACACTTAACTCCTAACAACCATTGAAGTCAAAGAACCATTCAACCTTCAATCAATAACAAAACTATAACTCACAAGCTACAAACTAAAATCAGTTCCTTCTAAACTTTACAAATGATAACAACAAAAAGCAAAAAAACTTCCAATTGAACATGATATTCCCTCTAAACAATAATAACATCAGTTCAAGAAGTTATCTCAATTTTCCAAACAAGTAGACAGAGTAACATTTTAAGTATCTTACCCCTTTTTTGGACATGATTTTCTTCTTTTTTCAAAGAGATAACACAATAATCTTACCCATCTATTGATGGTGAATGAAAAAGATGAGAGAAAGGCTTACAGTCAAACTTCCATTCAAGCAAACTCAAACCATGTAATTTCACAATGATCAAAGAAATAGAAACTGGAACAAAAGAATAAAACCCAACCAGATTCCTAACTCAAGAGGGAGACAAATAATACGTTGGCACAACTACAAGTTCCATGTATGAAGTCGAGCTCGAAAGAAGCATACTAACCCAAATTCCATAGTCTATTTCCCTTCCAGTATTCTTTTAAGTTTAGACAAGAGTCGAGTTACTCTACAGTTCCACCATTTTTACCTATGAGCTTCTACAATAACAACTATATTTCTGAATAAAGTAAAAAGAACTAATCATACCCAACAAGTCAAATCAAGAAGAACAAACCTAGACCATTCTTTTCCTTTTACCAGAGAAGTTGTAATCAAATTCAATAAACCATTCCACAAGATCACACAAGTAGAATTAAACTAACAACCATGCCAAAGGATAGATTTCTCTCGAGGTGATCCATTCCAGTTCAACATCAGACAAGTTACTATCTAGTTTTTAGCTCAATCAAATAGACATATAAAATATTCAACAACATCTCAAGTCAAAAGTTTAAGCAAGTTTCAAGCATTTTTCCAACAAAGGAAAAAAAACCAAATCGTATTTACATCAAAAAATGAATCCAAGTAGAAGCATACAATGAAAAATTCAAGCATCGAATAGCAAGATCAAACATCATATAAAAACCCATTTGTTCCCCAAGAGTAGTTCTTTTAATGAAGACATTTAGGAAAAATTAGAACAACTTAATGGGTAGAGCCTATCATGCCTGATAGAGCTTCTTCTTGATTTACAAAATATTTCCCAGTCGAGCCTCAACAACTTCTTTTTCTCCATGCAACGTCAACCTCCTCAACTCTTCCACTTCTTCTTATACTTCCACAGTCCAAAATAGCTCAAGAATGTGAAAATAACAACTAGATGCAAAATAGAACTACTTGGTTCAAGAACCAAAAAACTGTAGAGAAAAAACTCAAAATGAACTAAAGATCAAAACAACAATACCAAAACCCACCATGCATTTTCCTAGGTGGTTTCTTCACCAAAAATGAAATCAATTAATGTGAAGGACAATTAGTTCCCTCCTATTTCTCCATGCCACCGCCATCTATGTTTGGTGATGCCTAATTTTAAATTTTGCATGCAATTTCCATTTAGTGGTGATGCCAACTAGGCATCCACTAAACTCCCAATGCCTCTACCAAAATTGGCATTCCGTAGCAATTAAAACCAAAATCAATTCCATTTAATGCCTTGAAAACCGATGCCACCGACCATACCAATTTCCAAGTAGTCCATAGGTACCCTTAGGTTAGCAATAGTTTAGGTTAGATTATTATTAGGTTAGAAATCAACCTTAGTTCCTAGGTAAATCTTATTTACCTTAGGTTGTTTCCAAACTCAATAAATATAAAACATACCAACTTAGGTTAGATCTAACCTTAGGCTAGGGTTAGTTTTAGTTATAGGTCTAAGGTCCTTATATATATTCAACATTTTATTACTAACAAGAAGACCCAGGCCTATCACTTACATCTTTTGTTGCAAAACAAGGATACTGAAGAAGGGTCCTTCATAATTTTATAAACAAAACAAGACTCAATCCAGCTTCACCTTTCCATTTCCAATGCCAAGTCAACAAGATGAAACAAGTAAGAAGAACTGAAGCATACCTTGGATCAATGGAATTGATCCAAGGTTTTTCTATCAACACAAGATAAGTATGACAACAATAATACAAGTTCATAATATTTTTTTAAAAGTGAATTTAAGTTGTACATAGAGATGAATGGCCTCATTTTCAAGTAAGTAGAAATCACAACAAAATGAACCTTTTCAACAAATAATGAATTATCCATTGCAAACATGATTTCCAAAAGTCATAAGAGTACTCCTTCCTAAGACAAATCACATGTCAACATTTGCAATGTCAAGAGTGGAAGTCATCATAGTAATAACCATGTCAAAGATGTTACATACCTCCCTCCTAAAAAGAATCATCATCCCGATGATTAACTTAGTCAAACAATTTAAGTCTAGGATAAAATCAAATTATCATCCTTCCATTCATATGTTCATAACAAAACTAGATTTGAGAAATTCAAATTTCATAATCAACATTAAAATAGTTGTCCATATTAAATAGTTTAGTATCTCCAAGTCTAGTAGATTTATTGACATAACATGAATAAAATCTTAAAATTTTATCAGTCAACAAAATCAATTCTATTCAAACAAATATGGAAAAGTAGTTTTCATATCTTTGAAGATTTTCCTAGTTGCACTTTCTTCATTAAATTGATCCCACTAGACCTTACATTGACTTATTTCATGATTTCTTAAGTGTAACTGGTGAGTTTCTAACACTCGAATGGGTTTAACCACATTATTCTTGGTCTTGGACCTGTAAGGAATTCCAATTTAACACATGTGATAAATCTAAAATGTATTTCTTAAGTAGAGAAATATGGAAAACATCATGCATTCATGATAAAGTAGGAGGTAAAGCTAAATGATAAGCTACAGGGTTGATTACTTCAATAATTTCAAAGGGTCCCACATAACGAGGTGATAACTTGGTAGCCTTGCCAAAAGTTATAGAACTCTTTTTTGGTTTAACCCATAAAAGACCTTCTCACCAAGTTTAAATTTCTTATCAACCCTCTTTAAGTCTACATAACTCTTTTTCTATCTGCTGCTTCTTTTCAAGCATTCATGAATCATTTTAACTTGTTGTTCCATTTCCATAAGGATTTTAGGTCCAATTACCTCTCTATCCTCTATGTTATCCCAACTAACAAGAGTTTTGCATTTCCTTCCATATAATGCTTTGAAAGGTGCCATTTTTAGAGAGGCGTGATACATGTTATTATAAGAAAACTCAACTAATGGAAGGTACTCTTCCCATTTATACTATTGATCCATGCAATACATTCATAACATATCCTCTAAAACTTGATTAACTCTTTCAGTCTATCCATCCATTTCTAGATGGTATGCAAAACTGAAATTCAGCTTAGTCCCTAGGGCTGCATTAAGTGTTTTCCAAAATCTAGATGTCATTCTTGGGTCTCTATCAGATATGATCAATTCAGGTACTCCATGTAATCTAAAAATTTCATGCACAAATATTTTTGCTAAAATAGGTGAATCATCCTTAAGATTACCAACAATAAAATGTGCTACCTTTGTTAGTTTATCAACAACAACTAGAATAACATCATGTTTATTTCTTGACATAGGAAACCCTTGTACAAAATCCATGCTTATTACTTTCCATTTATATTGTGGTATGTTGTGAGGATACAATAAACCAGTTGGATGCATATGTTCAGCTTTAACATGCTTGACATTCTAAGTAGTGTGTCACAAAATCAATCACGTCCTTTTTCATCCCTTTCCAAAAATATTGTTGTTTTATATCAGCAAGCATTTTCATAATGCCAGGGTGTCTAGAAAAAGGTGAATTATGAAATTCAACTAACAATTTCTTTCTTAAATCATTTAACAAAGGTATGTATACTCTATTTTCAAACCTCAAGATTCCTTCATTGTCAAAGTGAAAACCTTTATATCTCACATCATTTGGATCTGCAGTAAGTGTTGTCTTTACTTGCTTGAAAATAAGAATCAGATTCCATGACACTTTTTACTTCATCTTTAAACTGAGTTCTCAATGTTATAAGAGCATAAATGTGCTTCCTACGACTTAGAGCATCTATGAACTCTATTTTATTTTCCTTTAATATAACTTATGTCAAAATCATACTGAGATAGAAATTCTAACCATCTTCATTGTCTTGCATTCAGATTTGGCTGAGTAAAAATATACTTCAACCCAAGATGATCAATTTTTAGTTCAAAAGGTCTACCAAGAAGATAATGCCTCCATACCTGAAGTGCATGAACAATGGCAGCAAGCTCTAGGTCATGTGGAGCATAATTCAGTTCATGTAACTTGAGTTTTCTACTTTCATAAGCTATAACATGATCATTTTGCAACAAAATACCTCTGAGACCTTCCCAGATGCATCCATTACAATAATAAAGTCTCCATTAGGATCAAGTACAACCAAAATAGGTGTTGATGTTAACTTGATCCTTCAGAGTCTTAAATGCAGATTCACATTTTTCATTCCATACAAATTTCTTATCTTTCTTCTGCAATGAATTTATTGGTGCAGCAAACCTTAGAAAAGTATTTAACAAACTTCCTATAGTAACCAACAAGACCCATGAAGCTTCTAACTTCATGTACATTCTTAGGTGTAGGCCACTCAGTTATTGCAACAATTTTTTGAGGGATCTACCACTATTCCATCTTTTCTTATGACATGACCCAAATAGTGCACTTCCATATCATAGAAAGAACATTTGGACAACTTACCATACAACCTTCTCTTTCTTAAGATTTCCAGAACTACTTTCAAATGCTCATGATGTTCTTCATGATTTTAGAGTATATGAGAATATCATCCAAGAATACAAGCAAAATTTGTCCAAGTATTCTTGAAAAATATTATTCATTAAATTCATAAAAGTTGCAGGTGCATTCATTAATCCAAATGGTAAAACTGTGAATTCATAATGTTTATACCTTGTTCTAAAAGTTGTTTTATGAATATCTTCATCCTTTATTCTTAACTGATGATATCCAGATCAAGATCTATTTTAGAATACACTGATGCACACACATCTAATCAAATAGATCATCAATTCTAGGAAGTGGATATCTATTTTTAATTGTTTCTTTGTTTAACATCCTATAATCAATGCACAATCTAAGTGTTCCATCTTTCTTTTTCACAAAAATTACCGGTGCTCCCCAAGGTGAGACACTCGGTCTTATCAAACCTTTAGAAAAAATTTCTTGCAATTGTGCCTTAAGCTCTACCAATTCAATGGTATTCATTCTATATGGTGCCTTGGAAATAGGTTTGGTTCTGGTTTGATCTCAATCGTGAAGTCAAACTCCCATTTGGGTGGAAGACCGGGTAACTCTTCCGAAAAACACATCACTAAAATTTCATAACAATGGATATCTTTCCATGAAGTCACTACTTTCTTCGGTTGTTTCAAAATTTTTACTACATACAAAGTGCAACCTTTGTTTTTGGCCTTTTAAGTTGCATAGATGACAATTTCCTAACTGAAATCTCACATTTTACCCCTGAATGTCTTTTGTTTTTTTTACAGTCATCCAAACAACTAATATGTTTTTCAAAATAGTCAACCTTTTCCTTATGCTCAGCTAGCTAGTTAACACCTATGATTACATCATAAGACCCCAAAGGAGCAACATAAAGGTCAACTTCAGTGGAAAAACTAGGCAAGTCAAGGACTGCTCCAAAAAGACACATACTAACTATGTGAACAACATTATTTCCATAATGTACAACCCATGATTTATCCATTTTTCTAGCTTTTATTTTTAATTTTGATGCTAATTTAGTAGAAATAAAACATTTAGTAGCTCCAGTATCAAAAATATAGTTACAAGTATACCAAATAACTTACCTGGAACTTCTATGGGTGTGACTTGCTTTTCATCTTGTTTGTCAGCTACTACAACATGTATCTTATGTTGTTGATTGCGGTCATCCTTCTTCAAAGGACATTGATTTGCATAATGATCCTTTCCACAATTGTAACAACCTCCTACAAGTCCCTTCTTAGGCTCAAATTTATTTCTAGCCTTAAAGTTATCATTCTAACCCCCATAGGACTTCTTCTCATTATTATTGTTCTTGACAAAGTTATTTCACACATTAGCAGTAGGTTTATTTTACTGTTTTCTTGTTGTTATCAGTAAAAATTTTTTTTCATACCAAACTTTTCCATGGTCCCTTTTTGGGTGCAAGAGATGAAGAAGAGTTTGGAACTTTCTTTCTAATTTCCTCCTTATGGGAAGAGATCACTTTCAATTTCTACTCCTGCCTTATGGATTTTTCTACAACCCCTTCCATAGTGGTTGGGTTGTGAACATCCACTTCACCACCTATAATGGGATTTAATCCCATGATAAATTTTTGTATCCTGAACTTCTCATCAATTTGATACTTGAGGTACATGTACTTAAGGAGTTTAGTAAACCTCTCCCAGTACTCTGTTACAGTTAATTTTCCCTGAGCTAAGTTCTGAAATTCAGTCATTTTCTAATCATAGTAAAGTTGTGGCAGCCATCATTGCCTAAAATAATTTTTAAATTGATCCCAAGTAATATTTGTTTCATCAATGTTTAACTCATCCTTACGGTTGTCCCACCATGAAGATGCTTCATGGGAAAGTTGATAAGCTCCCCATATTGCTTTTGTTTCCTTAGAGAAGTTCCTTATTGCAAAGTACTTCTCCATTTCACTGAGCCAGTTCTCGCTCCATCTCTCTAATGTAGTGCCATCAAACTTGGGTGGACTTATCCTTTTTATGTCATTAGTGAGTTCAACTTGTACAATCTTTCCTTTTTATTTCAGGCTGATTAGGTGCATTAGCATTAGCATTGGCTGCATTATTGTTATCAATGCCCAAATTTCCAACATTGGCATTGTCCACAGAGGTGGCTGATTGTTATTACCAACATCTTCTTCCTCCTCATTTCCCATTACTTGTTGTTCAAGTACAACTAAATGATCTCTTGTGTCCAACAGGGCAACAAGGATCTCATCAAGTTTTTGGGTAGTAGTTGCTTCTCCACCGGGGTGGGTTGTTTGTAACATTTCCTCTTGTTCTAACCATTTTTGTTAACAAGAAAATTTAAGTTTTATCATATTATGGACACAATAGGTCCAAGAGTTGCAACCTTCACTCTCGATACCAAGATGTAACATTCCCATTTTAAGACTTTAGAAACAAGGGAATTTTTTTAATAATGTTCTCTATTCTAAATAATCATAATTTAGAACACACATTCCATGCCAATCAATCTCATAATAGATAACCATATGCAATTGTAATGACTCGGTGAAACACACGATCTCTCATTTCATGACTCGGTATCATACGATCTCTCATGTTAACTCAATGAATTGTATACTAGGTATACTTGGTTCTCTTACCCTTTTTTAGGGGTATTAAGTGTTTTTTTAAGAGGCCTATCTGAATATTTATTACCAATATTCATCTAAAATCTCACTTCTTAAACTAGGTGACATAGGACAACATAACCAACAGCTTGCGATACTTTGGCCAAATATTTTCAACATACTGTTCATGTTAATATTCCTAGATGACATACTCATCAAAAATACATCCTTCACCCCACTTCATCTGTTATCTAGAATGGTCTTCACTTGACTCTTGTCAGTCCACTTGTTCAAGGTTTAACCCTAACCAAGGTTAGCAACATAGTTTAGTGTAGAAGACTACTCATGGTGACTAAGGGTACATAGACATACTCAATCGACCTAAGTCGATTGCATGTGTCTAGTTATCCTAAGTCATCATGAGTTTCCCCACACTAGATCATGCTTCTAACTAACCTAGGGTATAACTAAGATCAAGTCCAGAGTTTATGTAGATCTAGATGATTCAACTCTAAAGGGTGTTGCAACATGTCAACTTGCAACACAATATCCTCATGAAGACCCAAGTCTTCACGGAGGTATGGTATGCTACAGTTGGCATGTGCCAACATCTGATTGAGTCATCCCATCTAGATGTACATACCCAAGAAAGAAGTTAATTACTTAATTATTTTCCTTAATTAAAGTTTAATTACAAAACCATGCTGAATCCCTAGTTTCATTAACCATTAGGGTTGTAAGCAATAAATGAATTGTAATTTCTATATGAAGATACATCTTGCCTCCAAACCCCTTTCCAAAGATTTGTTTTTCATTCATTAACTTCCTAATTTAAGATTCAATTTTACAAATAGAATCAACATACTAATAGTGAGGTTAACTTATTTAACTTATCCATGACTTAGCTTGTTTAAGTTCTGAATCAAATTCTTTTATAATAGACTTCATTGAGATGAAGTCTACTTATTATATATATATTCTTTTCATTTGTTTTACTCAGATTAAGGAATTAATCATGAGGAAGCACATCTTCCTCTATCCAAAATAACATTAGGATTTAATTCCAAAAGTCTTAAACAAACTACTTAACATTGCAAATATTTTCCTTTCTTTTACTTAATAAGAGTTAGGGTTCATTTGGAACCTCATAACATTTTACAAGTTTTCATCAAGATTCCATTTACCCATTAACATCATTTTAGTAAAACCATAGTGATTTAATTGAATGACCAATCATGTATGCCAACTTAATAAGTTGCATTAATAAGAGGATAGTACATCTAGTACCTTTATCCTCTAGTTCATTTTAATTCAACCCAAAAGGGTTCATTACATGATATATATATAAAAAAATAGAATAGAGATAAGCTTATCATTTCCATTCATAGAATATACAAAAAGATGACACATCAAGTACAAGATAAACCCACAATATTTTCCATTTATCAAGTGGAATTCATACATTACAAGTTCAAACACTTCAAACATCTTTAGTGTCAAACAACAACAATAAGCTCAATTAAAAATAACTTTCCTTTCCAAAAATACATTTCAATAATGAATCATATTTCCTCATAAAAGATCCAGTCTTTTGGTAAACAAAAGTAACATCATAAAATATCTTGTCTCCTTTTACCACTTACAAAGTCCATCTACAAAAATTGCTAGCATGGGTTAGTTCATTGAACTGAGCATGATAAACACTAAGCATTAAAATGATGTGCTTTTAACTAATTGTTTCATAAAGAGAACTCTACTTTTATGAAATAGTTAAAGCATTACAAAAAGACATATCATAAAGAAATAATAATCAAGAGAGAGAGAAATAAAGTGATAATCCATATCATCATTAAGAAAAGATCATGATATAATCAAAATCAAATTTCAACCAATGATTTCATAGAAGGAATTAAAACATTAATCTAGATAAATAATAATTCACCAAAATCACAAACTACTTTTCATTTAAATTTTTTATGATCCACATCTTATTTAATTCCATCTAACCTGAGAAGATACTAACACTAATATCTCAAAGGAACAGTCTACATTAGATGGAACAATAATACTTTTATCTCAGCATTAACTTAACTTCATCCTAAAATATAAAATGCCAAACTCAATCAAACATTAGGATAAATTTAGGATGAACCAACAACACCTTTAGGAAAGAGTTTCTTATTTAAGAATCTATATCCTAAATTTTAGAGTCAAAACCAATCTAAGTTTTAGGATCCACATCAAACAGATTTGAAAAAGAATGAATTCAATTTTCATGCACTTGGAACTAATCACTCATCACAAACAATACATCATTACAAATGTAAAAGTCAAAGAGAAGAATACAGGTTTTAGTAAACAACTACAGATCTTATAATTCTTATTTTTACTCCATAAGAGACTTACTCAAAATTCCCAATCAAACATATCAAATCTCTAGAGTAACCTTTTTCTTCACAACATATTCTATCACAAAAAGGGTCTACTTCATCAAGCAAGTCCTAGTGGAGGCATAACTATATAACTAATAGGCCATTTCCCTCTTCTAGAGTGATACTGATGTAAGGTGAAAAGAAAAGAGAAAGAGATTGTTCATTCTTAATCCAAGCAAGAACATAATAGACAAGTTCAACCTTTACTATTTTCCATTTTAAATCCTGATGAGAGTTAGATCAGGCTTGGGTTAGATAGTTGTCCCAAAGCGTGAGAAAAAGAACAACATTACATCTACCTTTAAGAATTCAAGGAGGTTGGTATTGTAAATACCTTAACTCATAATAAAAAGAAAGGATAACGTCAAATAATGGTAAGATAAGATCTCAATACTCATTCCTTAACAAAGGTACTCTTACCAAGATCAAAAAGAACTGAGACAGATTTGATTTCCCAAATCCAAGAAAACACTTAACTCCTAACAACCATTGAAGTCCAAATAACCATTCAAACTTCAATCAATAAAAAAAAAAGCGTTGTAACTCACAAGCTATTAAACTGAAATCGGTTCCTTCTAAACTTTACAAATGATAACAAAAACTTGAAGCACAAAAACTTCCAACTAAACATGATATTCCTCTAAACAATAATAACATCAGTTCAAGAAGTTATCTCGAGTTTTCAAACAAGCGAGAGATAGTAACATTTAAGTATCTTACCCCTTTTTTGGCCAAGATTTCCTTTTTCAAAGAGATAACACAATAAGCTTACCCATCTATTGATGGTGAATGAAAAGTATGAGAGAAAGGCTTATAGTCAAAAATTCCATTCAAGCCAACTTCAAAACCATGTAATTCATTACATGTTCAATGAAACAATCAACTGTAACAGGAAGAATAAAACCCAACCCAAGTTCACAAACTTGAGAGGAGAGAAAAATATAAATAAGCATGACTATAAGTTCCATGCACGAAAGTTGAGATTAGAAGAAGATAAACCCAAAATTCCATAGTCTATTTTCCTTCAAAAGTTCATTCAAGTTAGACAAGAGTCAAGTTACTCTATAGTTCAACTATAATTACGATGATCTCTATTGAAAACTATATTTATTTCAATTAAAATAAAAAAAACAATCATATAAAGAAAGTCAAATCAAGAAAAATAAAGCTAGACCATTATTTTCCTTGTACCGAGAAGATGTAATCGAATTCAATAAACCATTCCATAGATCACACAAGCAAAAATAAACTAATAACCATGCCAAAGGATAGGTTGCTCTCAAGGTGATCCATTCAAGTTCAAATCATAGACAAGTTATTATCCAGTTTTAGAACAATCAAATGTGTGTAAAATATTCAACAACATCTCAAGTCCAAACCAAATTTAAGCATGTTTCAATCATTTTTCCAACAAAGGAACAAAACCCAAATTGTATTTACATCAAACAGTGATCCAAAACGAGAAGCATACAATGAAAATTCAAGCATCGAATAACAAGATCAAACATCATATAAAAACCCATTTGTTTTCCCCAAAGCGGATTTCTTTTAATGAAGACATTTAGGAAAAATTAGAACAACTTAATGGGTAGAGCCTATCATGCCTGATAGAGCTTCTTCTTTATTTGCAAAGATTTCCCATCCGAGCCTCAACAACTTCTTCCATTTTTTTTCCACACCAACTTCAACCTCCTCAACTCTTCCACTTCTTCTTATACTTCCACAAAGTCCAAAATAGCTCAAGAATGCAAAAATAACAACTAGATGCAAAATAGAACTATTGGTTCGAAGAATAAAAAACTCCATGTAGAGAAAAAACTCAAAATGAATTGAAGATCAAAACAACAATACCAAAACCCATCATGCATTTTCCTAGGTAGTTTCTTCACCAAAAACGAAATCAATTAATGTGAAGGACAACCAATTCCCTCCTATTTCTCCATGCCACCACCATCTATCTTTGGCGATGCCTAATTTTAAAAAATTTCATGTAATTTCCATTTGGTGGTGATGCTAACTAGGCATCCACCTAACCCCCAATGCCTCTGCCAAAATTGGCTATCATAGCAATTAAAACCAAATCAATTCCATTTAATGCCTTGAAAACCGACACCACCGACCATACCAATTGCCAAGTAGTCCATAGGTACCCTTTAGGCTAGTAATAGTTTAGGTTAGATTATTATTAGGTTAGAAATAAACCTTAGTTCTTAGGTAAATATTATTTTCCTTAGGTTGTTTCCAAACTCAATAAATATAAAACATACCAATTTAGGTTAGGGTGTTGACCTTAGTAGTTTTAGTAATAGGTCCAAGGTCCTTATACGCTATTCAATGTCTTATTCCTAACAAGTACACACAAGCCTATCACTTACACATTTGCAAAACAAGGACACCCGAGGAAGGGTCCATCAAAATTTTATAAACAAAAAAGGCTCACCAAGTTTCACCTTCCATTTCCAACGACAAGGAAAAGGAAAAACAATCCATGCATGAAATTTGTAATATTTTATACCGAAGAACCAACAACACTTTGAAATGTTTTCCTCACTATTTTCTTTTCGATAATTCATCCAATTCAAAGCAGCATATACGAGTTTGAACCCAAATAACCCTCTTTTATTTGGGTTAAATACAAATTTAAAAATTTCCATGCAACCCAAAATAACAAACTAAATAAAGCAGAGAGAGGTCATGAATAGCTCCCAAAATTTTCTCAACCAACTACCACAAAAGCCCCCATGCACATATTTTCTTACAAGAAAATCTCAAACGGTGGAAGAGCTCAAAGTTGAAAAACAAAATAATAAAAGGGAATTCTAAGCATGCTAACTCGGTATCTTCCCAAAGATGCTTCCATATTTTAGAGGAACACAAATTCATTGAATGTATCACTTTCTTTCCCCGCCACTTAGTGGTTGTTTTAAATTTTCAAATTACTTCCCTCAAATATTTGCGGTGATGCTTAAAATAAATGAGTCAAAGATAAAAATAAAACCTTTTAAACTTTTTCTTTATTACATGGTTGATCAACCAAACCGCCTATTCTCCTTATTACATGCTTGGTTGACCAACAAAACTATAATGAATATAACCCATTTCTTATGAAGTATGGTCGATGACCATATATATATATATATATATATATATATATATATCTTATGCCATTAATCATGCTCTAATATTTTCATTTTATCCCTTAATATCTTGCCATCAACTATGTTATAAGACCATATTAGGTCCAGATATTAGACATAGGTTTGAAAATAAATAAATGAACAAATAATGTCATCCATGTAGGGTCCATGATCACATATTATCATTATAAAAATTCTAACATTCCCCATTAATAGAGTATGTATCGATCATTCGAATACCAATTAAAAATAATACAATATAAATTAATATACATGGTTATCATCATTAAACAATAATAACTTGATAGATTGTACAATAAGGTCTATGAAAAACTTTCCTACGTGATGATCATAATAATAACTAATGTCATTTTTGTTAATATTCAACCCTTACACTTCCATTAGAGATTATATCCTTTTATGCATTATTTACAATAACCAAAATAATGAATCATAGTTGTGTATCTTGACTCATCATGTATCACACATTAATAATCTCACAAAGCATGCTATATTAGAGTTTTAATAATAGGTACAATAATTAAGCAAAATAATAATGCAACAAATCATCTCATTCAACAAGTAAAATGACATAACTATGTGCACTACAATTTCCAGTACAAGTACAACATCCAAATAGTCCAACAACACACCACATCATCATACCTAACAAAGTAAGTATATATGAACATAAAAGAAAAACAAGACTACATCATGAATGTTAAGTACATTACAGTGTCAAATGAAAAACACTATTAAATAGTTGTACATGCAACAAGAAGTAATTTTGTATATCCTTTTCGGGATATGCATGTGCACGTGTGGCTGGCTGCATATATAGCTACGCAAAAAAATTAATTCTCCATCTCTCATAACCAACTCTTCATTTATGAATTATCCATTTTGACAAAAAAATAGAAATTATGGGATATGACATACTTCCCCCTTAATGAATCATCATCCCAATTATTTTTACTCATCAATTGCAATCAAACTAATCAAACACATAGTTATATAAATAGCTAAAGAGAACATTCAAAATGTTCATCCTAAAACTTGCAACTTTTTTCTAAATTTTAATCTATCTAATTTCAAATTTATTGGTAAATAATTTCAACAAGCACAAAATGTCACATAGTCAACTATATGACATGATTTTTGTCATTAATGCTAGTCATAACATGAAATATTATGTAATATATAAAAAAATGGTCAAAAACAAGTCATATATAGTTGAAACAAACAAGGAAATTGTTATTTTTAACGTCACCCAATATTTCCAAGTTGTTTTGGTTCATTATTACACTTGTCTTTCTAGAATTTTCCTTGTAATTCCCAATTTCTTTGAAATTCCTCAGCAATTTTCCTCATTTTGTTTTACTAAAACAAATCTAATTTTTCATCTTTTGGATATATTCATCCTTGATTCATTACCAATGGTAACTTAAATCATTTTAAATGTTCTTTTCTTTTCCATTTAGACTTGTTGTTTTCACATACTTCTAGGAATTGGTTTTTCGTTCATACCAATATCCCATTATTTTATGTTGGGAATAAACAATATTATTCACTATGTCTTAGGTCCTTTAAATAACTCACTTTTAACTCCAATTTCTATGATGAAACTTAAATAATGCCATTGTTGCATTGACAAACATATGTTTGTAGTTTTAAACAAACTTCTTTTCATTTGCAAAAGGAAAAACATATTTCTCTCTTTTTTTAACTAAGCATTAGATACAACCACTCAATTACACTAGTATTATATTAAAATAGCATCGGAAGTCCTTCACAACTTACGACATCTCACCTGGGAGAACTTGTTCCTTTTTCTTGGTTGTTAGCCATTACAACATACATCATCGATTGTTTCTTGATATTTTTCTTCAAAGGACAATTATTGACATAATTATCACCTCCACACTCGAAGCATCCTCCAATAGGTCCTTTTCAACCTCATCCAATTTTTCCATGTACAACATTATTTTTCTTTTTCTTGCTGGAAATTTCAGCAAAAATTTTGCAATT
The DNA here is from genome assembly GCA_018340775.1 of Taxus wallichiana var. yunnanensis. Lineage (NCBI taxonomy): Eukaryota > Viridiplantae > Streptophyta > Pinopsida > Cupressales > Taxaceae > Taxus > Taxus wallichiana. The sequence continues at coordinate 245,718,417 of CM031244.1, forward strand.
TTACTCCCGACGAACATATTTTTTACATTATATTTATTCTACCACATTTTATTAGCATTTTATGGTGAAGAATAACTAACACTCTTATGATACTCATTATTTTTAGGAGTTGGAATGTCTCACATTTTAGGATCTAGATGGAATGTATAGTTAACAAATTCTAAAATCACAAATAAATTTCAAATATTATAGATTATTTTGTGAAGTCAATATATTCAAATATTTAGCTTATTATAGATAGTGGATTACTAAACTTAATAGCATGAGCTGAAATTAAACAACTAAAAGTAAAAGGAGACAGATAACACCATATTTAAGTGGGGAAAATCAAAGGAAAAAGAACACCGATAAAGCATTGTCTTATATTAAGAATTAATCAAGATTTCACCCATCACTTCCACTTCACTCCTTGGTCTCTCAAGTAAATAGATCACTTACATAAAGATATCAATCTTGTCTTTTTAGATTAATAGCTTAGATACCAAAATAGACTAGTAGTCAATCACATGTGGGATCATCCTATTTATATAGGATGGGTGAATGGTCATGTTGTTTCACTCTATTTAAGGTTGTGTAGATCGAATAAGTTTATTTTAAATAAAATATTAAATAAGGGTCATAAGTGGTGGTTTATCAAATGATATCCCACTTCACATTATCAACCCCAACACTCCCCTTAATGTTAAGTGGGAGAAATATGTGTTCCTTATGTCATACTATAAATGCATTGTGGATTTTAGTGAGACCATGAGACACTATTTTTCATGGTTCAAAATAGTGTTCCAAGGTTTCCATAAAAACCACAATGCAAAGGAACATACAAAATGAATAATGTCAAATTACCTTTTTCTAAAAAAGGATTTATAGATCCATGAATCAGCAACAATGATTATGGCTAGCATGTAGACAAGGGAAATCATACAAATCTTCCCATACATAAATTCTTAAGACTAGTGCTTTACATATGAATACTTACATCAGATTATGGAGCCTTTTATAAACTAAGGCATACCCATAACTAAAGCTTCGCTAGGATTTACAATTAACTTCACACATAGTGTGACACATTTACTTATTAAAAATGGAGGAATTATTGGAAGTTTACAATAGCCATTAAGAGGTGGTATTGTCAAGCACACTCCCCTCAATGGTAACTCCGATAGTCCCAACAAGACACAAAACTTGCAGAACTTCACAACACACAATGGCTTGGTGAAGATATCTACAACTTGATCTTCAATTGAGAATAAATTAAGATCAATATTATCATTCAAGAATTTCTCTCGAATAAAGTGCATATGAAATTCGATATGATTTTTCCTTTGATTTTGAACTAGATTGTTTGCAAGAGCAATGTAACTTTGACTATCACATAGAAAAGTAGTTCCTCCTTTGATGCCCATGTGTAGCTCATCCAATAATCTTTTCACCGCATAACTTCCTTTTTGCAACTTCCATAGTACTTCTATATTTTGCTTTAGGAGAAGATATAGACACTATTGGTTTCTTATTTATGCTCCAAGTGATAGCATCTACGCCCAACTTGAAAACATATCCAAAAGTAGGATTTCTATTTGCAACATCACCAATATGATCGATGATCGTAATAGCCAAATAAATGTGCATCATTAGAAAAATAATAAAAAATACCATAATTGACTATTTCTTTAATATATTTCAAAATTATTTTTACAATTTTGCAATGATCATAAGGTTCTTGCATAAATCTTGAAAATACTCCTACTTGTATAAGAAATATCAGGTCTAGTAATAGTCAAATAAATTAGACTACCAACTAGTTGTCTATACGAGAGTAGGATCAAATTTAGCACAAGCTAGTTTAGGATTTATCTTAACACCAAATTAAATAAGAATGGAAACAGGATTACGATCAATCATGTTAAATATTCTAATAAAATTAACATCATACTAATATTGAGATGTAACAATAGACTTATGATCTTGAAAGATAATTTTTATGTCAAAAAAGTACCACCCTAGGATTTTCTCATTAATAAACCCTACCTTTGACTAACATGGGATTATCATAAGGTGTGGACCCCATGATTGAGGAAATCCTCCAGAGAAGGCTTGTTATTGACCTATTCTAATGTTAACTCCGCTCATAAACTATCAATTCCAAGGGAACAAAGAGAAAGAAATACATAAAATGTAAATCCTAAACTAAGGGAGGTGATAGCACCAAAACAAGATTAGAGAGATTCCTAGTGAGTGAAAGTGGGGAAAATGGGGAAGAAGAGGGTAGAAAAAGTGCCATAGTCCTAAAACACATTCAAACCTCTCATTTTAGGGAACACATCAAATTTAAATCATGTACAAGAACACAATATGCACAATATACCTACAAAACATAATAGAAGACAGAAATGCAATATAAATCAAGGTAGGGAAATAAGAGCCACAAAAAACTAATTTTATTGCTTAAAATGATGCACAATCCATTACAATATAGGTACAAGGCAAGAATCCTTCACAAAATGCCTAAACTTGAGGCCTGTAGCTCACAAGAGTGCTAAAACAATTTTGGCAGAGTTCCTTTACATTTCAAAATCTCTCCCCTACTTCGAGGGGAGATTATATATATAGAGAAAAGGAGCTTCCAACCAACATCTTTCATTACTTATACGTATGGAGGTATGGGAAACCATACCAATTCTCTTTCCAATGGTATTTGTCTTACACATAAAACATGGGTGTCATACCTCATTAGTCCAGGTTGTTGAGCTACCATGTACGGTGTCATTAATGTTTGACCATATCTGAAACTCCTTGTTGTCACCCACCAAAAACCACCATCTAACACCGAAAAGAATGAGGATAGTCACCACCAATGAGGTGATGATTGTTACATGACAAGCAGAAATGTTGTCATGTGACATCGAGGAGGTTGACATGCGTCAAAAAAATGTGGTTGATGCGCGATGGGAAGAAATGTTGTCATATGACAAGAAGGCGTGATGATGGGGAAGGTAGAACGAAGCACAAAAAGGAGGGGATTTTTGCATGGAAAAATATTATTTTTTCACATGAAAAGAAGAAAGTGATTATGCATGTCAAGAAGAAATGGCTTATGCACGTGAGGAAGGAAGTAGTTGATGCACGTTAACAAGGGCATTGGCCGCACATCAAGGAGGATATTGTTGCATGACAAGAAATTGATTATTACACGTAACAAGGGAAGGAAAATAATGCATGGTTGAAACGCATCAAGAGAATATGGCTCTAAACTACGGATTCCCTCTACAAAATAATCCCAATAAAATATCAATGCCCATACTTGTAGGTTGATCCATTTTACAAAGAGTGGGGGAATATGGATAATAATTTGGTGACTTACGGGGTGATCTTCTGTTATATCTGAAATACCATTGATTTTGAATCTATTGGGCATGAATTCATTCTAATTGCTGAAACTGGTATGATGTCGAAACATCTTAAATCTCCAAAACACTGCTAGGACATTATTTCATCATCATACTCTTCATGAAACTAGAAATTTCAACGAAACAAAGAAAAACTATGTACAAATAAAAAAATCATACATATCCCAAATGGAACATGCAGAGAGTGCACAAACACTTATCTGAAAGCAAACCTAACTACAACAGAACAATGTGCCACAAGCACTTGGAGGAATTAAGAACCTAAACTAGTATGTACAGAAATGAGATTCATCCTTAACAACAATGCTTTAAGTAGATCCCATTGATTGGAATCTATAATTATTCTTCATCCAACTTTGACAATTAGAAAGCATTATTTTCTTACACCCTAAGATCAAGTAAGGGCCACTCCATATTACATCAAACTTAGAGTGCCTTCCTGGTTTGGCTCTGTCTGCATCCCATTTCAAAACCAAGTCTCCTTCCTGGAAATTTCTATTTTTGTATTTTCTGTCAAAGCTCATCTTGATTTGAGCTTGGTCCTTCTCCATTGTTTTCATGGTCTAGGTTCTTTAGCTCTTCTAGCTCCCCGAGTTACGCATACCGACTTCCATAGTTGTAACTTCAAATAACTCTAGTTGCTCGATAAGATCCAAGGTTGGTAATTAAAGGGATACTTGAATTCATTCCTCCCTTCCATAAACCAACTTGAAAGGGGAATAACTAGTTGACTTCTTGGGAGTGATTCTATCAGCCCACAAGGCTAATTTCAATTTGGTATGCCAAGTCCTATGATTTTATTCGAGGGTTCTTATTAGGATCATAAAGAATATTTTTGTTTGTGGAATCTTCTTTCCCATTACCCTAGGGGTAGTAGTTAGAAGAAGTTCTCAAATATATGTCATTTCTACATCCCAATTATATATCTTTGCTCCAATGAAAGCTAAGGCATTATCTGATATTATAGTGGAAGGAACACCAAACCTTGTTGCAATACCTTCGTAGAAATCCATAATGCTAGCTTCATTTTCTTCCTTAAGTGTAACTACTTCTGTCCACTTAGTGAAGTAGTCTATGGCTATAAGAATCCATTTGTGACCTAGGCTAGAACTTGGATTGATCACCCCAATAAAATCCATCCCCCATTGCATGAAAGGTTGTTTAACTGAGATAGGATGGAGTGGGAGGGCTGCTAGCTTCTCTTTACCTGTGAAGAAGGCACACTTCTTGCATTTCTTGATCCATGAGTAGCAATCATTGAAAATATTAGGCCAGTAATAACCAGCCCTCATGATTCTAATAGCTATTTTTTTGGGGAAAAATTACCACCTGCCTCTCCATCATGAAACTTGTGCAATACCCTCTCTATCTGATTTGTCTTGATGCACCTTAGGAGGACACCATTCACATCCCTTTTGAAAAAAATATTATCTACAAGCACATATGGGATGCAATGAAGTCTGAAATACCTCCTTTTGGACTTACTCAATCCTTGAGGACTTTGACCCATTTGAATAAAATATACAATATCCTAATTCCAATAAGGAATGGGTATACCACCTGTAGTCTTCTCTTGATTATCTTGCAACACCATAATAGCTTATGCCTCCTCTCTTGATTTGACATTCAAGTTAGAATCTAGATGCTCATAAAACCATTTCCCCTAACTAATTTGGTTAAATTTTTATCAATATCATAATCCATGACCTTGGTTATCTAACCAACTCTCTTTTCATTAAGGTCCTTATTCAAAAGAAAATATTTTACACCAGCATGTGAAACTAATAGATGAATTCTGTTATTTGACACTAGATGTTTGAATTTCTTTAAACTTCTAATCATAGCAAGGACATGCTTCTCAATGAATGAATATCTCACCTCATAATCCTAAAGACCTTGGATGAAGAATGTAATAGGCTTCTCTAGTCCTTCTTGATTTGGTTGTACCAGTATGGTAGATATTGCATCTGTGCCTCCAAAATCATATAAGATGAAGTCCTTCAAGAAATCTAGATTTATGAGGGTTGGAGCCTGTGTAATGTCCTACTTTATAGCTTCAAATATTTCTTTTCCTTTAGTATTCCATTTGAAAACCATGTTCTTTTTCAACATTAGTGTGAGTGGCTTGACAAGATGGGGAAAATCTAGGAACAAACCTCCTAACAAAATTAATTTTCCCTAAAAAACTTTGGAGAACCTTCTTGTGACTTGGAAATGGCAATGCTCAAATAGCTTCAACTCATTCTAGATCAATTGCCAACCCTTCCTTAGACATAATGTGGCCTAAGATCTTACCTTCATGAGCTAATAATATGCACTTTTTCAGATTCAAAGACACTCTAAATTCTCGCATCTTTGGAATACTTGTCTAAGGTGAAAGAGGTGACTTGTTGCATTCTTGGAGAATACAATAATGTCATCTAGATACACAAGAACTTCCCTTTGGAAAGTGGCTCCAGAATTTGATAGTCCAAATGGAATCTTCCTATAAGCATATGTACCCCACTTCGTAGTGAAGGTTGTCTTGAATTGGTCTTCCTCTTTCACCATGATTTGATTGTAGCCCAAGTAGCCATCTAAAAGTGAAAACCTTTTTGATCTAGCTACTACTTGCAATATTTTCTCCATGGAAGGAAGTGGATAGTGGTCTTTGAGAGAGGCCCTATTTAAGTCTCAGAAATCCACACATAACCTGATTTCCCCATTTTCTTCCTAACCAACACCAGATTTTCTACCCATGAAGAGTGCTTGATCGGGAAGATGATGCTTTCCTCTATGAGCTTTTTCGTTCCTTCTTCATGAGAGGCTCAATGTGAGGGTTTACCGGTCTTTTATTTTTCTAATGGGCTTGGATTCTAGATCTAGCTCAATGGTGTGTTGTGCCAATTTTGGATTAAACCCTCTCAGATCCTCATAGCTCTAAGAAAAGACATCTAGGAACTCTTGAAAAAGTTGTATGAATTCAGATTTTTCTTGATTCGTGCTCACCTTGCCAACTTGGAGCATTTTACCCTCTTCAACTAAAATGGATTCTGAATCTTCCCTTTTTACCTGAATGTTGGTCTTCTCTCTCCAAAATTGATCATTGGGATTGAATATTGACTCTAGAGTCACTAAACCCTTTGGCAATTTGTTTTTCCACAACTGTACCACTTGATCCCCATACTTTTGCTCCAATTTCTCCTAATTTTTAACTGAGAACTCAGCCTCCTCTTGCAAGAAATTAATGATCTATTGATCATTCTCAAATACCTTCCAGATCATGTTATTATCTGTACAACTGGCCTCATAATTACATGAATATGTGGTTATGCTTTATCTCTTTTAATATTGTCCACCACATCAAATGTTTCTCCAATTTCCACAAGCCTATCCATAGCCTCATTCTTTTTCCTTGGTATGGCTTGAATATTGAATGCTTCAAAATCATCAATTTGATCCCATACCGATGCTTGTAGGATTTGAGCAGATCATTCTTAGCAACATGTTTTCCCCTAACTTGGTTGACAATTAACTCACTATCCCCAAACACTTGCAAGTTTTGTATACCCCTCTTTCTTTCCCAATTCAATCCATGTATCAAAGCTTCATACTCAACTTTATATTGTTTGAACAAGTAAACTGAAAATGGAAAGTGAGTAGTACTTCATACCTTGTGGTGAAAAATAATTTCTCCTCCTCTAGCGCCTTTCCTACTCCTTGAGCCATCAAAAAATAACTTTCATACTTCATTATCACCCTTATCATCCAGTTGGTTGAGGCTAGGAAGAGGTGTGTTTTCCTCATGCAAACAATAAACTCCCAACTCAGCCTCCTCTATTTCCTTGTATGGATCATATTTGTGTATTTTGTTTTCCCATTCATCAAGAGTCAAATTTGGGATGCCCCCAACTTTGGTATTTGCTTCCTGAGTGTTTGGGAAATCCTCTTGATCAAAGGTTGAGAAATTTATGTTGATTGGGCTTGGTACATGAGGCTCAATATGGAAATTTACAATAGGTTTAGACCGGATTGTATCCTTAGCTCCATACCTTGTTTTGAAGAGCATATGTGACCAATCAATTGATAAGTAGCCTCCAATTTTGGTAGTGAAGTCTCTTGACAAACACAATGCAAAGAGTGGTGGAAATTCAATCATTGATATATCATGTTGAACTATGACATTAGGACATGCATGTAATGTGAGGTTTAAACCTTTTATGATCCCAATAGTTCCCACTACTATCCCATCTAACTGTACCACTCCTTTGGAAACCAAGTTATATTTCAGGCCCAACTGATCTACAATCTATTTCAGCATTACCAAACTACTAGCCCCTGAGTCAATCATGCAATTGTGTACAAGGTTGTTCCCAATAATCAAAGATATATATAATGGAGGAGGCTTCATGTTTTTACCTTGCTAACCTCCATGAACTCCTTCTTTTGGAGCTGCATTAGTGAGCACCTTCTCTTGATTTTTGGACAATTATTTGATGCTGACCAATTTTCCATGGCTACTTGTAAAAAATCTCGTTGGCCCAAAATTTTCAATGATTCCCACATAGAAATGCTTACATTGGTCTTCTTCATTTGATCAATAATGTTAAAAGGAGATGGATTCTCCTTCTACTGCCCCTTACTCAACATGACTTTCTCTTGCACATGGGCTACTACAACCGGTACCTAAGTTGGCTTAGAAGGTAGTTTGGGCTGATTTTGAATGTTTGGGGCTACACTTGGATTGCTAATACCCCGAAGTGTGATAGAAGGCTGAGAATTACTTAGATTAGATGACTTCCCTTCCTCTATATTCCTCTTCTTAGACCTCATGTTGGCTGCCACACTTTGAGAAGGGGACTAATTTATTCCACAGAAATCCTTAGCTTGCCAATTCACAAGTGTTGTCTCATTTGGAGGTGCTTCCTGATTAGCTACCTACTATTTAATTTCTTCTTTATTTAAAGCACCATTGAAGCATGTTGCCTGATTGTGTGGTTGGCTGCATGGGAAACACCATTCATATTCTTGTGCTATGTTGTTTTGAGTTGGAACCAAGGCCCTAGATGTTGAAACTGCATTAGGGTTATATGCTTGGAATGGCTTAGCAACTTGGGGTTGTCCTTGGTTCTGGTTAGTAGCTTGAACAGTGGCCTGTTTGGCTGATATGGAGGTTTATTAGGTTGGAAATGAGGTTGATAAGGTCTAGAATTTTGAGCTTGTTTCCTCTTAAGAGTTACCAACTCATTTCCTAAGTTTTGCAATTGTTTCATAACCTCCTGGAGTTCATTTGAAGGGCTAGAAGAAGTGGAAGCTTCATTTGAACTCTAATTTCTTGGAGTAGGGATGGGGGCTATTATAGGTGTTTGATTAGGATTAGGATTCCCCATATCTGGATAGAGAGGCATAGGTGGCCTAGGTGTAATTTTATGGGTTTTGAATTAGGCAATTCTTAGCTCTAATGGCTATGGCATAGGCATTTGGTAGGGTTATTCCTCCCATAGATTGTATCATAACAGATATATCAAAATTTAGAGCTTTAAGAAAATAGAGAAATGCACCTTTAGTTGTTGGTCTGACCATAATTGGGATCCTTTCCCATGTTCTTTGGAATCTGGAATTGAATTCTATCATTTTCTTAGTTGGTGCCCTTTTGATTATAGTCATTTTCTCCAAAAGGGATAAGTTGTCAGCCCTCTCCCCAAATTGGCCACAAAGAGCTATGCACAATTGATCCCAATTCTAAATTGATCCTGATCCCAAGCCTCTAAACCACTGCAACACTTTTCCTTTGAAATAAGAAGCCAACAACTTGACTACAACATCCATCTCAACAATCTCATGTATGGCATAGACATTTGTAATGTCTTGAATGTGGTCGATGGGAGTTATGTGATTTTCTCCAGTGAAGTATGGGATATTATTTAATACTACTATCAGACTAGATTTTTGCATTAAGGGAAAGTGGACTGCTTCTTATGAAATTTTCATAGGGGTTTGGAGGTGGATGATTTGGTGTTTTTGATGAGCCATCCTGAGTGGCCTGAGAACCCTAGTCAATTAAAGAAAGGTTCTACCAAGTGGAGGTGTGGATAGCATTCTGCTTTATTGGAGATGGATACCTTTGTACTCTTCTTCCTCTCCTTCCTCTTCTGGAGATAACTACAAGTATTCAAATATACCTTCTTCTCTTTCTCTAGACTGGGTTTGCACTCTTCTCATGAACTTGATAAACTTGGGCTGCTTGAAACCACTAGATTTGAATGATGGAGTCACCAGATGTGTTGCTAAAAAGCCTCTAAAGGATGGAAATTCACCAAGACACACACCTAATCTTGATAAAAATGAAAATATCAACTTTTATTCTATCGGGAATGCTAAAAATATTATTTCAAAAAAGTAGCACCCTAGGATTTACACATTACCAAACCCTACTTTTGACTAACATGGGATTATCTCAAGATTTGGGAACCACAGTGATTGAGAAAAACCTCCATAGAAGGATAGTTATTGACCTATTATAATGCTAACCTACTCCTAAACTATCAATTCCAAGGGACCAGAGAGAGAGAAATACATAAAAATGTAAATCCTAAACTAAGAGAGGTGATAACACCAAAACAAGACTAGAGAGATTCCTAGTGAGTGAAAGTGGGGGAAAATGGGTAAGAAGAGGGAAGACAAAGTGCCATAGTCCCAAAACACATTCAAACCTCCAATTTCATGGATCATAACAAATTTAAATCCTATAAAGTAACACAATATGCACAATATACCTTAAAAAATAATAGAAGGAAAGAAATGCAATATAAATGAAGCTAGGGAAAGAAGAGCTACAAAAACTAATTTTATTGCCTAAAATGATGCACAATCCATTGTAATATAGGTACAAGGAAATAATCCTTCAAAAATTCCTAAAATTGAGGCTTGCAGCTCACAAGGTGTTGGAAAATTTTTGGCACAATTCCTTTACATTTCAAAATCTATCCCCCTACTTTGAGGGGAAATTATATATATATAGAGAAAAGGAGCTACCAACTGAAATATTTCATTAATTATCCATATGGAGGTATGGGAAACCATACCAGTTCACTTTCCAATGGTAATTTTCTTGCACAATAAACATGGGTGCCATACCTCATTAATCACGCTTATTGAGGTACCCCGTATGTTGCCATTAATGCCTAAATGTATCTGAAACTCCTTTTTTCACCCAACAAAACCACAAGCTGACACCCGAGAAGAATGGGGAGATTCGCCACGATGATGAGGAGATGATTTTCATATGACAAGAAGAAATTTTATCACATGACAAAAAGGGAGGTTGACATGTTTAAGCAAAAGGTTGTTGATGCGTGACAAGAAGAGATGTTATCATGTGATAAGAAGGTAGTGGTGATGGGGAAGGTAGAATGATGTGTAAAAATGAGGGGAGTTTTCATGTGAATAAAAAGTACATTTTCACACAAAAAGAGGAAAGTGGTGATGCACGTCGAGAAGAAATGGTTGACGCACATTAGGAAGGAAGTGGTTGACGTGTTTCAACAAAGGAATTGACGCGTGTGTCGGGAAGAAGTGGTTGACACATGTCAACAAAGGTTTTGATGCACATCAAGGAGGATGCTATCACGTGATAAGAAAATGAAAATGATGCATGACAAGGGAAGGTGAATGACGTGTGGTTGATGTGTGTCAAGAAGATATGACTCCAAACCCTTGCCGCAATTCCCTACAAACTAATCCCATTAACTATCAATTCCCAGACCTATAGGTTTATCCATTTTGCAAATGGGGAAATATGGATAATAATAACCATGCCAAGAAAATTATTTAATAAACCTAAATCAATCATTTCAAAATGTTGCTTTAACTTTTCTTTTATTCTAACAATTAAATTTCTATCACTGCTAGTAATCAAAATATCATCAACATACAAGACAATAATGATAATATGATTGTTTTCAAATTTAACAAATAAATCATTATCAGAACAATAGTTAGAAAAACCAAGATCCTAAAAGAAACTATTAATTTTAGCATACCAAGCTCTAGGAGATTTTTAAGACCATACAAAGAATTTTTAAGGTTACATAAATAAATTTATTTACCAAGTTCTTAAACAACTTTAGTTTTTCTCATGTAGATTTCTTATTTTAAGTCACCATTCAAAAAATCATTTTTAACATCCATAATTTATTTTGGGCACCCAATGCAATAAAAATTCTAATAGTGCTCATCTTAGCTATAGGAGAAAAAGTATCCACATATTCAAGACCAAGTTTCTAAGTGAAACCAACCTTCCCTTGAACTTTTCAATTTCTCCTGCAGAGTTATATTTGATCTTGTATAACCACCTAGATCCTACAATGCTCCTCTACGGAGGAAGGAATAGTTCCCAAGTATTATTTTTAATCAAAGCATTGTATTCATCCTTCATAACCTGAATCCATCTCTCATATTGATAGGATTCTTTAAAGGATTTTAGTTGTACCTCATAAATGGGCACTAATTCATGATAATTATGCTCGACTACGAGTCACTTTTCTAAGATTAGCAGGTTGAAAGTCTTGAACAATACTTTGAGCCCATTTAAGAACCTTGTGATGAAAGACATTTTGTTATGACTCCCTTCAATCTCCATCATATATAGATTAATATAATCATCCCCTTGAACTTATATTTCCATAATTTTAGGAGCGATATTATCGGGATATTTCTCAAGAGTAGCAGAGGAGGGTTCATGAGAAGCATCACAAAATGTATTTTCTAATACTTGAACATTTTTTTTTTTTTAATTTCTTGCTTGAAAGGATAATATACTCTAAAAAATTTAGTTATACAACCATAGCCAACAAAAATACAAGAAAATGAGGTTAGATCAAGCTTCTTCCTTTTGTCTCTTGGAATGAAGATATAAGCAAGAATACCAAATATTATTAAGCGAGAAATATATGGTTTTTTATTTTTCCAAACATCATGAAGAGATGTTGGACCCCGTAGTATTAACCAAGTATGGAGGTGCATGGGCGTGCGGGTACCATTATGAAAAGGTGCGCAAGGAAAAAGTGTGTGAGAGAAAGGTTTAAGGAAGCACATAGCACGCGTGACGCATGAAAGGAGGCTCGAGACTTAGTCAATTTGAGCACCCAGGGAAGAACACATGAAAAGCATGATTGGTTATGCGTGGATAAGGTGCCATCCTGGCGATAGATTGCCCAAGAAAGAGCATGCCTTGGATGGAATCTTCTAGAAGAACATCATGAGATAAAGTGGAAAGCTTAGGTCAGAGAAGCATGCTCGCATGGACCACATTCGACACTTGGCACCAGATCTGAGGGCGTTGGAAGGTGAGTTGGTAGTGTAGGAGAATTATAAATACAAGTTCCTATATGGAGTAAAGATATAGAGACTAGGAGTTTTATATACATGGTGAGTTTGATATATAGTATCAGCGAGCTCAGAAAACTACCGTGAAGACTCATTAGTGGATAATTACATCTAGGAGAGAATGTCTTGGGCATGGAGTTGTAATTTTTATTTTGATAGCTTAGTTACACAAGTCCAGTGATATGCATGACTGCGGTCTGCTCTCTGTGACACTCTGTAATGAATCAATGAATGTAATGAGGTTACCGATATAATATATACGTGAAATAAATGGTTCTAATGCATATTTTATCTCTTATAAGTTCTCTTTCCTTTCATGCTATGAATGAATGCTTGTATAATTCTTTCTGTCATAATGCATGTTTTGGATTCTATTAAAACATCCATCAAGTAAATGCAAAGATCTAGAGGCTATTCTGAGCCCTATGGTTCTTGTATGTCTTAAAATCTTACACTAATCATAGATGATGTTTCCCACTAAACTCACATAAAAGAGAGACTCAATACCCATGTGTGCCTCGGTGAGTGCTCGATTTTCATTGGGTGATAAGTGACATGCATGGGATTGCTTCCTTTTGTGATGGGATAAAAATTACTACATCTTTGTTCCGTTCTTTAGGACCTCTTTTAAAATTTGTAGTGGGATTTAGCATACATCATGATCTGTGTAGTGAGGAATGACAGAGCAGTTAACATTGGAAAATGTTGAATCATGGTTCAAGAGCACAGAGGATTAATTTTCTCGGAGATTCAAAGACTTTGGACTGAGTTTAATACACGTAGATGAGTAGAAGAGAACCTCTACTATGATATATACAAGACCTTCTTCTCATTTGCTTCTTAGTAGAACTATATGAATGGCTTTCAGCCTATGCATCTAGATCAAGTTGGCGTAATGGATTACATGTGTGGACCATAGAAGACTACCAAAGGTTGCAGGATGTAGATCTGATATGGACCCATGTTGTAGATCATTAGTGGAGAGGAGTACTAACTAGTTACACTCTAGAGTACACCATTTCCACGTATTTTTGTGCGAGAGGTTGCTGAGTTCAAAATTTTGTGAGAACCTAGTGGAACATTTCTACATGCTATTCCTCTAGCTATGAAGATATTGATGGTTACCATGAGTTTAGAGGATTTTCCAATGGCCGGCGAAACCATTACGAGTTCCGAGTAAGGGAGCTTGGGTGGAGGAAAATGGAAGATATCACGATAGAGAAGGAAAGGGAAGAGATACAAATTCAAGTATAGTGAATCATGTGAAAGGGAGATTGCTAGATGACGTGAGGCTACTAGTGTGATGTATCTATGGAGACAGACGTTACGGGAAGGAGTTAAGGTTCACGTGGAAGACATAGAAATTGAGCGGTTTGTACTACCCCATCTTGGAAAATGCGTGAGAGAGACCCCTTTGGCTTCTGGTGAGAGTTCATCACACGGAGAAAGGAGAGTCATTGGCGCATATCTGAACCCACCCAGTGACCAATCCCTGGCACTTGGTTTTCTTGAACTAGGAAGAAGTGTTATTGACCCAGTTGATATCAATGGAAGAGACAGATCCGCGCCTAGGAGATATAATTTTATAGTCCCTTCTTCTATGGCTGCACATATTCCAGTATTTGGAGGAGTCTTTGGACAAGGAGCAAGTGTACAAGCTTTTAGTCTCACATCAGGGAGTGGCATGGGACACAGTAGTGGGAGTGGAGCGCTATCACAGACCATCGGCACATAGTTTAGTGGGACCGTGGTGGTGCTTGAAAAACTCCTACAGCCCTATTGGACCTAGTGGTTTTGGTGGATCTAGTGGCTCAGGAGGCACGGGACCCATGGACCTTGTAGACACCTATAATTATGCCCAAGAAATTTAAATACTTAAATTGCACTAATTATCCCCTTTCTCATAAATCAATGACATATCGTCAAAAGCACTTATTTTCCGTCATATCATCATTAATTAATTACACTAAGCTAATTAATTAAGTTACCTATCCAACAAATACCCTAATTAATGACCTTCCATTAATAAAACACCCTTCTACCTAGACTAATTAATTATTATTAATTAATTAGCTTTCCTTCCATTTAACCAATAAATCAATATTTAATTGATTTAATCCCCTTATAATAGTCTAAATCGTACTAATATTCCTCTAATTTGCTTCTATAAGCTTACATCTACCTATTACTTAATCACCTTTGATTAATTAAAATACCTCTCAACTCCCATGACTTGCTAAACATGTATTAAACCCTTCTAAAGTAAGGTTAATTTTAATAAAGAAACCTTATCCATTCCTAATCATGTTTTACCTTTATCCCACATTCATGAGAATGTGTTGAATCCTTTATCCTTTGGGCTATATAAAGAGCCATCCACCTACCTTTTACTTACACCTAAACTCCTTAGAGAGAAAACCTAAAGCATATAGCAAAGAGACTAAGAGATTTCACCTTTCCCTCTAGAGTTCATCATCTTGAAGATTTAAGCCTCTTTCTTAAGTGCTTAGGTCATATGGGAGGTGTCAAAGGGGTCTTGTAGCCCAACTTTGGTAGGCCCTCATTCCTAGGTTACTTGGCATACTAAGGATAACTATTTTGATAGTCATGGAGCTTACTTAGGTCAATTCATTTATTTATTGTTAGAGAATAGAGGAGTTTAGATGTTTAGCATTGTTAGTTTCAAAGTTTGTATTGATGTATACTAGCATCTAACCCTTGTTTAATTCTTATCTTGATGGTGTTTATTTTGTTGTTCAATTCTTGCTAAGTTAAGGCTATTTAGGTGTTAGTCTTTACTCATATTAGAATTATTTTGAAAATAAACACATGCATACATTTGGCACACCCGGTGGGAAATACTCCATTGTCCTTTGCACTTAATTTCAAGTTTCTGTAGTTAAGTTTCATTTTTGGTTACTAACCCTCTTTTACACATGTTAATCTAACTTGTTTTTTTAACTTGTTTTGTTGATTTTACATGTGTTGGGTCTTCCTTGTAGGTATGAAGGATGTGAAGTGCTGTCGAAATTGGAATTAATGGGAAACTTTCAATATTTCTCCATGTTTTCATTTTTAGAGATTACTTTTTCAACATTCTATATGCTCGTTTTGTCAATTTCTTGAAAATTTTAAATTATTGAGCATGTAGGTTAGTGTTTGATAGTGCTAAGTCTTCTATTTACATATTAATGTGGTGGGTTTCTGTAAAAAAATTAATCTTGGTGAGAAAATTTCAATATTTCATCATGTTTTCATTTTTAGAGCCTACTTTTTTATCATTCTACATGTTAGTTTTTTCAATTTCTTGAAAATCTTAAATTCTTGAGCATGTATGTTAATGTTTGATAGCGTTGAGTCTTCTATTCATATATTAATGTGATGGGTTGTTGTCAAAATTGAATCTTGGTTGGAAAAATTTGCCCATTTTGCAGATTAAGGGATGTTTTTTTGACATTTTTTGAGTGCATGTCAAGTGCATACCCGTGAGCATAAGAGCATATGCGTAACCCATCTTCCGAAGGCCATAAATTTTTCTCCCAAACTCGAAATGACTCCATTTTTTTGTGTTGGAAAGGTATTAAAGTTAGCTATGCAATAAAAACATAAATTTGGGATTTATACTTACAGAAATTATAGGTTTTTCTATTAGTTTAAAACTGGTCATTTTCTAACATGTCTAATGTTTTGATGAATGTTGTATTTCCATGCTTACTCGATTTAGACCAAAGCGTGTGTATGCTCTTCTCTTGAACATTTTGGTGATCTTGAGAATAAAAAACAACTTTGATCTATATCTTTTTAACATTGGGATTAAACTTAGAAATTTGATTATTCATTTTGCTTAAGGGAATGAACCTTTTACAAAGCATTTTTCAATGGTCCTTTGATTTGAAGTTTTCCATTTCTATATAGTTGGGATAAAGTTTGTGTATGCTCTTATCTTGCACTTTAGGGTGATCTTGAGAATCAAAAACAACTTTAGTCTTCATTTTATAACATTTGGTAAATTGGAAACTTCATCTTTCACTTTTAGTTTAGGGGAATGAAAATTTATCAAGAATTTTGTATGGTTCATTGATTGAAAAGATTTTCTTTACTTTTTAGTTGGATTATTTGTTGTGTATGCTCTTCTCTTGCATCCTTGGATGATCTTGAGAATCAAAACAACTCTTAATCCTCTTTTAAATAATGTGATTTTCTTGGAGAACTACTAATGCTTGAGTGCAGGACCTAAAAATGCTTTTCAAAGAAAGGAGGAATCAAAATGAAATCAAAAACTACTAATATAGTTGTTATACAGGTTGCCAAAAGGTGTTTAAGCAAACCACACCTAATTAAACAAGATAAAAAGAACAACATATTCAAAACACTGTATTGCAGGTTTTAGAAAAGGGTACATCACTCTCCGCTCAACTAGAACATAACCCCTTTGGCATAACACCTTAAGCTACAACAATGGGGTGGTTCCAAGAACCCCAAAGTAGTCCATGCAAGAGGGAACCTTATGGACAAAATGGGAAGTGCTCCACACTACCTACTTGACTAGTGATTCCTTTGTGAGATAGCGTTATAGGTTGTCCGTTGTGGTGACCCTAGTGATAGTACACATAGACACACTAGTTGCCTACTATTCTTGAAGGGGGTAAAGTAAAGCTGAGATACTCCCAAACTAGTCAGTGTGAATTTTTGGGTAAATTGTGCTTGCTCGTGACAACTTTGTAACACCTAGGATGAGAGAACCACCTAGGAGAATATACTTTGGCCAGGAGCCCACTTTGACCATTTTAAAATAGTGTTGAGTTGTGAACCTTATTTTTGAGAAATGTGTGACATATTACTTTCACCTAGTTTTTACTTGCCTTAGGGCAAGGTGAAACTCTACCAAAGTGAGGCTAGCATTTTTCGTCATTTTTCTTGATTTATTTCCTTCATATTATTTTGACACTTTGTTGATCAAAAGAGGTGTGATTACCTTTGTGTTGCCATTCGACTGTTTCTCTCACTTTTATGTCCATTTACGCCCATCCATGTTTGTGGTCTGGGTTAGTTAAACGTCTAAAGTGAGCGGAGGTGTTTTCACGTCATTTGGTAGCCATTGTGATCTTGATACCCACATCAAGATTGTCATTGTAGTTAGGTGTGGTTCATCACCACAGACTTCCATAGAGGAGTTAGCTTGTTTGTCTCGTATCATTACAATTTTGATATTTACGTCTTGTTTCTTGTAAACTCGACATAAATACCTATATTATATGGTTACTGTTGCACACATTCTTAACTATTCCTAGCTATACTTTGAGCTTTTTTTTGTTTAGTTTTATTATTACCTCGATTTCAAAAGGTGTTAGGCACTACCATTTGTGCGTGTTATATCAATAACACCTCGATATCAATACTTCACTTTCTTGCAAAGTGGGTTAACATATCTTGGTGATATTGTTGTGTCATTCGTAAATCATAATTGGCACTTTTTGAGATATAGGTCTTAATCAAACTTGAGCTTTCTCATCGTATATCTTGATTGGGAGATCGCATTTAACTTCGTGTATTTACTTATGTCTTGTTCATTCCTTTGAACTTGGCATAAGTGGAGACATCTTGTTAATCATTTGGCATCGTAAATTACTTTAAAACGTAGTCTAGGAAGTACTTCATTTGATTAAGTTTTGGTACCAAACGATTGTTTCATTGGTGACTTTATCATTCTATCACATTGGTATTCTCACACTATTAATTTACTCTTAACACGTACATCTTGTGTTTCACTTAGGGGTAGTCATTGAATTTTGAACAAATCTACAACTTACCTTAGTGAAACTCATCACAAAAACATGGCTCCCAAGATGCATCTAGGTTTAAAGAAACAAACATATGAGGAACAACAGGCACAAGCTTGGGAAACCTCTAACAGACAAGGGTCAAACCCATTTATCGGACATGATCTAGGACCACTATTTTTTGTAGAAAAGGAAATAGAAGAAATGGTCAACCATAGTGGAAATGAATTAGA
The DNA here is from genome assembly GCA_018340775.1 of Taxus wallichiana var. yunnanensis. Classification (NCBI taxonomy): domain Eukaryota; kingdom Viridiplantae; phylum Streptophyta; class Pinopsida; order Cupressales; family Taxaceae; genus Taxus; species Taxus wallichiana. The sequence continues at coordinate 245,737,200 of CM031244.1, forward strand.
GTCACCACGTGCAAAATTTGATTTTGACCCTGCTCTACTAGATGAGTTTCTCCTTAGAAACAAAGATAGAGTTTTGGCACAGGTCGTGGAATTAGGGGCCAAATTTCCCACCGAGAATGAACCAATATTACCTACAAATGACACTACTAAGGAAGAATGCCCCTTATCAATATGGAAGATATTTTAACAAGCGGGCATGCTTCCACTTCTTATGTAGAAAATGATAAAGTGGTAGGGCATAGAATACCCCTCATCAAAGTGCCACGAAGAAATAAGATAGAACATGAGATAGGGGAAGAACCTCCACAATACAAATAGGAAGAACCTTTAGAATAAAAAGACACAAACCAAGTCACAATCCAAAAACAACTCAAGAACCTAAGCTAACAACTAGCTTTGCTTACTTTCTAGGTACTGAGAAAGACACAAACAAGAATGTTTAAAAGTCAAGGCCCGAGTTTAGGATCCACGAACTCCATCAAGAAAACCAAGGAGAAGAAGACACGGGTATCATCATGTACACATCCCCACTTCTCCCACTAGAGAACAATTGCTCACACAAGAAGTGCAATATATGAAAGTAACACTTGCGAGCATACAAGAAAGAAATATAGGGAGTATTAGGAAATACCAATATGAAGAACTATGCCCCTATCCTTTTGACAAGAAAATGACCCTTTAACCCTTTCCAAAGAAATTTGATATGCCACGGTTCGAAAAATACAAAGGAAAGGGAGACCCAAGGGATCATGTTAAATATTTCTACATGGCATGTCAAGAGGTGTCTTATAGTGATAATTACCTCATCATACTTTTTCCTAAGAGTCTCGGAGGTCAAGCATTGGAATGGTTTATGCGCTTACCACGAGGATCAATTTTCACCTAGCCAGAATTGGTAGAAAGATTAGTGTGTCATTTATCGTATAACATAGAGAGTGAAATCACCATGGAAGACTTATGTGGCACAAAACAATGCCCAAATGAGACCTTTACCAGCTTTCTCCAACGATGGAGAGGGATATCTAGTCGCTTCCTTTGTGCTTTCCCCGAGAAGCAAATGGTCAAGATTTTTCATCACTAATCTCAACCCAAATATATCTTTCCACCTCCAAATGCATTGTGTCGACACCTTTGAGGAGGTTATCGAGAAAGGGATTCAAATAGAAAAATATCTCATTGCCAAAGGCACCCTCAAAACCCAATCTAAAGATAACCAAAGTGTCAAACCCGCTGAAAAAGCCAAGATCTTTAAAAACAAAAACGTGGTGGTAGACGGAATCACTCGATTCCAAACATGTTCAAATGGTCAAAACCATTCAACCTTTTAAACTCCGACCAAGGGCCCAATTCAACCACCACCAAAGTGATGAACATTCACCTCCCTCAATGAACCATATCTGTCATACTAAAATAGTTGGATGTGGCCCACATGATGACCTATCCTACAATGCAACCGTTTGATGAAAACGCTCCTAAACCTTCATGGTATAAGGAGCATGAATATTGTGAAATGCATCATGTTAAAGGTCATAAGACAGACAAATGTCTGTGGCTTTGCCACTATATTTAGGACCTCATTGATAATGGGGAGATAGAGGTGGATAACCCTGGCAAAATGCAAACACCTAACGAGAAAATGGGGATTTATAAGGAACCATTCCCTAAGCATGATAAGTCAGAAAAGACAAATCCAGATTAGGGAGACTCATCCCAAACCTATAAAGCTGCAAATTACTTGTATACCAAAAGAGATAACAATCATTACAATTTTCTTATCGGATGTATTCACTCCCCTGTTGACGTGTCAATACCATCCAGATCAAGGGAAAGGACTACGCTGTGGTAACAAGGCATGCCCACCTCGTGATTCCGGAACCCTCTCTGTTGACCCCACAAACTGGTAAATATAACCTTTTAGAACAACTTGAGAGGACACCTGCTAAGATCTCGATCTTAGATCTTCTCAAGATATCCAATGTGCATAAGGACATTTTGTATCAAACTCTTCAGGGGTCGGGAGTGCCTTTAGAAGTCGATCCTGTGTACCTTCAAGCCATGGTGGCAAATATTGCACCAAGTGAGCATCTCACTTTCAACCATAGGGAGGTCCCTACCAAGAATCCTAAACATAATCTTCCCTTATACATTGAGGTAGTTGTCACCCACAGGAAAATCAAATGGGTGCTTGTGGATAACGGATCTGGATTGAACATCTGCATGCTTAAATTAGTCAAACAATTGGGACATACGGAGGCAGATCTTGAGTCCCATATCATCACTATCACCGCATACGACAACGCGGAAAGAGAGTCAGCAGGCACCATTACGCTACCCATGGAGGTGGGCCCCACTTGCCATCAGACAAAGTTTCATGTCCTAGACTTGGAACTTCCATATAATATGCTTCTAGGCCGACCATGGATTCATGCCATGTAGGTCATGCCATCAACATTTCATCAATGCATCAAGTGAAGCATGAGGGACATATGGTTACAATACTAGGAGATTCGAGACCTTTTCTCATTGTAGGGCTCTTAATAGCTTTGCACGAAAGGGTACATATACATTCATTTTGAGGCCATGGAATCTCGATTAGATTCAAATTCTCTTAGTTCTTGCATTCATGGGGCATCTACTTTAACATCTCCATTTAATTCATGGGAGATGAAAATCCTAGAATATGGTGTGAGGAGTATAACGTACAACAAGCACTCTTGGTTTCGACCTCTCCTTGTCACCCAAGACTAGAGGTTGACCCAACTATCGCTTCAGGAGACCTAGAGAGGAACACACTATTAGGTCATTCCTACCGGAGGATTGTTAATGAGGAAAAACTACTTGATCCACCTACTACTTGGATCCCCGAGGATACTCACCATATTATTATCAAACCCGGAATATGAAAAATCGAGAAGAATGATGTACTCCATGGGCTACAAAGGGCTAGGATGTGGTAAGAATGAACAAGGACAAAGGGAACCAATCCCTCTCCCCCATTTCAAAATTGAAAGATATGGCATCGGGATTTTCCCTTATGGGGCACACCCTAACGATCAAGATGCGACTTGTTTAGAGCATGAGGATGGCTCTGATTATCTAGACAAAGGATACATTCTGTTGTAGCCAATATGAGGATCTCGGCCTCCACGAACCTTTTCATGAATAACACTTTCTCCACCATAAACCCACCGAACCAATCCTTGACCTTGTGTACCCTTCCCTTGTTGAATGGGACCAACAATGTCATGTGCCACTAGATTTATTCGAGAATGACGAGGATATTGCAGAGTTCATGGGCATAAGGGATACAATTCCCATTGGAGATCACAAGAAGGGTTTCTTTATCGACTTAGACACATGCACCTACTTCGGTGAGGAGGCTAAACTTCATGGTCAGCAAAATTTAAAGAAAAGCAAGGGAAAGAGTTCTAAAGAAAAGCCTTGGAAAAATTGAAGTCCAAGTCACACAATGAAAACCTCTTTGAGGCACTGGCTGACAAACAAATAAGAAAATCAAAGGACAAACAAAGTGACCACGCCAAGGATGAAAATCTCATAGAGACATCCTTGGATGAAGATCTCAACCTACCTCCCGATCCTACGCGTATGGAGGATTTATCAAAATTGTTAGTTGAAGAAACCATTGATGTCAATATTGGTACCGAAGAAGATCCCAAGATAGTAAAATTGGGAGCATCACTCTTAGCCAGAGAACAAAAGACGTTCACTATGCTACTGTGAGAGTTTATTGATGTGTTTGCATGGTCTTACAAAGACATGCCCGGCTTAGATCCAACTTTGGTCGTGCACAACCTGGTTGTGCATGCAGATGCTAAGCCTATAAAAAAAGCTTTGAAAGATGCACCCAAGAGTGGCCTTATTAGTTAAAGAAGAGTTGGAAAGGTTTCTTGCAGTAGGATTCATCGTCCAATTGATTATTCTTAATGGATATCAAACATTGTTCCAATCCGTAAGAAACCTATCGGTATCTCGAATCTACACAAATTTTAGGGACATCAATAAATCTTTCCCAAAAATGACTTTCCGTTGCCCAACATTGACATGATTGTTGACTCAACCGCAAGGTAGGTAGAAATGCTATCGCTTATGGATGGCGTTTCAGGTTATAATCAAATTAAGATCATTGAGGAAGACCAACAAAAATAGCTTTCATAACTCCTTGGGGCACCTTTGTACTGCAGTGATGCCATTTGGCCTTAAGAATGCGGGAGTAACTTATCGGGCCGGGCCATGTGAGAATATTTCATGATATGATTCATGACATCATGGAAGACTATGTAGATGACATCCTGGGAAAGTCCAAAACAAGAGAGGATCATCCTATCATTTTGTGGCATATCTTTGAATGCCTACGTGAATACAAAGTTAGGTTGAATCCAAAGAAGTGTGTCTTCAGTGTGCTATCTGGGAAACTATTAGGCTTCATTGTGTCAAGATGAGGTATTGAGGTAGACCCTGCTAAAGTGTCTCGCCATCACGAAAATGCCTTCACCTAAGAATAATAAGCAATCGCATATTTTGCAGGGGAAAATTCAAGCAATTCACCACTTTATCTCCCAACTTGCAGATAAATGTCACTCATTCACTCATTTTCTTAAGAAGGATGTCGCTTTCATCGAGGACTGAGCAATAACAAGCCTTTGCTTTGCTTAAACAAGACTGCTAATCCACTGTCCTCATGCCTCCCACTCCGGAGAACCACTTTTTCTCTATATTTCCGCTACACAATATGCTATTGGTGCACTGCTTGCCCAATATGACCTTATCCATAAAGAGAAAGTAGTGTACTATCTGAGTCACACCCTCATCGCCTATGAACGTAATTATCCTTAGATTGAAAAGGCTTTCTTGGCCATTGTTTTTACCTTTCAGAAACTTCACCATTACCTGCTAAATACTAAGACCAAGCTCATATCCAAGGTTGACCCACTCAAGTATTTGTTGTCCAAACCCACCCTCACAGGTAGAATGGCTAATTGGATCATTCTACTCAGTGAGTTTGATATAGAATTTTTCCATCAAAAATCAGTTAAAGGATAAGTACTTGGTAATTGACACCAGCTTTAGCGGAAGCACCTTTGCAAAGCACAGAACCTTTGAGTCTGGATCTGCCAAATGCATCTTTTCTCTACATTGAAGAATCTATCGTATGGTAGATACATTTTGATGGATCTTTTACATTTCATGGTTCAAGTGCAGGAGTGGTCCTTATTACTCCTTCGGGTGATCCTATACCATAGGCTTTCCACCTGGCCTTCCCTTACACGAACAACATTGTAGAGTATGAAGCACTCATTACAAGGATGAAGCTAGCCATCAAGTGGAATATTCAACATGTTAAGGTTGTAGGTGATTCATAGCTAATCATCAAATAGGTTAATGATGAGTATAAAGTTAAGGATGACAAGCTCATACCTTACAAGAAGTTGGTGGAAACTCTGAAGGAGTATTTTGTGCACATTACCTTTGAGTAGATCCCAAGAGCATAGAATGCAGTTGGCGATGCTATGGCAACCGTGGGATCTATGCTTCGTATTCACCAGGAACAATGATATGCCATTTTTGTAGAAAATATACACTAGCCCACGTATGACGTGCCGAGAATCTTACCTGGCTTGTGAGGTTGTTGGTCCCTATTCCCCATGGTATGAACCCATTTTCACCTATCTTAAGGACAGTACTTTCCCTCCCAATATCTCCTATTTTGAAAAGTAAAGCTTGATTCACCAGATAGCCCATTACACCCTTTTAGGAGGTACACTTTATCATTGTGGCTATGATGGGAATCATTGCGTTGTTTGGATGTGATGGAGTCAATCCGTAATTAAAGAAGTACATGAATGAGTATGCGGAGCATATACAAATGAAATGGTCTTGGCTAAGAAACTGTTAAGAGTAGGTTACTATTGGCCCACCATGGAAACTGATTGTTGTAATTATGTTAGAAAATATGTGCTTTGCCAAAAGTATGGAAATTTCATCCATGCTCCATCACAACCATTGCAACCAATCACTACCCCGTGGCCATTCTCTAAGTGGGGACTTGATCTAATAGGGAAGCTTACTCCTACCTCATCTGATGGTCATACACATATCATCATAGCTACAGAATACTTTACAAAATGGGTGAAGGCTATCCCTTTAACCTATGTCACAGAGCACGATTTCTAAATTCATCATGAATCACATTATTTGCCGATATGGTATTGCTGACCATTGTCACACAGAGATAATGGGAAGTCATTTAAGAACAAAGCGTGAAATGTCTTTGCCAACAGTTCCAAATTAGATTGAAATGGTCCATGCCATATTACCCTAAAGGTAATGGATAAGTGAGGCAACAAACAATACTTTGGTAAGGATAATGGAGAAGATGGTTAGAAAAACCAAGTGGAAACCGGCACCTACAAATCCACCCAGCCCTCTCCGGGCCTACTAAACATTAATTCACACTCCTATGGGTGTGACACCATATTCCCTAGTGTTCGGGAAAGAATCTATCATCCCTTTAGAGATTGAACTCCCATCCTTGTGAATTTCTCTTCGGACTATTTGGATAAGGATGAAGATTATCAAGTGGAAAGCTTGGGTGACTTAGAGATCCTAGATGAGAGGTGCATTTGCACTCTTAATCACCCGAAGGTATATCAACATAGAATCTCCTGCAACTACAATAAGAGAATCATCCCTCGCTAGTTTGAGGAGGGTGATTTAGTTATGAAGGAGAACCAATTCAACACCAGAGTAAAGCAAGAAAAGAAAGGGAAGTTTTAACCACCTGGTTAGGACCCTATGTCATAGTTTCAAAGCACGGCACCGGGCACACAAACTAGCTCACCCAAATGGTGATGAGCTCTGAGAGCTAATGACCGCCATGCATCTTAAGAAGTTCTATGCTTGAACATGGCACAAAAATAAAAAAATACAAAAACAAAAAAAAAATCAGAAAAAGAAAAAGAGAAAATAGGTCATCCACTAGTGAAAACCACGTAATTGTGGTACTTTGGACAAGTCCTTGGGTGAAAACCAATTTCCAGTGCCTTAGGAGGATTTGTTGTTCACAAGAATTTTGTATTAGAAGGGTAGTTGTCTTTGTCCTAGACCTAGTTCTACCTTCGAGTTTCCTTGTGCACACCATCTTGTCCAAATTTGATCCAAATTTTGCCTTCTTCTATTCATCCAGTAAGGGATGTGGTCTTTTGTTATTTCCCATCTTACGTTAGGGGCAACTCAACAACTTCACCTTCTTATTCATAAGCACATGGCTTCTACCCTTGTATATTCCCCACCTAACGCTGGGGGCATCCATGCTTTCTTGGTTACCTGCACATAGCTTTGGAAAACTATTAAAAAACACAAAAACAATAGAAAATTGTTTGAGGAAAACACAAAAACAATAGAACATTGTTTCGAGAAAACACAAAAACAATAAAACATTGTTTTGGGAAAACAAAAAAACAATAGAACATTGTTTTGAGAAAACACAAAAACAATAGAAAATTGTTTCACAAAACACAAAAACAATATAAAATTGTTTCACAAAAACCTAAACAATAGAAAATCGGTTTATGAAAACATATCTTACAAAAACATTTACTTGCATTGTCTTGTTTTCTTGCTTTTCTTGTTGCTTATATAGTGTTTTATGTGCTTGCTTTTGAGTTGATTGTTGTTTGGCGGAGAAAACACCGAAGGAAATGAAGGCTCGAGGCTCGGGAGGGTAGGGACCCTAGCCACCACCTCGTACTCTTTGAAATGTCTCTACATTTTCCAGATTACAAGAGCATTGAGGATGTTTGTAGAACATGTTCACAAGCGTGAACTCAAGTATGGTGCGAGAAGGGTATCACAACCCCAAAATCGAAGGCTAGTCGATCTGCAACCATGTTGCAGTAAGGGTGCACGCATAGCTGGTATAGGAAGTATGACCCTCATCAAATGGTGGTGGACTATACTACCTTAAAGAATGCATTCTTGGCAGAGTTCCACATTCCTGAGTTCAAGTAGAAGAGCATCAGTGCTTTGAAGGAGATTCAGTAAGGAATGGCAGAGAGTGTGCAGGAGTATGATGCGCACTTTAAAACTCTCTTGTCTAAATTATCATATGATATTCATCCTTCTTAGCATGCATAGTGGTTTGTTGGAGGATTGATCACCCCTTTTAGAAGGGCCTTGTCTCATAAAACTTTTACAGACCCACACAAAGCATTGGAAGATACGTTATGTGCCAAAGCTATTAGTAGTATATAGATATGCGGTGTTAGCCCATTCTTAGAGGCTCAGATTGCTACTATGGCAAAGCAGTTGGAAAAATTATCTACGAACTCAACCCATGAGACTCGTAGTGGTTTGTGGTGCACAAATTGTGAAATAGAGGGACACGTTAAGGATAATTTCCCTCAAAGGATAGTACGCTGTTATGGTAGTGGATTGTGAAATTTGTCATGGGGACCATGATGTAAGTAGATGTCCCTTGCTATAGTGTGCAATCAAGAAGAATGTATCTTGTTATTACAAAATTTACACCTCTACAACCCATGATACTAAGGACTATAGGCTCATTGATCAGATCCATGAGGCCATTGATCATGGGGTGTGCCAAACCAGTGTTGCCAGTGGTTCCAAGGATAATGATCACCATTATGAGGAGCACGCGGAAGGAGGAACGCATGGAAGGGGTTTTGAGGAGGATTCGGTGGTTGAGGTAATCAGAGAGGGGGAAGGAGTGAGTTCCTACACGTAACTTGTTTCAATTATGGATCTATAAAACATTACAAATGTGAATTCCTAGATTTTTTACAAAGTGCTCATGGTGCGAAAGAAGCATAAGTATGAGGAGTTCTCAAAATTTTTGGGCATATGAATCGGAAAGCACTTTGGAAGGACAAGGGCATTATGATGGTCAATATTAAGAAGGTAGACATACAGTGGATGCCCCGGGTAACACGGGATGAAGGTTTAGAGAATGTCTTGGTATCGACAAGGGTAGAAGCCACGTGTGTGAGAGAGGTACCAAGATAGAAAACCCTAGTTTTAAGGGAGGAGTTCATTCATGGAAAATATCCAGACCAGTGTGCATCAAAAGGAGATATATTAGGACACCATGGATGTTATTCGAAGCTTACAAGGGGATATCTAGTGTCTAAAGGAGCAATCCAGAGGGAGGAACAAGGAAGGAGATTTGAGGCATAAAATGATGACCTAGATGAGGTCAAGGAGGTGTGTAAAATGTTAAGGTAGGAGAATATCATTCCCTTACTAGGATCCTAGTTGAGAGAGAAGGTACCATGTGCCAAAGAAGAGTGCGAGATAGGTCTTGCATGCAAACCTTCCCCCTCACAACCTTGACTATGACAAGGAGATTATGTTAAATGTAGTTTTAGATGGATGGCTCCTTAGCAATATCCTCATTGACATAGGTACGAGGTTAATGCTCGACTTTGGATGCATGGCATCAAATGGAAAGACCTATATTACACCATTCGAATGTGTTGTATATGGAAAACAAGACTAAGGAAATTCCCATCGGGTTTCTTGAAGGATGTAGCTATTACTATCCAGGAGCCAAGTTTATTAGGGACTTTGAAGTCTTGGCACTCGCCAAGGTGGATAATTTCCCAGCACTACTTGGGTGCCCTTAGTATTACAAGAACAATGTGGACCTTCGGTTCAACAAAGGGTACATCAGCTTCAAGAACAAGGAGGAATGGGTCATTATACCCTTGGCTAATGGGAATTCAACACCATATATTGAACCATTGGGAGAGGAAATTTTGGACAGGATTTATGTGTGCTTAATTAGAGACCCTAAGATGATACACCCTACTAACGGGGTTATCTAGTTTGAAGATGCTTAGTCAATGAGTGATACCACCAGTCTAGCATGTGAAAATTAGGCACATGGAACTTACAAATTAATGGGATGGTAGTTGAGAGGGTTAGTGACCAAGGTGACTAAGGCATGCATGGTTAGGCAACTTGAGGAAAAGAACTCGCCCAAGTATTCGGAGGATCCTTCCTTGAGATATTTCTATAGGAGGTGGAAGCTCAGTGGAAGGATGGAAAGGAAAGGAGGGAGATGTTAAGTTATTCCTTTCTCGGCACACAGATGGCTCGGTGGTGGGTCACACATCAAGAGAGCCTTTTAGAATGGTGTGAAGTAAGAATTTCTCTCTGTATCGGTTTTCTAGGAGCAATGTACCAACCATAATCAAGGACTACCATTGGAAGGAGCCCACCTCTTTCCATATCTAGGAGTGTGAATGGGTATGGAGAGAAGGCACGAGGGATTTTCCACCATCCCTCTAGGTACACAAGTTGTATTCTACCCTTAAGGGTTGTGCACACGTATTGTACATCCATTCGGAGACACACTACTAGACAAGGAATTGATAAGAGCTCGTGGCTAACCTTATTCTAACCTTTGAGTATCGTAGTACAAAGAAATTGATTGATAAGGCCTTGCGCAGGTATCAAGTGCCTTACCATGGGGGATAGTGCTAGGATGAAAGATAGGCTGTTGGAATTACTAGGTGAACTAGGAATAGAGGTGCGCTTTGAAGAAGAAGAGGAAGCAAAAGAGTTACAGCTTGAGTGCGTGTGTTTGGAAAAAGATAAGGGAAAATTGGTATATGTGATTGATGGAGAGGAATCAAAAACTTAGATGTTAGTCATTCTATAGGAACACGTGAGGTTGTGGGCAGTGCAAATGCTAGTGTGCGTGCCTACCATGAGCCTTTAAAGATGAAGAAAGTTAACATCGGTTCAGGAGAAGAACCTAATGAAGCTATTATTTGGGATTACTGGACAGAGAAGGAAGTATCAAAGATCATTCATCTATTGTGTGAATTTGAGGATTTATTCTAGTGCGGGTACCATGAGTTTAAAGGATTTCACCACTCCTTGGGGAGATGAAGATAAAATTGAAGGACGGTGTGTGCCCAATTAGAAATAGGCCCTACCGTGGATGAAATCCAACTTGTGTGTGAAGGTCAAGGAGGAGAAAAAAATGATAGCTTCTAGGATCATTGAGGAAGTGGAAGAATTAGAGTGGATAAGCCCAATTGTAATCAACATCAAGAACAATGAGTGGATTAGGATTTGTGTGGATTATAGGGAATTGAACGCATTTTGTGTCATTGATCCATTTCTCGACCCCCTTCATCAAGAAATTTTCAAGGAGTCGTTGGGCTCGAAATCTATTCCTTTACGAATGGATTTTCGTGGTACCACCAAGTCCGGATCACAAAGGAAGACTAGGAGAAGACAACTTTTGCCATTGAATGGGGAAGTTTGTATATGCGGTCATTCCCTTTGGGTTGAAGAATGTACCTACTCTCTTTTCGCGCATAGTGGTGCAAGCATTCTAGGACTTCATCCATAATTTCCTTCAGGTCTATCTAGATGATTGGATAGTATATGGTCTGGTTAAGGACCATTGTGACAACTTGAGATTAATGTTTGAAAGGTGTAGGTAGTTGAGGATATCCCTCAACATTAAGAAGTGTGTGTTTGTTACACCCTTTGGAACTTTATTGGGGCATATCATATGTAAGGAGGGCTTGCTTGGTAGATCTCGCTAAGGTTGTAGTTATTGTAGGGTTAAGGGAGCCTACTAGCGAGCACACAAGGTGTAGATTCCTTAGGAATATGGGATATTATAGAAAGTTCATTAAGGGATATGCCAAGATTGCCAAACCTTTAGAGGAGCTTCTTAGACAAAAAAGTTCCTTCTATTGGGGAGAGACGCAACAGAGGGCATTTGATACATTAAAAGATAGGATTATTACCACACCTATTTTATGTTTTCCCTCTTAGGACAAGCCCTTCCATGTCCATGTAGATGCCTCAGGGACTGCCATTGGAGTAATGCTTGCACAACCAGGTGAAGGAATTATTGATCATCCTCTGTGTTTTGCAAGTAGGAAACTGACACCAATAGAGTGAAATTATACCACAATCAAGCACGAGGCATTGTTAATGATCTATGCACTCTTCAAGTTTAGACAGTATCTGACTGGTAACACCCTTTATGTTTTACACTGACCACATGGCATTAAAGTATTTAGTGAACAATCCTATTCTACAAGGATGCATATGTTGATGGGTGTTGTTGTTTCAAGAGTTTGAATTCACCATTGTAGTAAAGCTTGGAAAAAGCAACTATGGGCCTGATCATCTGTCAAGAATTGATTCAGGGGAGGACACGCAGAGTATTGAGGAAGTAATGTCAGATGCACAACTGTTTAGGTTGTGATGCACACCCTCAGATTTGGAAGAGATTGCAATATTTTTAAAGGAAGGTGTGGCACCGATGGAATGAAGACATTAGAAAAGAAGCAGTTGGCCATACGCGTTGTGCCCTACATGTTAATCAGTGGAGACTTATACAAGTTGGGACGTGATGAAGTTTTGTGCAGATGTGTCTTAGAGCATGAGCGCTTGGCCATCATGGAGGAAGTACACATGGAGGAAGTGCAGGTGGGCATTATGCAGGTGATGCCACCATGCACAAGATATTAATGGCAGGTTTGTGGTGGGAAACCTTGTACAAAGATTATAGAGACTATTGTAAAGCCTGTGACCATTGTCACGATTGGAAAACTAGGAAGGAGAGATGAAATTCCTTTGTACCTATATTCTTAGCACAGAGCCTTTTGAAAATTGGGTGATATATTTTGTAGGACCTATTGCACCAAAAGTGCGTAGGACGGGGTCATGTTATATCATCACTTGCATGATTACCTAACAAGGTGGGCGAGGTAGCCCAAACTAAAGACTGCAAGGTAGCAATAAGCGCGTAAGGTTCTTATGGGAAAACATTATCACAAGGTATGGATGCCCTTTGAGTTTGACCAATGATAGGCATATGCATTTCTTGAATGAGACCATGAAGATCCTATTATCAGAGTTCATGATGGTGCATCACAAGACTACACCCTATCACCCACAAGAAAATGGAACCGTGGAAGCATTCAATAAGATACTAAGTCATACCTTGACAAAAATTTGTGATGTCGAAGATAAGATTGGGATGAAAAAGTATCAGCAATATTATGGGCTTACAGAAAACATATAAAAGGCTAAACAAAGCCACACCTTTCAATTGGTGTTTGGCATGGAAGTTATTTTTCCAATTGAATTTATGTTTCCTTCTCTATGAATAGCACACGCAGAGGGTTAGCCAATGAATAAGCGTTAGAAGAAAGGATTGATGAGTTAATAAAGTGGATGAAAGATGATCACTCACCTAATGGAGCCAAACAACGAGAGAGAAAGAAAGAAAAAGGCTTGACATGATTGTCACATTAGAAATAAGAGGTTTAAGGTTGGGAAGATGGTGTTACTATATGATTCCAAGTTATTGCTCCATCTAGGGAAATTGAAATTCCATTGGTTGGGTCCTTACATAATCTCGTACATCCTTGATTCAGTGCATGCCGCTTACAAGTGCTAGATGGGACGAAGTTTTGTAGACACTTCAATGGGAGTAGGCTAAACCCCTATTATAAATAAGTCTTCTGGATGTTTGTAAATAAGGTAGTTTTTCCAGTTAGTTTAGAAGTTTCCTTTATTTATTTATTTCCCTTTCTTGTGTTTCCTTTCGCATTGTTATTTTGTTTTGCGCCTTGGGCATAGTAACCTTATTACTAATTTTGGAGAATTTGTGAATACACAGAGGACCACGTATATTTTTAAGTGTGGGGTGGAGAAATGTAAAGGAGTTCATGATTAAAGTACCAAGGAAGTTATGTTGAAAAGCCTTATTGAATGGCCTAGTTGAAAGAGGTATACAAAGAAAGATGGAAGAATGGTTGGTGTCAGGGTAAAACTACTTATAGATCCCACATACTAAGGAGGAAAAAGCACATTTAAAGAAACATGAGGTAGGTGAGAGCAATAATCGGGACAAAATAAGTTCCTTCTGGTGTGGGTTATGCACACGCAAGATTCTCCTATCATGTTGGATTGGTTATGCACTATAAGGTTGGAGGATTTTTGTGCAGGTTGGGTGCATGAGTAAAGGTGATGAAGATGGGATTTGTTTGAAAAAGCCACATTAAATGAAAAAAGTATGGTGGTAGGTGAGGCAACATTTAATGTTTATAAAAGAGAAAAAAACTATAAGTAAAGGGTCGGGCACTCTCATTTTTACTTTGCGAAATAGAGGAGTTGGAGATATAAGTGAGTTCTATAAACTAGGGTTTTTAGATTCGATCGAGTGAAGGAAGATCTATGAGATTGAAGCATGAGCAACTAGTTTGATTTTGTAAACCAGAAGGAAGGGGTTACATGGGCATGGAAAGAGTTGAAGAGGCACTTTGTCTTGTGAAGATTTTATCCTAGTTAGGGTTTAGAAAACTAGGGCACGGGTTCAGAAGAGTTATATCATGGATTTGAGATCGGAGGATTGGAAGAAGTAAGACAGAGTAACAAGGAGAGAGTAAAGTAATAAGAAGACCTCGACCATGGCACCCAAGAAAGGAAAGGGCAAGGCCAAGGCCAAACAACAAGAACCCGAGGTAAACACAAATGAAGAATGGTATGTAGAGATGCAATACCCAGATGGGGTGATGATGGGGAAGGAATGGGAATCCCACCTAAGAAGTGTACCTATTAGTGACTATAATCACCGCAAAAACACAATAGAAAAGGAAATGGCACTGGAATTAGTGTGCACCACCACGATGTGCAAACACCGGAGGGTTTGCTAATATATAATGATGATGTTAAGATATAAATGGAGAAGGAAGTGCTTCGTAACTCGAGTTTCCTAATTTTAGAAATCTAGAGCGCCTATACCAATGGTTGATATCACAGTCCATGAAGATTATTTCCACTTTATAGGGTGCAAGATGTGCATTACTCCCTAGCTTATCTCACAATTTACAGGCCTCATATGTGAGGGAGATAGCTTAGAAGATGACCTTGGCGATAAGGAGGCTATTCAAGAGACCATCACTGAGTATGCCTATAAGAAGGGGTCACGATATTACGACATTTCAGACATCAAGGACCCCATGATGAAAATGGCCGCGCATCTGGTGACTAAGTGAATGGCCAAGAGAGATGGACACAGGTCAACAAACCTTGGCTACATGTCTGCAAGAAGATTACAAAAGGCACCATATACAACCTATCTCGCATACATCGCGGAGGAAATTTTTAGTTACGTGAAGGATGGGGACATAATCCTCTTTGGAAACATCTTACTCACCATTGTATTCATAGAGATTGGGGTGCCTGATGCACCAAACAAATTTGTATGGGAGTACCCCACCAAGGATCCTTTTCCCGCGAAGAGGTTCGAGAAGTATGCTTGCGATACAATGACAACACCCCACAAGGCGGGCTGGATAAATGGTACACGTGCCTGAGGAATGTGTTTGAGGTAGAGTGGAGAATCCTTGAACAACTCCCAATAGCCACCAAGGGGGAAGTCGAGTTCATAGTTTATCAATACTACCGCATGGGCAGGTGTTCAAGCTAATAGACAAGTCATGGAGCCCTTGGTGTAAGCTCCCTTCATGTTCACTTCTCAATACTTCCAAGTGGGAGTGAAAAGATTTAAGGAGTCAAAGAAGCTAAGGCTGGAGCTAGGTAGTCTAGACTAGGAACATAGGGAGATGAGAAAGAAGTTGAATTACCCCGCGACAAAGCACACGTACATGGAAAAGTATGTGTCACACGAGATCTAGATGACTAGGCCGATAACACTACCCATCATTGGAGGTGTTGTGACATGCGTGTACCTCCGTATAAGGCCAAAGTTTGAGAAGGGTGCATATCTAGAGAATGAAGTCTCCATACCTAAGGATCCCATGGAGAGAAAGAAGCCCACGCCCAAGAAGAGGGGAAGAGAAGAAAAAGCACCAAGTGTGCCGACTACTCAGATAGTGAGCATGCCATCCACAAGCACTAAGCCAAGCACTTACATACAGAGAAAGAAGTCTCCAGTGAAGGAAAAGACGCTAGAGGTAGAGGTGCCTAGGAAACCCATCACCAAGGAAGGGTTGCCTGAGGAAGAAGATAAGGCCGAATCCCTTGATCAGGAGCCACCTCTTAGGAAAAAGTAGAGGGTGGATAAGGAAGCTGACTCGGAGGTGACCGATAGCTTGGAAAAATACTTGGGAGAAAGAGAAGATGAGAGTGAGGAAGATGACAACAAGGAAGAAGAGGTAGAGAAAGACTAGGAGCCACATGTGTTTAGCATCTACAACTTAGAAGAGGAGAGTGGAGATGAGAAGTAGGAGTTCATATTCACGCGGCGCAAGGGTGCATAGGATGAGGAGGACACCAAAGACATGAAGGAGGATGAGGAGGTTTCCAGGGAAAAGTAGGGAGCCATAAGTTTTACGAAGGAGCAGATCACTGAGGTGGTGGAAAGAGAAGCACAAAGAATGCTTAAGTCTTGGTAGACCAAGAGTTGGAGCGCAGCACGGACATAGTGCTGAAGGAAGGGAAGGAGGAGAACATCAAAAAGAGCATGACAGCCTAGGAGGCCCCACTCTAACAGTAAGCTTCCCCAAAGGTGCACGCTTGGGTAGAAGAACTCTTGATGTAGAATAGAGACAAGTAATGGGCTATGTTGATGACATAAAGAAGGTGTTATGCACACGATTCCAAAGCACTATACCCATGGAAAGGATCCTAGCCATGGGGTCTTTTGAAAAGGATGGTGTGTACCCCAGAACCAAGAAGATGCTCTCTTGGGCATTCGAGTCCCACATTGATGAGCCGACTTGAAGTCTACTAAGGAGTGCTCATCACATTGCTATAATCTAAGGGGGTCAATCCCTTAGTGAATGCTTAGGAGCTCTCGACGAGAAAGTATGCAATGCACTTAACAAGGTCACGGTTGAGACCGAGGCTAGATTATTTACACGAGAATGATAGGATTAGAGTGTTGGAGGGAAAGTTAGGGAAGAAGGAAGAAGAACTGGGAAAAGGCTGAGAGCTTGAAATAGGAAGAACTGATCAGCGCATAGTTAAGGTGTGAGTTGAAGGAAGAGAAGATAAAGGTGTAGGAAGTGTACAAGAAAATGGAGTCTATCAAAGGCACCATCCTTTTAAAGCACCCAAACTTAGCGCCACCCACACAAAATTACTCGTCCCTCCTGGAGTGTATAGAAGATCTAACGCATGTCCTCACTATGGAGAGATGACCTTTGGCCTTGGAATCTGTAGAAGAAGTGGTCGCATGCCTAAAAGAGGAGGACATATTAAATGTGGTAGCGCTCATTGCCAAGTATATCCAAGTACTCACAGAGGTTAAGGTCACTGCCCAATCTGCAGAGGCCGTGTATGATACATGCATAGACAAGGATAAGGTGGTGAGCTCCTTGGTCACCACACTTGAAGCAGAACTAAAAGAGTTCCAAGAAAAGAACAAGGGGAACAAGGCGAGAGAGGGACAAGGTTCTGGCCAAAGTAGAGAAGAAATCAGAGGTAATTGAGGCTTTAAGGAGCTCAATTAAGGCCCAGCTAAAGGAACTATACCCCCAGATTACTAGGAGGATGGATAAACTTGAAGATCCTGGGCAAAGAGATGGAACAAATCATGGACACTTTGGGCACCTAAGGAATTGGCCTAAGTTTTGATGAAGTGAGCACCCTGGTGGGTGACCTCTACTAGAAGGCACAGGGCGAGGTTAAAGAGTGGAATAAGCTAGAGGTCGATTTGTGAAAAGATTTCCCTAGCTTGTTGAGTTGATGCCCCCATTCTTCATTCTTTCCCCAATTCTTTCATTCCTTATTCTTTGTAAAGTGTAAGACTATTCATTGATTCCCTTGACAACATGCATCTTGGTTAAGTAAAGTGTTTCTGAGGACAGAGAATAGGCATAGTGTGGGGTGATGTTGGACCCCTGTAATATTAACCAAGTATGAAGGCGCATGGGCGTGCAGGGTCCTAGTTATGAAAAGGCATGCAAGGTAAAAGTGCATGAGAGAAAGGTTTAAGGAAGCACATAGCATGCATGACATGCAAAAGGAGGCTCGGGACTTAGTCAATTTGAGAACCCAGGGTAGAACACGTGAAAAGCATGATCGGCACGTGGATAAGGTGTCATCCTGATGATAGGATGGCCTAGGAAAGAGCATGCCTTAGATGGAATCTTCTAGAAGAACATCATGAGATAAAGTGGAAAGCTCAAGCCTGGAGAAGCATGCTCGCATGGACCACATTCGACACTTGGCACCAGATTTGAGGGTGCTGGAAGGTGAGTTGGTAGTGTAGGAGAATTATAAATACAAGTGCCTACAGAGTAAAAGATATAGAGACTAGGAGTTTGATATACATGGCGAGTTTGAGATATAGTATGGGCAGAGCTCTACAAAACTACTGTGAAGACTCTGTTAGTGGATAATTACATCCAGAGAGAATTTCTTGGGCATGGAGTTGTAATTTTTCTTTTGATATCTTAGTTACACAAGTCCAGTGATATGCATGACTGCGGTCTGCTCTCTGTGACACTCTATAATGAATCAATGAATGTAATGAGGTTACCGATATAATATATACGTGAAATCAATGGTTCTAATGCATATTTTCTCTCTTATAAGTTCTCTTTCCTTTCATGCTATGAATGAATGCTTGTATAATTCTTTCTGTCATAATGCATGTTCTGGATTCTGTTAAAACACTCAGTCTGAAGTGACTGCAAGGATCTAGAGGCCGTTCTGAGCCCTATGGTTCTTGTATGTCTTAAACTCTTACACTAATCATAGATGATG
Organism: Taxus wallichiana var. yunnanensis; assembly: GCA_018340775.1. Lineage (NCBI taxonomy): Eukaryota > Viridiplantae > Streptophyta > Pinopsida > Cupressales > Taxaceae > Taxus > Taxus wallichiana. Next base: position 245,755,956 of record CM031244.1, read on the forward strand.
TTTCCCACTAAACTCACATAAAGAGAGAATCGATACTGTGTGTGCCTCAAGTGAGTGCTTAGTTTTCACCGGGTGATAGGCCAACGCACATGGGATTCCTTCCTTTTGTGATGGGAGAAAAAATGACTACAAGTAGCTTAATGAAGATCTTTAGTAGACATTCTATTAATAATATAGATAGTAGTATTCATAACTTAATCCCATAATAACTTAGTCGCATTAGAAGCATGAATCATATTCCTATCCATTTCTAATCAATTTTTATTCTTTCTTTTTGCAATGCCATTTTACTAAGGGAATAGGGAGTGTTCAATTCTCTCTAAATCACACATGACAAACAAAACTCATCAAAAATTTTACTGACATATTCACCTCCATTATCAATTCTAATTATTTTTATTTTCATATTAGATGCATTATCAACTAAATCTTTAAATTCCTAAAACATAGACAAGACATTAGATTTCTTCTTAATGAAATAAGACCAAATCATTCTAGAGAAATCATCAATGAAGAAAACAACATACATAATACCACTAATAGAAGGAACCTCAAGTGGACCTATTACATCATTATGAATTAGTTCTAATAACCAAGAATAGTTGAGATCATGTTGTTTGTGAAATGGTCAAGCATGTTTCTTATCATGTAGGAAACTTTCACAAGTCTCATGATCTGATTTCAACTTAGCAAGACTAAATAAAAGATTTAGTATAGAAATATCATATAGACTTTTGAAATTTACATGACCAAGTATTTCATGCAAAAGATGAATATCATTTCTAGAAGAGAAACAAAAATAATACTCGAGCACAAAACCATCAAATATATACAAGCCATTTTTCCGAATACTGTAAGCAATAAAATTAGTGAACTTATATTTTACATACAACTTATCTTGCAACAAGACAACTTTACAAATTTCTTTAGTTTTTTTATTGAAGTTAAAACAAGGTTGAGGGGACCCTACCCCTTACAAGTCAAAGCTCCAAAATATCATATAAGAACATTAAACAAAGAAATTAAAATATAACATATATATTGACAATAACATTCGAGATCCTCCAAGAGCATATAGACTAGTTTATAACATAACAAAAAGAGAAATAACAACAAATATAAAACCACGACAAACTAACAACATAGTAAAAATCCAAATAGTATAATAACAGTCACCCTAAAAACATCAATTTTTGGCCTTTTCTAGACCATCAAGCACTTTCACCCACTCCTTAGCCAAGGATTCAATGTTGACACCCAATGATGCTAGATCACATCCATCAGCATCGAATTTTCTTTTCTTGGAATTTCCATGATCATCCACGATCCTGTAAGCATTGGCCAGCTGACCAAGGGTTTGGAGGTGTTAAAGATTTTATTTCACTATAACCACACTCCATTCCATATAGCTATGTAAAATATCTCTAATGTGATCCACCTCATTAGAGAGGTTACTTTGCAATTGGCTTTCATAATTTCAATCTCTCCCCATTACTAATTTTCACAACATCTTCAACCTGCATCTTCATTTTATGTCAATCATTGAAAGAAACTAAACAAAACTCTTAGTAAGTCTCATATCACCCTTCAACTCTTCAATATCCATATCCATCTTGGCCAGATGATTATCCCCCTTCACAGGACCCACTTGACCCAAAGCCTCAAACTATTATTCCAGTTGTTCATTAACAGAGCCTAATTCTCTTACTTGCTTGATTCTCCTTTGGATTTGACAGATCGACTAGGAACATGCTTCGATTTAAGATCTCTAATATTCTAAGTGGCATCAATTTCCATGACATCCTTATCCTCCCCCGATGAATCTCCTTCCTACGACTCTGAATCATCACTAGAGTCCTCCTCATCCGAGTCCAAGTCTTTTCTTTCAGCATAACCCTCAAGATATTTCATGAGGGTACCCATTTTATCTATATCAAGAGTGACTCTTTTAACAAGGGCAAGGATAAAGCCCTGGTGGAGAGGGACAACAGTTCTATTATTTTTAAAGTATTCAATAGAGGCGCTCGAGAGTGAAACAGAAAAATATGAGAAACTGAAACTATGGCCATGTCAAAAATGATTAAGCATGGGTAGATGGTAGGCATAGATACACTTATGACGGCCTTCTAAAGTGAGGAATTGGATTAGGGTTAAATCCACATCGTCATAAGGCCTAGGTAAAGTAGAGTGAAGAAAACCAAGAAAAGTGGGAGGTGAGTTTTTCATTACCTCACAGGAATAGGTTTAGTTCATCCATGAAATATTCTTTAGTTAGCCGAGAGAAAGATAAAAGATTTTTTTCAGTTGAGGAGCATACAAGACATTCCTAATCACCCCATTTAAAAACTTAACATTGCCACAAGATTCAAATCTAATAATAGATTTTTCCCTAGATAGATATTTTTCTCACAATTGACAACATCTAATAGGATACTAGGAGTAAAAGACATGTTCCTATATGCACCACTCTCAAGAATCCATTCATTATCATTTGAAGTTGAAAGGGAACTATGCAGGGCAATAAATTGTTTAGCAACATTTACATGACTTGTTATTTTTACTCTATAATCATATTATTTATTCCCAAATTTTCCCCTTTTTTGCAAGTTCCATTGAAATTGACTTTAAAATTTTGATTATTTTTAGCAAAATTAGGCTTAGTATTTTCTTTAAATCTAGATCTGATGTTAGATTTTTGATTAGGATTGCTATTAAACTTGTTTTTAGATACCTTATGATTATGAGAGAACAAGGCTTGAGAAGAAATCTCTTTTGAATCAAAATTTTCCATCACTCTCTCTTCTTGAATCAACAGAGAAGACTAAGTGTGTAAATCGGACAAATCATTCTCATTTTGATACTTAGAATGAAGAATTGAGATGTAGTTTATAAAATTTTCATGAATGTTAACTGATTGTAGAAGTACAAAAGTTTATCTTGAAACAATTCACGATTACAACCATCTAATTGAGCTTTAATGTTGTTAATGTTAGCTAAATAATTGGCTATTTTATCATCCCCTTTCATAAGAGTTGTAAACATCTCTAAAAATAGCTTAATTATCTTAGACAACTTACTTCCTTCATGCATATTTTCTAATTGATCCAAAACATCTGCAGGTGAGTTCATATGACCTATATGCATCATAACTTCATCTTTAATGCTTTGAAAAGGGATGAACAAAGCTTCCTAAGATATCCGAGAAAAGGAGCTAAGGTTTTCAGGGGTATATTGTCTCCTTATGGGCATTTTTTCTACATGATTCTCAAGATCCTAGGGCTTTCTAGCCATAAAATAGGATTTTAAACGCACTCTGTAGATGCTATAATTTGTTACATTCAATAAGTGAGACTTTTCTAATGAAAAACTAGCATAACTAGCCATTTTAAATGATTGGATGGTTATGAAGACAAATATAGCTAAAAAAATCAAGGAATCCAAACAAAGGCAAAAATAAGCTACATACCTTCATTGTTAGTCAAATAGATTAGCAAAAATAAAAATACCATATAAGGCCACAGAGAAAATACATAAGCTACTCAAATTTTGGAATCCATGAGACAAAATTAGAAAACCCACTAAACACAGACTTTGAAAAACACACGAAATGAAGAAAAATAGAAAACCCACATTATAAAGGAAATTTTTACCTATGGTATGAATAAATTTTTAAAATTTGTGGTACAAAGAGAAATTAAAAGTCATGGTACTAAGGAAATAAAATTTGACACCACAAAAATCTAAATACACGTGTATTTTTCTATTCGCTCGCACTTTACAAAAACAAATAAGTTAGATGATAATTAATAGAAAAGACAGACTTACGAAATATATACACGTGTCGTTAGTTAATTGGTTCACTCTTTCACACTCTAAATTTTTAAAGCAAAGTCTTATTTAAACTAAGGCGGTTGTCAAAAATCTAATTTAAAGAATAGACACTTGGCAGCTTTTCACCAAAATTTAACTAGATTTCCTTGGGTGGACTTAAAGTCCTTGAATAAGCCAAACTTAAAATAAAGTTTGGGTATAAAATCAAAATACATGTGTCATAATATTAATGGCTAATCCAAAGAAAATACTCGACACCTTGACACTTGTAAATATTGACACAGTAGAAGATTAAAAATACATGTCAAAAAGTAATTGGTTCACACTTCACAAAGGCTTACTACGATGACTAAGATAAAACTAAATATACATGGAGCCTTTTAAATGGCTTGCTCTTCACAAGACTGAAAAATATTTACAAATAAGAAAGGGTTGTGAATTCTTATTAGAAAACCACTACCATAGATAAAAATATTGATAAATGTGAAATATGGAGTAATTTTATTGGTTCAGATTTCACAAATCTAACAAATGTGAAATACAAAGATACTTGGAGCAATTTTATTGGCTCAACCTTTGCATATGATAAAAGCAAGTTGAAATAAAACTTCCAATGTGAAATACGGAGCTAATTGGAGATATCTTATTGGTTCGATTTTACAAAGATAAAAACAAGCTAAAAAGGTCTAACAACATGAAATATTAAGAAACTTAGAGATTTCCTATTGTATTAGATTTTGTAAATGACAGAAAAAAGCTAACACAAGTCGAAAATGTGTAAAGCCTTTATTGGCTCGTATTTCACAATTGAAAATCATATAAATAATAAAAATATAAATGCAAAGAAAAGTGGAGCTTTCCAGATTGGCTCAAAGCTTCACAAAAATGAAAAAGTATAATAAAGGACTAACAATGCGAAGCTAGATGGAGAAAAAATATTGGTTCAAGCTTTGACAATAAAACCTTGTAGAGAATAAAAATTTAATAAATACTTACAAAGTGAAGCCATTTGGCACTCTATGAATGGATTTGGCTTCACAAACATGAATAAAAGGATAGAAAAGATATTTGGAGAAATATAATTGGTCCAAGCTTCACAAAATCAATAGGATCTAGATAGAAAATGGCAAAGCAAAGCCAAATGGCATAAAATGATTGGATCGGGCTTCACAAACATAGATCTAGTGAAAAATAAATCTTTATAAAGTAGGGGCAAGTTTAATCACATGATCTAACTAGAACTAAGGAAATCATTTTGGATCTACAGAGACAAATATATCCCCAATGAATATAAACTGTGCAAAAATTAAAAACAACATGCATGCGAATATTTAAAACTACAAATGATCGAAAGCAATTGTAGAAGCACATATATAAGCACAAAATTGCTCAAACATGATCTAAACAACCATGTATCAATATTTCACCAATATTGTAAACAATATTTAGGTGGGAATTAGAAATTTAAATGATCCATAGGATATTTCGGGTGTTGGAAATATCCTAAACCTCCCTAAATCATTACCACACTAAAGAGTGTTCTAAGACCTTTCCAATGGTATGCAAAACTCCGAAACGAAGTTCGGTGCAAAAGTTATCGCAAGTAAAAGATTGGGTTTGAAAACGGTCCAATTTAGTCAAATCCTTAATCACGCATTAACACATGGAAGTTTTGGAAAAAGGTGAAAAAGGTTAAGTTTTGTTGTTTTGACCACCAATCTTTGGCAAACAATTAAAAATTAGTGGAACTCCTATTTTCCTCGGTGAGAGCCCTCACCTAGGTTCAAAACACTCTTTTGTAGGAGGGCTGCCTTTACCGCCTTTTATTCACATTACCTTTATCATTTTTATGATTTTATATCCCATTTATTATCTAACATTTCCCATGTGTGGGATTATTGTATTGGATATTTCATATTGTGCATTACAGATTGAATCATCTCGGGCGAGCTATATTTTTAGATCGGTGGGGTGATCAAATCCCCACCGAGTTAATCATATTAATATCCTTAATTATCGTGGCCTAATATATTTTTCCATTGATATTCCATATATGTTAGGGATCAACGTTATATGCCTTAGGCTTACCTCCCTTCAATTCTTTATATCTTGGCGTATGTGGTCAACTTGACAGTCAACAGTGTGGATTGGTCATTTCACATATATCTCAAAGGACTAGTAAACCAAACATCGCTCAACACATTTTAAGGAACAGTTAGACCAACATAGAAAATCCATTTCACTTGGCCCGAATCGGGGTCAACAAACATTACAAAGTTTGACCATTCCAATGCACAACCCAACATGGGCTTATCATTACATGTAGGGACGTGGCGAGTCCATAGGGTGACTTGGCAGGCTATCCATAGCCCTTATTTCTTGGCCCAAAAAAATAGTGGTGGACATGGCCTAAGTCACATGAATATAGGCCCGCTTGCCTATTTTTAAACCTCAAATAAAACACCCTCACATTAAATGTGGGATATCCCCACTCTAATGCAAAAGGAGACCTTAAGAAAAAGGAGTAGGAGGTGGAATTTGAACCCTTGACCTCGCACAAAAAACCCAAATGACTTTTCCAGATCATCTATGGAGGTCAATGGGTAAAATAATGAGCCCACAGTATTTGAACATAGATAAAGTGCAAGAGGTTGTGGGAAAGCTAATAGGGAAGACTTCATTCAACCTTGAAATGAGGTTCTTAGATGCCCAATTTCATTATGGTGTAAAAATGAAAGTTCAAAATTTTGAGAGGATCTTATAAATGTAATTTTTTTCCATGTAGTGTTTATAAATATCTAGTTGTAGGTGTTTTTCAGTCAAATTTGCAAGGATCACACCATGGACGCACTATAGGAGCCACGGATCGACTTTAGGACAATTTCTAGTAATTTGTAGAGTTCCATGAGTCTTAGATCAGCTCATTTGTAGGTATAATGGTCTATTTTCATTATGGAAGGGTTAATTATACTTCTTTGGGAAATAATAGATTGATTCTCTTTTCGAGAATCTAGAGACGTAGCCTTCGGGTGAACTCCATTATCAATCTTGTGTTGTGGATTTGATTTCAGTTTTTGGATGAAGCTTTTGATTAGATAAAATCAGTAATAGGTTTTAATTATTTTGATTAAGCAATCATTCATTAAAAATGGGAAAATGGACTTAAGATTTCAATTCAGTATCCATAATCCATGAATTGCACATTTCAATGTTGTGAATGAAATTCAGACTGAGGTGCATCATTTTAAAGGAATTAATCAATTTTGGAGTAATAGAGCCATAAAATTGATGTTGAGTTCCTCAGATCCTTGGAAATGTTTATAAGTGAAAATTTACCTCACCCATTTTTGGATCAAGTTTGGTATCAAGATCTAGTTTTAGCTCGTTATTTTTCTTCTAGTTTAATCTAATTTAATAGTGATTGCTTTAGTTGGTGCAGTTGAGTTTAGTGGTTGAATAGGTACAGGTGCACTATGGGCATTATGATTTGTTAGATGAGGCATCGGGTTGAACTGTTGGAAAATTCATCCAAAAAACCATCCAGGTGTATGGTAAGACAAGTTGGAGTTAAGGTAAAGGAAGTTTTGAACCATAGTTTTTAAATCAACCTCTATCCATTATTGAATCACTTATGAGTCCTGTTCATTTTTATACAAAGAATGTAGGCTCATGTGAGTTGGATAGTTTTTTTTTGCATGCTTTTAAAAAATGCGAACTTCTTGGGTAATTTCTTGGATTTCTAGTGTATGATGAAGGAATAATTCACATATGTTTTTAATTACCTTGAAATTGGAAATTAGGGTCACCTGTAAGAGGATCTGGGAGAAAGGTTTAAAATTCTTAGATTTAACTTCTTACCTTTTAAAAGGATGAAAATGTACCAATTTCTATTTTTAGCAGCAGTCATGCAATTTCAATGGGCATGTGGAGAATGATGTCTATTTTGGAATGCATTTTTAGTATTATTGTTAAATGTCATTGTGTAAAATTGTTGACACCTTTTTGATTTTGTAGATAATATACAAATCTATTGTGTCTTCATAGGGTAATTACACATTCATGACAACCCTTATTTTTAGGGTGTTTATTTGTGACTACTCTATGTAGTTACAATTAAAGTGTACATTATTTTCACTAACAAACTAGTGTGTAGGTATGCTTGGTGATCATTTGTAGCATTGAGCAGTTCACCATTTTGGGTAAGCATAGTTACAGTTTGATCTATCCTTTTACAGTTCAATGTGTATGGATAGAATTTATAGATTCACATTGATTCAATTTTTGACTATATCCATTTTTGGGCATTAATGGTTTAATTATTCGGATAGTGAATATTTGTAGTTGTAATTGGCATAATCACAAGATTTCAATTGAACACTAGCTTTCATTATAGATGGGTGTTATTATCTGACTTGTTGTTTGTGATGGCATTACAGTGTTTTGGGAAAATTCACATGGATTCAGTTTTGTGACTATAGCTATTTTGGCGTTGATGGTCTAACTATACTTGGATAGTGAATATTTGCATTGTTATAGTTTCAGATGGATAGTGGACACTAGCCTAATGGGAATTTTAGTTGTCTAATATATTGATCTTGTTATGGAATTTTACTCAAGTAATTGGTTATATCACAAAGTGACAATGCTTAAATAATAGCTTAATTGGGTTTAATTATCTCGTCATTTGTTTATGGTGGAATTACAAGGGATTTGATAGTTCAAAATTGTTTGCAGAGTTGACATGGTTGTAGCTATCAATTAAACACTAGCTTAATTGGGTGTTATTATCTGATTGGGTTTATGTGACTAGATAATCAAATTTTTGCATTTGATTAACCTATGATGTTATTTTGGGTTCATGTATGTGTTTGTGTAGTTGTATGAAGAGATAACACATTTTGAGGATTGATAAACAATTTTTTGTGAATAAACAGAATTCCTAGTTTGGGAAGAGTGATCTCGAGTATTTTTAGGTGTTGTAAGTTTCTTAAACCTCCCTAAACCATTACCACACTAAACATTGTTTTAAGACCTTTTCAACAATATGCAGAACTCCAAAAATAGAGTCTCTGGTGTAGAATTTATCACAAGTCAAAGATTGTGTTTGAAAATGGTTCAATTTAGTCAACTAGGGAATATCACATTGACATGTGGTAGTTTTGGAAAAAGGTGAAAAAGGTTAAGTTTTTTTACCTTCGATCTTCGAAAAATGGTTACAAATTGGTAGACCCCACTATTTATTGGTCGGGGCCCTTAGCTAGGTTCGACACACTCTTTTGTAAGAGGGGTGCCTTTTCCACCTTTTATTCACATTGCCTTTATCATTTTTACAATTTTATATGCCATTTATTCTCTAACATTTCCCATGTGGGATTATTGTATTGAGAGTTCATATTGTGCATCGTATGATTGAATCAACTCGGGTGAGCTATATTTTATCTCAAAGGGGTGATCAACTCCCCACTGAATTTATCACATTGATATCCACAATTATCAAGTCTTATCTATTTAGTCATGCTGATATTCCATATTATTTAGGCTCAATGTTATATGCCTCGTCTTACCTCCCCATGAATTCATTATATCTCGGCGTATGTGGATAACTCGAAGGTCAATAATGGATTTGTCATTTCACATATATCTCGGGGTGACAATAGACCAAACATATCTTGCACCTTTTAAGGTGTAGTTATACAAACATGATAAAGCCACTTCACTCAGCCTATATTGAGCTCAACAAACATTACAAAGGTTGATCGTTCCAATGCGGAACCCAAAGATGGGCTTATCATTACATACATGGATGTGGTAAGTCCATAAGGTGACTCGATAGGCTATCCATAGCCCTTATTTCTTGGCCCAACAAAAATGGTGGATGTGGCCTAAGCCACTTGAATATAGCCCAAATTACCTATTTTTAAACCTCAAAGAAAACAACCTCATGATCAATGTGGCATATCCCCACTCCAATGCAAAAGGATTACCAACATAAAAGGAGTAGGAGGTGAGGTTTGAATCCCTAACCTCACATAAATAACCTAAATGACTTGGTCAACTTTCCTATAGAGGTCTATGGGTAAAACAATGAGCTGCAGGTATTTGAACATAGACAAGGTTAAGGTGTTGGTTCCCAATATTGAAACATCCTTGTTTTGCTAAAGAGAAATTTTTTTCCCTATTTCTCGAGAAAAATAGTTTTGGGATTCTCATATACTTCAAATTTGACAAAAAAAAACTCATTTTTGTGTTTGAGTGCTATGTGTTGTTCGCATTTCCTCCATTTTGCACCATTCTCGAGGGAATCCCCAAGTTTACTTTTTTGTTTTGCCCTAATTTTTCCCGTTTCAAACACCTCTACCATTTTTTAATTTTTTCCCAGCCTTTGAGCTTGAAATCATTTGATTTTTACTTATTTTCCCTCAAAAATCCCTTTTCATGGTCGTAAATTGCCTAAAATCACTTTCCATTTGTCTTTTGATCAAAAAATTCTTCACCCACGAAGAAAAAATCAATTTTGGGGTCACTTAGAAATTTCTACATTTTTTGACAGTCATACGGGCATCCTTTGCCCATCAAATTCTAGCTCATATACTTTTGCATACATGGCCATTTGTAATTGGACAAGGATCGGTGGGTCATTTCTAAAAACTTAATGTTTTTATGTTTTTGGAAAAATGTGCAAGTTGCCCATGACTCTGCAAGCCCTAGAGGAGGTACACGTGTCACAGGTAGAGTGAAGGTGGATGGGTGGGTCGTTTTGTGCCTTAGGGAACTTTGGAAAATGCGTGGAAATGAAGAAAATCCCCTAAGGCCCGCATCCAATCAGAGGAGGACATGTGGTAGGTGGGGAGATGGAAAGGCGGAGGAGTTTGATACTTTTTAGCCTTTGGTGAAAAAGAGTTAAAGTATAAAATTGACCGCAAACTCACAGCCAATGGGATGAAGACATGTGGTAGGCTCATGAGGCGGGGAGGTGGGCCTTCAAAGGCAAGTTGTATTTTTAGCCTCTAGTTATCAAAAGGGTAAAATCATTGAATGGACCCGCGAGCCCGAAGGTAAAAAGTCAAGATTCATCTGAGGAGTCAATGGTGGAGGTGTGGGTGATGGAGGAAATGTTAAAAATTTTCCTTCACGAAATATGATTAAAATATGAAATGAGAAGCACTGCCCCTCAGCCAATCATATGAGGACACGTGTCTTGTGGGAGGGTAAAGTCATGGGAGGAAAATTAGATTTTTTTCCTTCATCTAAAAAGATGCAAAATGTGTAAAATTGAGTCACAAAGCCATACCTAGTCCATATTGTCCCACATGTCGACCAAAATCACAAACGTGGAGCGGCAGAGAGAAATCAAGAAATTTTGTAAGTTTTCAAAAAGTTGTAAATACGCCAAAAGTGTCCCTAAGGCTCATTTTTTCCAGATCGCCATGTGGAGGGCTCAGATTTAAAGATAAGAACAAATCAATGGTAGTTGTGCATTTCACTAGTTTGGCCGCCATTTGAGCTCCAGGAAGTTTGGAGATGTGTTTTTTGCATCAATCTTCATCGATTTTTTTCCAATTCATGTCATTTTAGCTCATAGGTCCGACCGATCGAATTGGGGGCTCAATTTGTGAATCCAAAGCACATTTCAAATGAATTTTTACTCTAGTTTGTGAAAAATGTGAATTACCGTATATAAAGTTATAAAGTAAAAATTGGGAAGGGAAAAGATGAAATAATTAAATGAAAGGGGTCTACATGTGTGGGAATGAAAAATGTGCTTCCACTTTAAAGAATGATGAAATTTTTGTGATGATTCACCTTTTGAAAGAACAACTGGCAACTTTTTATGAGTTTGTTAAATGTCATTTTCAGAAATATTGCAAAGCAAAGGTGCTTCGAATATTCCACTTTTGTAGGAAAAATTTGAGGAGAAAAGTGAGTGAGTGAGATAAAATATATATCGTATGAATTTTTCATGCAAATGGTCGAGAAACTTAGAATTTTCACGAGAAAACTGGGAAGAATCCCATTCTCTAAGAAACCACCTGAGAACCATTTTAATTCCTTTTTACATCAAATTTGTATCATGTTAGGTTGGTTGTAGATGTATAGCCACTAACAAGCTCTGAGATTGTTCTTATAACATTCCTTGCTGATAAATTTGGTCATTCTGGATTATTTTGTGTTGTCTCTTGGTAAAATTTGCATTTACTTATGTTTCAGAATGTTTTCAATTTGTGTTTCTTACTCCTATTGCAATTTGGTGTTTGGAATTTCCTTTTGATCATGCAGATCTAATTCTGGTAATAGCTTACTAGAATTTGCAATTCTAGAATCAGAAGAGCTTTCATCTGATGAAGGGATAAACAAATTTAAATTTACTCTACTTTCCTTTATATAGATTTTTCTATAAACCTTTGGGGGTACTTTAGGTCTGATAGAATAGAAATTTCTAAATGCTTTGCTTATTTTTTAACTCAAGCTTGTGTGATAAATCATCATAGATTGTGTGGAAGAGTGAAAATTTGGGCTTCCATTTGGTGCACATATCCTAGTTGAAGGAACACCTTAACCTCTTTTGAATCATTTTTGTTGTTTGAGTCTTCCAAGTTTTTCAAACCCTTGCATTGTATTGTGTGTCAACAAAAGAATACAATTCATTTACAAAATGCACAAAGCAAATCAGATCATACCATGTCTTTAGTAGCCTTAGCCTTGCCTTGAAAGCATTTACATCATTTAGTAGTGATAGCTCTATTGAGTTTGAATAATGGGAAATTGATCATGTTTTCTCAAGGCCATCTGTAGAGACAATCTGCACAATACAAGAACATTTTCACCTCCTTCACAAAACAAAGGCTATAATATAGGTTCTCTTACCTTGGTTGATAGGCACAACCTAAAATAGTGAGGATTAGATCAAATCCTTCCAAGGTGCTACCCACTTCTTTAAATCCCGAAAAGCAACAAGTCGATAAATTGCTTCCTTAGCTACAAAATGACATATAAACCATTTATTTGCCTCTGATTGTCTTTTAAAATCCATGATGCAGCTCAAGTTGTGAAGGAGATTAAATCGGGTACCAACACTGAATGATGCCACTACCAGTGGAGTATTTCAGTATTTCAAAGCCCTGGTAATATGTTTTATGTGATTTATGTGCAACTACATTGAGCATCATTTTCTAATCAGATTTATAAGACTAGAATGAGAGTAGAATTTTGAGTTTGATATTTTCAAGTGTCTCCAATTTTTTGTTTCAAACTTTACACAATAGTTGATAAATTGAGTGAAAGAAAATCATATCTATTCAAGCTTTGCATAGTGCTAATATTTGCAGTCATTTGATAGATCTTCATAGTGCATTTGCACAAACTAGGGTGAAAGTCCTTAGTGGTGACTCCTGGCTGTTATATTTTTATAAATACCAGTACCTTATCATACATTAAGTGAAGTGTGTCATATAAATCTACAAACCTAGAAGGAAGAAGATCTCTCTTTAGGAGGGACCCAAGTAGAAAGCTATTTCAAGAATTGGGAAAGACAGTTTTAGAGGAAAGAAAAGTTTGGAAGGTTGTTGAAGGTCGACATCAAGAAAAGGTATATCCATTGGTGAGAGAGATCAGCCTTTAATAGAGGATTATCACTCTTCTTCCAGTGATTCTGATTCAAGAAATCTTCTCATAAACTTGTTTACTTCAACTAGTGAAGGTCCTTCTGCTGTACCTGGTGAGTTCCTTCTTCAATCTGCACCTATGTGTTTCAATTCTAGTAAAACTTTCCAAGAAAATCAGCACCTAGAGAATACCAATCTTGTGAACCACATTCTTGAGCCCCAAAGACCTCACACTCCTCATCAGCTTGTGTCACCCCCAAGATCACCTCCACCAGACAACATGGCTCAACCTCCACCTAGGCCTCCATTTGTGGTCAATACCTTTGGCCCAATAAATTTTAGGGGAATGGTTGGTTATCCTAATGTTGTGCCTCAGATGTTAGAAGTAGATTGCCAAAGTTCCAAGGGAACAATTCCATAATAGGTGATCAACATTTGAAACTCTTTATTAATATGATGGAGGATTTTGAAATTGGATTTGAGGATGTGTACATTAAATTGTTTTTCCACACTTTAGAGGAGGATGCTAGGGATTGGTACAAGGCCTTGCCAAATAATTCTATTGATTCATGGACTGAAATGTAGAATGCATTCAGACTGTAATATGGTGACAAGACTGATCCTAGGTTCCTTTTATCAGAGTTTGAGAATATCAAGAAAACCCAAATGAAACGGTCCATGACTTCAACACAAGGTTCAATAAAACTTTGAGGAGATTGCCAGTGAATTTAAGACCATGTGATGAATCTTGTTTGATAAAATATTCTGATGCATTTGACAAGAAGGCTACATATTACTTGAGGGACAAAAACCCTGGCAATTTAAGGTAGGCCTTCACCATGGCACTTCAAATTGAGAACAATATCAAGGTTGTTGGGAAACCTCCTAAGAGAGATGGAGTTAAATTGGTAAACCCTGACAAGCCTCAAGCAAACAAGAGTGTAGACTTGGAGGAAGTGGTGAAAACTTTGGCAGGGGTTGTCAAAGAGATTTCCTACAAGTTGGAAAGAGCTGAGAAGGAATTGGACAAACTTCACAAGGTCAGCCTAGGCAACAAGCACATGATAGATTTGGCAATCACCATAGGAATGAGCAGAGATTTGATGACAAAGGTAAAGGACCTATGGGATTTGGAAATAGACAATCTCAGGCCAAGGAAAGTAAGGTAGTGCCTGACCGTTAAATGCTAGAGTGGTTGTTGTTGATGATGCAAATCAGATTGACTAGTGTGATAGATGTTTCTTACCCCATCCGCCATGTGAAACAAATCAACAAAAATTGAAGAGGAAGTTGATGATTATAATATGGATGATGATGCTTGTATGATGGACTTCCCTACACACTCATGTCAAGGAGAAACATCCACTAAAGTGATAAGTGCAAGGACTACTGCTAGCTTTTGGGATTGCATCCAATGGGTACATCTTTTCCTCCTCATGTTTTAGAAATTGATAATGTACAAGCCTTTGAGCTGCCCAATAATTATTTTGAGTACTTGAGGGCATTGATGATCAAGAAGTATGATGGAGGTATACCCTCGAAGAAGATAGGTAGCTGCTTATGAATGTTGTGGTTTCCCAAGAGGAGTATAACACAAGAAGTAAGGCTATCAAGGGAGCTAGGCCTCAGGCCAAAAATAAAACCCCATTGCTTTCTAATATCCCAAAAGAAGTTCCTAAGAAAGAAACATCTGCTAAGAGCCCTACTGTCCCAAGTAAAAGTTATGCTTCACCCCATGCTCAAAATGTTAAAAACCTTGTGCCATCTGATGAAATTTCCAGCCCTCCTTCCACTACTATTTTTCCTAAATACATTCCCTATGACATTGCTCAAGTTCTGAGCCAAATCAAGGTCAGTGTTCCAATTTTTGAGCTGCTTAGAATTCCTGAGCACAAGAAGAGAGCACTTGAGTATTTGGGATTGAAAGAGGAGAAGGCTACACGTGAAGAGAAATGTGAATGTTGTTGAAGCTCCACTTGCTATTGTAGAGGTAGGAAAGACATCAACATTGGAAGAATTTGGTGAACCACCGGAGGTCTATTTGGGAACATCCTTGGTTGAATCTCAGCTGAGTGTTGACCCTTTCTTCACAACTTTGATTATCAAGGACCGGTTGCTACATAATTGTATGTTTGACTCCAGGGCATCATGCAATGTCATGCCTTTGGAAGTTATGAATGAGTTAGATATCAAAGTAATCGTGAGCATATGGCAAGTGTACTGCCATGGATTCTAGGGAAGTGCCAGTTGTTGGGTGTGTCAAAGGTTTGGTGGTGCAACTTGTAGCCTATCCGGGTAAGAATTTGAAACTTGATGTTGTAATTGTTGATTGCCCTACCAAATGGGGTATGTTATTATCAAGAAAGTGGGCTGCAAGTGTTGGAGGGAGTGTCCAAATGGATATGTCTTTTTCCACCATTCCCATTGAAGGTAGCCTTGTAAAATTATATGGAGAGAAGAAGATGTTGCATCTAATTGAGGATCCAAACAATGCTTCTTATGAAGTATTATTTGTTGATGTTGATGTTGATAATTTTATTGGGTTTGCTGATGGTAAGGAGCACAAGATGGATCAGTCTAAGTGTCTTGAAGAGGTAGGCTCACCATGGACCTTGTTATTTGATGGAGCTTGCTCCAAATTTGAAATGGTGCCGGTGTTGTTTTAATCTCTCCAAGCAATGAGGAATTTGTTTTCTCCTTCAAACTTAACTTTGAATGCACCAATAACATAGCTGAGTATGAGGCATTACTTGTTAGGGCTGAGGATTTCTTGGAAGTATGGCGTAAAAGATGTTGTTGTAAAGGGAGATTCTGAGTTGGTTGTCAAACAAGTTAGAAAATTGTATGCAACAAAAAATCAGCAGATGAAACAATACAAATAGTTTGGGATCTGATTGAGATGTTTGATTCCTTCAACATTCTTCATCATGACAGAAGTTTAAATATGATTGTTGATAAGTTGGCAAAGTGTTGGGGTCTAGATTTGACAATTGTACCATTTCTCCATATTGTGAATATGATGTTGAGATACTCACTAGGCCTGCAGTCCCTGATAACATCAAACATTGGCAAGTGTTTGATGATGATGCTCAAGTTTAGAGGTTTTTTGCAGAACCAAGGTGAGTTTTTGGATCAGCATATTGATTTGGAACCATTGGTGTGTAATGTTGATGGAAAAGAAACCTTGTTTGGCAAGGATATCATTCAATTGAAGACTAACACCATCCCTAGAGGGTTGGTTGCTCTTGAGTCAAATTTTAACAATGTTGATTGTGTAATCAATAGAAACATGTTTACATCTAGAGATGTTGAAGAGCATGACTTGGGAACAAAGGAAAAACCAAGGAAGATTTGGTTAGGGAGTGGTTTAAACAAGGAAGAAAAATAGTCCTACCTCCAATTGTTGAAACAATATCAAGACTGTTTAGCTTGGTCTTATTCCGAGCTGAAAGCATATAGAGAAGACTTATTCCAACATGAGATCCCTCTTGAGAAAGATGCCAAACCATTCAGATAGAAGAAAAGGCCAATTAACCCACTCCTTTCTGTCAAAATGCAAGAGGAATTGAAAAAGTTGAAGGATGGAGGAATCATTCAGCCCACAAGGTATTCTTCTTGGGTTGCAAACTTGGTGCCGGTTAGAAAGAAGAATGGAGATATCAGACTTTGTGTGGATTTCAAAAATCTAAATAGAGCATCAATAAAGGACAACTATCCTTTACCAAACATGGAGAACATGCTGCAATTAGTGACTGGTTCTGAGATGCTTTCTACTTTGGATGGTTTCTCTGGTTATAACCAAGTTGTTGTCAAAGAATCAGAGAGGATTAAAACTGCCTTTACTACTCCATGGGGAACATATGTTTTTGTCAGGATGCCCTTTGGTTTAATGAATGTTGGAGATACTTTTCAAAGGGCCATGGATGTTGCTTTTTCTAGCTATATCAATGATTTTATTGTTGTTTATCAAGATGATATTACTATTTTTTCTAGCAAAAGAATTGACCACTTGCAACATTTGGAAAGAATGTTGATCAGATGTAGAGAATATGGCATTTCACTCAATCCAAAGAAGTTCCATTTTGGAGTGCAAAGAGAAAAACTACTTGGTCACATTGTGTCTAAAGAAGGAGTTATGATTGATCCACAAAGGATAGAAGCTATCAGCAAGATCCCGGTTCCAAAAACTAAGAAAGGAATCCAATCCTTCTTTGGTCAAATCAATTTCATTAGAAGGTTTGTGTCTAATTTTGCTGAGTTGACTCTCCCCATTACTTCCATGTTGAAGAAGGACCAAAATATCAAGTGGGAAGAGGCTTCCCTTAAATATTTTGATGGAATCAAGGAAGCATTGAAGCATGCTCGTTCTAGCAGCCCCAAATTACAAGAAACCTTTCCAAATCTTCTCCTTTGCTTCTGAGCACACCATTGCATCTGTTTTGTTGCAAAAGGATGATGATGGAGCTGAAAGACCTATTTCCTTCTTTAGTAAGGCATTGCAAGTAGCTGAGTTAAAATACACAATCATGGAGAAGCAGGCCTTTGCATTGGTGAAAGAAACTAAGGTTTTTAGACCTTATATTTTGAGTTCCAAAGTTGTTGCTTATGTTCCTCACACAATGGTAAAAGATGTCTTATCAGAGATGGAGATTTCAAGAAAAAGATGCAGGTGGGTTAACAAATTGTAGGAGTATGATATGGACATTTAGACCACAAAGCTAGTAAGAGGTTTGGGTCTTGCCAAGCTCATGGCTGAAAGCAATTTGCAGAATGCTGAAGTAAATGAAGTAGAAGAAGAGAGGGTAGATGTTCTTGAAAAATTGTTGAACTCTGAGTGGTACAAGGATGTAATCTATTATCTCAGACACCTATGCTACCCTGGACATTTGAATAAAAATCAGAAAAGATCTCTCAAGCTGGCTTCTCAAAAATATATCATTACAAACTTTGGGTTGGCTTGGAAGAACCCTGAGGGAATCCTCTTGAGATGTGTGACTGAAGATGAAGCTCCCAAAATAATTGCTGATTTCCATGGGGGAGTTTGTGGAGGAAATTTTTCTAGGAGGGTTACTACACACAAGATTTTGAGGGCTGGTTATTGGTGGCCAACTCTTTTTAAAGATGCAACTCAGTTGGTTAGAAGATGTGAGAGTTGTCAGCATTTCTCCGAAGAATGAAAGCTTCAGCTCTTCCTTTGCAGCTGTATCAATTGAAGCTCCTTTCAAACAATGGGGGCTGACTTCATTGGTGAAATCTCTGATTCATCAAGTGTTGGACACAAATGGATTTTGGTAGCTACTGATTTCTTCACAAAATGGGTGGAAGCAATCCCCACTAGGAAGGAAACACACCAAGTTGTAATGGACTTCATATTGAATCATATCATCTAGATTTGGAGTGCCAGTCAAGATTGTTGTTGATAATGCCATGAGTTTCAGAGCTGGACCTTTAGTGGCAATGTGCAAAGAATATGGAATAAAGTTGACATATGCTTCTAACTACAATCCACAAGGAAATGGACAGGCTGAGTCCAACAATAAAAACTTGTTGAAGATTATTAAAAGGACTTTGGAATTAAACAAGAAGAAGTGGGGTGAACAACTAAAGTTTGTTGTTTGGGCTGATAGGATCACTACCAAAAGAGCTACTGGTAAAAGCCCATTTGAATTGGTATATGGAACACAAGCTCTATTTCCCTTACATCTGCAATTGTCTTCATTTTAGTTTGTTCAACAACTTGAAGATCAAGAAATCAGTTCATATGAAGCAAGGATTAATCAGATTGTTGAACTTGATGAAGCAAGAAGAGCATCCCATCAGAGGCATGTCAAATTTAGAGAGAGAATGAAGAAGTTGTTTGATAAGAAGGTAACCCCAAGAGCTTTCAGTATTGGAGATCTTGTGTTGTTGTGGGATAGTAGGCATGAAGATAAGGGCAAGCATGGTAAATTTGATGCTTTGTGGATGGGCCCATATTCAATTGACATAAGAATTGGTGAGAATACTTTTTTCCTCAAGGACCTAGATGGGAATTGCTTGAGCTGCCTATTAATGGCAGACATTTGAAGCATTTCTTGGATTGATCCCCAAAACTGAAGTTTGCATATCACTTGTATAGTGTACAATTTTTTGTTTCTAGCTCTATTTTTGTTGTTTTGGTCGTTTTTGGTTTTCCTTTGTGTGTGGCAACCCTTTTTGTTGGTTTATCGGTTGGTTTTTTGGATGTTTTGGCTTGTGACTCCATTTTCCCAATGGTTTTTTGGCACATGGTCTGCTTCAGTTCTTGTGGCACTCACTGGAGTGCCCATCCCCAAGCTGGAGCCAATGTTGGTGCCCAATTTGAAACATCCTTGTTTTGCTAAGGAGAAATGCATTTTTCCCTATTTCTAAGAAAAAATGGTTTTGGGATTCTCATATACTTTGAATTTGAACAAAAACTTGTATTTTTTGTTTGAGTGCTATGTGTTGTTTGCATTTCCTCCATTTTGCACCATTCTGAAGGAATCCCCAAGTTTACTTTGCATTTTGCCCTAATTTTTCCCATTTCAAATGCCTCTACCATTTTTTTTTTTTTCCCGCCTTTGGAGCTCAAAATCATTTGATTTGTACTTATTTTCCCTCAAAATCCCTTTTGTCATGGTCATAAATTTCCTAAAATCACTTTCCATTTGTCTTTTGATCAAAAAATTCTTCACCCATGAAGAAAAAATTGATTTTGGGGGTCACTGCAATTTCTGTGTTTTTTTACGGTCATACGATGCATCCTTTTCCCATCAAATTCTAGCTCATATAATTTTTGTATACATGGCCATTTGTAATTAGACAAGGATCAGTGGGTCATTTCTAAAAACTTAACATTTTTGTTTTTTGGAAAATGTGCAAGTTGCCCCCACAGCTCCGCAGGCCCCAGAGGAGGTACACGTGTCAGCGTTGCAGAGTGAAGGCAGATGGGGTTTGATCATTTTTGCCTTAGGTGAACTTTGAGTTAAATGTGTGAAATGAAGAAAATACCCTAAGGCCCACATCCAATCAGAGGAGGACACATGGTAGTGGGGAGATGGAAAGGCGGAGGAGTTTGATACTTTTCCTTTTTGGAAAAAAGGGATTAAAGTATAAAATGACTCGCAAACTCCAAACCAAAGGGATGAAGACACGTGGCAGGCATCGAGAGTGAGGAAGATGGCCTTCGGAGGTAAGTTGTATTTTTAGCCTCTAGTTATCAAAAGGGTAAAATCATTGAATGGACCCGCGAGCCCAAGGTAAAAAGTCAAAATTCATCTGAGGAGTCAATGGCGGAGGTGGGCTAGTGCAGAGGAAATGTTAAAAATTTCCTTCATGAAATATGATTAAAATATGAAATGAGAAGCACTTCCCTCAGCCAATCATATGAGGACACGTGTCTTGGGAGGGTGGAGCCATGAGAGGAAAATTGAAAATTTTTTCCTTTGTCTAAAAAGATGCAAAATGTGTAAAATTGAGCCGTGACTCTATATCCAGTCATATTGTGCCACGTGTCAGACCCAAATCGCAAAGGTGGAGTGAGCATGGAGGAAATCAAGAAATTTTGCAAATTTTCAAAAAGTTGTAAAAAGGTCAAAAGTGTCCCCGAGGCCCATTTTTCCCAGGATCTACCACGTGGAGGGCTCAGATTTAAAGATAAGAATAAATCGATGGTAGTTGTGCATTTCACCAATTTGGCCACCATTTGAGCTCCAGAAGTTTGGAGATGCATTTTTTGCATCAATCTTCATCAAATTTTTTGCCAATTCATGTCATTTTGGCCTGCAAGGTCCGAATTAATCAATTTGGGGTTCAATTTGTGAATCCAAGGCATTTTCAAATGAATTTTTACTCTAGTTCATGTGAAAAATGTGAATTACTAGATCCAAAGTTACAGAGTAAAAATTGGGAAGGAAAAGATGAAATAATGAAATGAAAGGGGTCTACATGTGTGGGGAATGAAAATGTGCTTCCACTTTGAAGAATGATGAAATTTTGTAATGATTCACCTTTTGAAAGAACAACTGGCAACTTTTTGTGAGTTTGTTAAATGTCATTTTCCAAAATATTGCAAAGCAAAGGTGCTTCAAATATTCCACTTTTGGAGGGAAGATTTGAGGGGAAAAGTGAGTGAGTGAGTGAAAATGTTATATATTGCATGAATTTTCATGCAAATGGTCAGAGAAACTTAGAATTTTCACGGGAAAATCTTGGGAAGAAGCCCATTCTCTGAGAAACCACCTGAGAACCATTTTAACTCCTTTTTATCAAATTTGTATCATGTTAGGTTGGTTGCAGATGTATAGCCACTAACAAGCTCTGAGATTGTTCTTATAACATTCCCCTACTGATAAATTTGGTCATTCTAGATTATTTTGTGTTGTCTCTTGGTAAAATTTGCATTTACTTATGTTTCAGAATGTTTTCAATTTGTGTTTCTTGCTCCTGTTGCAATCTGGTGTTTGGAATTTCCTTTTGATCATGCAGATCTAATTCTAGTAATAACTTAGTGGCATTTGCAATTCTAGAATCAGAAGAGCTTTCATCTGATGAAGGGATAAACAAATTTAAATTCACTCTACTTTCCTTGATATAGATTTGATTGTAAACCTTTGGGGTACCTTAGGTCTGATAGAATAGAAATTTCTAAATGCTTTGCTTGATTCATTTAACTCAAGATTTTGTGATAAATCATCAGAGATTGTGTGGAAGAGTGCAGATTTGGGCTTCCATTTGATGCACATATCCTAGTTGAAGGAACACCTTAACCTCTTTGAAGCATTTCTGTTGTCTGAGTCTTTCAAGTTTTGCAAAGGTCCTCAAAGAAGTTGGAAAATTCTGGTTAGTCTTGTCTGAATATCTCCCACCCCAAAATTCATTTCAAATTAACTCATCCTACCTATAATACCCCTACATTGTATTGTGTGTCAACAAAAGAATACAATCCATTTACAAAAATGCACAAAGAAAATCAGGATCATACCATGTCTTTAGTAGCCTTAGCCTTGTCTTGAAAGCATTTCCATCATTTAGTAGTGACAACTCTATTGAGTTTGAATAATGGGAAATTGATCATGTTTTCTCAAGGCCATCTCCATACAATCTACATAATACAAGGATATTTTCACCTCCTTCACAAAACAAAGGCTACAATATAGGTTCTCTTACCTTGGTTGATAGGCACAACCTAAAATAGTGAGGATTAGATCAAATCCTTCCAAGGTGCTACCCACTTCTTCAAATCCTGAGTGCTAACAAGTCAGATAAATTGCTTCCTAGCTACAAAATGACATATAAACCATTTATCTACCTCTGAGTGTCTTGTAAATCTTTCGTTGTAGATTTGAATTTCAATTTTTGGATGAAGCTTTTGATTAAGATAAAATCAATCGGGATGCAAAGCCTTAATTATTTTGACTAAGCATTCATTCATTAAAAATAGGAAAATGGACTTAATATTTCAATTCAAGTATTCATTATCCACAAATTGCACATTTCAAAGTTGTCAGTGAATGAAATTGGCAAACTCGAGGTGCATCATTTTAAAGGAATTAATCAATTTTGGAGTAATAGGAGCCATAAAATTGATGTTGAGTTCCTCTGAATCCGCTGATATGTTTATAAGTGAAAATTTATCTCTACACCATTTTTGGATCACTAAACCTGGATCCTCTCGCCAGGACAAATGTGGAGCAACTAGGGATTCATAGATCCGTAAATAAGACTTCAAGCTTTTTGTAACTCTATCTAATTAAAATTCTTTGAGATTGATCCTACACATGCATAATCACTAGTTCTGATACCATGTTAGGGATTTATACAAATGTATAATTAACAAATTATAGATTCACGTATAAATTCCAAATATTATAGATTATGTTGTGAAGTCAAACTTATTCATAAATCTATCTTATAATAGATGCAGAATTACGTGAACTTAATAACATGAGATGAAACTAAACAATGAAAGAAAAAATGAGATAGATAAACCATATTTAAGTGGGGAAACCTAAAGATAAAAACCCCCTAATCGATAAAATCACTTTCTTATATTAATAATTATCAAAGCTTTCATCCGAAACACTTCCATTTTATTCCTCGATCTCACGATGAGAATAAATATTACATAAATAGTTCATTCTTTTTGTTTAGATCAAAATGCGACTTAAGAACCTTAAAAGATCAAGTAGTCAATCCACATGTGGGATCATATGTATTTATATAGGATGTGTGATACAGTCAAGCCATTTCATGACTCTATTCAAGAATGTGTATTAGAACAACTAATTTTATCTTAAATAAAATTTCCTAATAAATGTCGTATGTTGATTTATCAAATGATATACCCGCACTTGACATTATCAACCCTAGCATCACATATTTTTATTCACCAGATCATTGGCTTTTCTCCGAACATCACTTCCTAAATAGAACCAATCCATATTCCTCCCATATTTGTAAGTTTAATTACTTATTGGATTTATAAATCCAAAATCTATCATCATTAGTCAATTCGGTAATCAAGAAACTCCTTCGCCAATCGTTATCGATAAGTTCGAGAGTTATTTATTATTTAAACTTATCATTTCTCACCTGTTATTATAGTACTCCATGGAAGAAGCTATCCTATTTTGGGTATCTAGAAGGATTGTTATAATTTTATCTAACTTTTGAACTATTAAACCTACATCATATACTGTGGTCAATTCTTTTCCCCACAGCCGTATAATTCTCATATCCATTGTTTTTACTGACCAACAAAATAAGATATTCGGTTAGTATATGTAACCCAATAAGTCGAAGAGTTGCATGACTCTAGCTTTTGATATCAAAATCTAGCTTTCAAAAATTATGCTTCATTAAACCTGGAGGAAAAAATTAATCAAGTTATTAAACGCACAGTAATGCCTTCTCTAAATTTAACACACAACAATTAAATACTAGCTTCACAAGAGGTTTATAAAATCCCTTAGAGTTTCTTACACCAAAGAAATGAATATCATCGTTCATAACCACCGTTGAATTAAACCAACATTACCTAATGTCTAGAATCCATCTTGACCTCTCCTACATGATAACCATGTGCAACTGTAATATTTTCATATCCTACCTGCGATCCCCTTGAATGATCTACTCCCGAGTTTTTCAATATACCTAATAGTATCATCATTTGGCTGGACCTTTAAAGGTACGAAGAAGTCATGTATAATATTCTTAGTGTCAAACTTCATAGTGAAGTAGGAAAGTACTTCACTCCGGCTCAAACATAATTAAAGAAGGAAATAGTGATAGTATTAATGCAATTAGTCATTTAAAATACTATGGCTATAAGTACAGCATTACACTAACAAGATTGGTTCTGTGACTCAGACATAAGCTACTTGAAATCTATCCTTCTATTCACCACAAAACCATCTCAACATAGTCATCAAGATTCTTTTCTTTTTTTTACTTATTAATTTACATTATTCATTTTAATTTATTTGTTAACATCATGTATGTCTTCATCCCTAGAGATAGGGTTAAATAAAGTTTCATGATGACAGAAAAATCACGTTATAGTTATCGCGATGACCTCCACGAATCATTGCATAAGTTATATCTTCTTTCGTATGATTTCAAGCTATATTAGTTTACGATCTTATAGTAAATTATGTCCTCACTAAGCCCCATGAGCAAGTATAGAGGACGATCCATCTAAAATCCCTATATGTGAAAGATTATAGATGTATGATGACTTACACTTTCATCGCATACCACCACCCACTCCTATAGTAAATTTACCCGATTTGATTTCGATCAGGATACTATTGCGTTACCTCGTGTGACACATAATTTCAATACTAATGAATTCATGGGCTATGTAATATTCAAAGATAAGAAAGCGTTTTACTTAACCTATTACATGGAATTTTTAATGATAGAAAACATAACATACTAAAGTGAGATATTAACCTTTGTTATGACTATCTCTATCATGTTATCACAACAAACATGTATATATATACGGCTAATTACTCATGCATATATCACTTATTTTATAGTTACATTCTACTATTGGTACATTATATAAAACTTAATTGAGGTCTTTCACATTGTTATTTTTTATCATATGTCTTTTACCCATATTTTATTTTTATACTATAGCATATATATAATATCTTAATGATAAATCATTGATAAATATCTACATTGTCATCAACTTTGAAGAGAGTAACATTGTGTCAGTAAATCATCGAATACTAATTTTTCATACTAAAAGGTAAATAAGATGAACATCAAGTTATTAATAAAATAATGTGATTAAAAAATATAATAAGATTATCAAGGATAATATTTCATTTATAAGGAAACTGATTCCACATTGCTGCTTGATTTAATATAACAACTTATTAGTATAAATTTCACTTTACAAAATGTCATGCATCCAATACTGATGAGATAAAACTTAATCATCATAAACATACATGTTAAACATGTGTAATATTTCTTTAATCCCGGCTGCTAAAGATTTATTGAATTATTCCATCCCATGTGGAGAGAGAGATAGTAACAATGGTTGAATTCAAATGCTCGCATGAATTTTCATTCACTTGTCACCTTTGTAGTTTATTTCGATATAATGAATTTATAAAAATAACTAAATATATTCAAAGAAGTTATCAAATATAATAAATTATTTTGAATAATGTAGTAATCCATATTACATACATTATCGTTACTTATCATAAAAGTAAACTTATACCTCAATATTAATAGATAAGTGCATTACGCTTAGGCTTTTTAGGTCCATATTATTGGTAATCAAGTTAATAGATTCGAATCCACCAAAGTTAATCAAGTAATAAGAAATAATTTCTTATCCTTCTAAAATAATAGAGATAATAGTTAAGTTAATTTTATCAAAAAAGAATGCCAGTTTCCTAAATCATGTCAGAAATGAGAAATAATGTTTTTATTCAATCTT
>CM031244.1:245782455-245867599 GCA_018340775.1 Taxus wallichiana var. yunnanensis
TATCAGGAAACTATTGGGCTTCATTGTGTCAAGATGAAGAATTATTGAGGTAGACCACCAACAAAATTAATGCGCCATCCACGAAATGCCTTCACCTAAGAATAATAAGCAAGCTTGCACGTATTTTAGGGGAAAATTCAAGCAATTCACCACTTTATCTCCCAACTGAGATAAATGTCACTCATTCACTCATTTTCTTAAGAAGGATGTCGCTTCTATCCGAGGACTCGAGCAATAACAAGCCTTTGCTTTGCTTAAACAAGCACTGGCTAATCCACCAGTCCTCATGCCTCCCACTCCGAGAGAACCACTTTTTCTCTATATTTCCGCTACACAATATGCTATTGGTGTACTTTGCTTTGCCATTTTGAATATGACCTTATCCATAAAGAGAAAGTAGTGTACTTATCCGAGTCACACCCTCATCGCCTATGGGAACGTAATTATCCTTAGATTGAAAAGGCTTTCTTGGGTACAGTTGTTTTTACCTTTCAGAAACTTCACCATTAATCCTCAAGCAAATACCAAGACCAAGCTCATATCCAAGGTTGACCCACTCAAGTATTTGTTGTCCAAACCCACCCTCACGGAGTAGAATGGCTAATGGATCATTCTACTCGAGTGAGTTTGATATAGAATTTATCCATCAAAAATGAGTTAAAGGATAAGTACTTACGACCAGCTAAGCGGAAGCACCTTTGCAAGCACATACATAACCTTTGAGTTTGATCTCGCACAAATGCATCTTTTCTCTACATTGAAGAATCTATCGTATGGCAGATACATTTTGATGGATCTTTTACATTTCATGGTTCAGGTGCAGGAGTGGTCCTTATTACTCCTTCGGGTGATCCTATACCATAGGCTTTCCACCTGGCCTTCCTTCATACTCGAACAACCTTGTAGAGTATGAAGCACTCATTACAAGGATGAAGCTAGTCATCAAGTGGAATATTCAACATGTTAAGGTTGTAGGTGATTCATAGCTAATCATCAAACAGGTTAATGATGAGTATAAAGTTAAGGATGACAAGCTCATACTTTACAAGAAGTTGGTGGAAACTCTGAAGGAGTATTTTGTGCACATTACCTTTGAGTAGATCCCAAGAGCATAGGACTGCATTGGCGATGCTATGGCAAGCTGTGGGATCTATGCCGTATTCACCAGGAACAATGATATGCCATTTTTTGTAGAAAATATACACTAGCCCACGTATGACGTGCGAATCTTGCACTGGCTTGTCAAGCCAGGAGGTTGTTGGTCCCTATTCCCCATGGTATGAATCCATTTTCACCTATCTTAAGGACACTACTTTCCCTCCCAATATCTCCTATTTTGAAAAGTAAAAGCTTGATTCACCGGATAGCCCATTACACCCTTTTAGAGGTACACTTTATCATTGGGCTATGATGGGAATACATTACGTTGTTTGGATGTGATGGAGTCAATCCGTAATTAAAGAAGTACATGAATGAGTATGCGGAGCATATACAAATGAAATGGTCTTGGCTAAGAAACTCATGTAAGAGTAGGTTACTATTGTGCCCACCATGGAAACTGATTGTTGTAATTATGTTAGAAAACATGTGCTTTGCCAAAAGTATGGAAATTTCATCCATGCTCCATCACAACCATTGCAACCAATCACTACCCGTGGCCATTCTCTAAGTGGGGACTTGATCTAATAGGAAGCTTACTCCTACCTCATCGATGGTCATACACATATCATCATAGCTACTGAGAATACTTTACAAAATGGGTGAAGGCTATCCCTTTAACCTATGTCACAGAGCACAGATTTCTAAATTCATCATGAATCACATTATTTGCCGATATGGTATTGCTGCAGCCATTGTCACAGATAATGGGAAGTCATTTAAGAACAAAAGCGTGAAATGTCTTTGCCAACAGTTCCAAATTAGATTGAAATGGTCCATGCCATATTACCCTAAAGGTAATGGATAAGCTGAGGCAACAAACAATACTTTGGTAAGGATAATGGAGAAGATGGTTAGAAAAACCGGTGGAAAGCGGCACCTACAAATCCACCTGACCCTGGGCCTACCAAACATTAATTCACACTCCTATGGGTGTGACACCATATTCCCTAGTGTTCGGAAAGAATCTATCATCCCTTTAGAGATTGAACTCCCATCCTTGTGAATTTCTCTTCGGGACTATTTGGATAAGGATGAAGATTATCAAGTGGAAAGCTTGGTGACTTAGAGATCCTAGATGAGAGGTGCATTTGCACTCTTAATCACTGAAGGTATATCAACATAGAATCTCCTGCAATTCTACAATAAGAGAATCATCCTCATTTAGTTTGAGGAGGGTGATTTAGTTATGAAGGAGAACCAATTCAACACCGAGTAAAGCAAGAAAAGAAAGGGAAGTTTTAACCACACTTTGGTTAGGACCCTATGTCATAGTTTCAAAGTACGGCACCGGGGCACACAAACTAGCTCACCCAAATGGTGATGAGCTCGAGAGCTAATGACCGCCATGCATCTTAAGAAGTTCTATGCTCGAACATGGAACAAAAATAAAAAAATACAAAAACAAAAAAAAAATCAGTAAAAGAAAAAGAGAAAATAGGTCATCCACTAGTGAAAACCACGTAATTGTGGTACTTTGGACAAGTCCTTGGGTGAAAACCAATTTCAAAGTGCCTTAGGAGGATTTGTTGTTCACAAGAATTTTTGTATTAGAAGGGTAGTTGTCATGTCCTAGACCTAGTTCTCGCCTTCGAGTTTCCTTGTGCACACCATCTTGTCCGGCCTTGATCCACTTTTGCCTTCTTCTATTCATCCTGCAAGGGATGTGGTCTTTTGTTATTTCCCATCTTACGTTGAGGGGCAACTCAACAACTTCACCTTCTTATTTATAAGCACATGGCTTCACCCTTGTATATTCCCCACCCTAACGCTGGGGGCATCCATGCTTTCTTGGTTACCCGCACATAGCTTTGGAAAACTATTAAAAAACACAAAAACAATAGAAAATAACATATCTTACAAACACATTTACTTGCATTGTCTTGTTTTCTTGCTTTTCTTGTTGCTTATATAGTGTTTTATGTGCTTGCTTTTGAGTTGATTGTTGTTTGGCGAGAGGAAACACCGAAGGAAATGAAGGCTCGGGCTCGGGAGGGTAGGGACCTAGCCACCACCTCAGGTACTCTTTGAAATGTCTCTACATTTTCCAGTTACAAGAGCATTGAGGATCTTTGTAGAACATGTTCACAAGCGTGAAGGCTAGCATGGTGCGAAGGGTATCACAACCCCAAAATCGAAGGCTAGTCGGTCTCAACCATGGTGGTGGACTATACTGCCTTAGGAAGAATGACATTCAAATGGTGGTGGAGTTCCTTGGCGAGTTCCATTCTTGAGTTCAAGTAGAAGAGCATCAGTGCTTTGAAGGAGATTCAGTAAGGAATGGCGAGAGTGTGCGGGAGTATGATGCGCACTTTAAAACTCTCTTGTCTAAATTATCATATGATATTCATCCTTCTTAGCATGCACAGTGGTTTGTTGGAGGATTGATCACCCCTTTTAGAAGGGCCTTGTCTCATAAAACTTTTACAGACCACACAAAGCATTGGAAGCTACCTTATGTGCCAAAGCTATTAGTAGTATAGATACTGGTGTTAGCCCATTCTTAGAGGCTCAGATTTGCTACTATGGAAAAGTAGTTGGAAAAATTATCTGTGAACTCAAGCCCATGAGACTCGTAGTGGTTTGTGGTGCACAGATTGTGAAATAGAGGGACACGTTAAGGATAATTTCCCTCGAGAGGATAGTACGCGTTATAGTGGTAGATTGTGAAATTTGTCATGGGGACCATGATGTAAGTAGATGTCCCTTGCTAGCAGTGTGCAATCAAGAAGAATGTATCTTGTTATTACAAAATTTACACCTCTATAACCCATGATACTAAGGATTATAGGCTCATTGATCAGATCCATGAGGCCATTGATCATGGGGTGTGCCAAACCAAGTGTTGCTAGTGGTTCCAAGGATAATGATCACCATTATGAGGAGCACGTAGAAGGAGGCACGCATGGAAGGGTTTTGAGGAGGATTCCATGGTTGAGGTAACCACGGAGGAGGAAGGAGTGAGTTCCCACGTGGAACATGTTTCAATTATGGATCTATAAAACATTACAAATGTGAATGCCCAGATCTGTTGTAGTGCTCTTGTGGTGTGGAAAGAAGCATAAGTATGAGGAGTTCCCGGAATTGTTTGAGCATATGAATCAACAAAAGCACCGGAAGGACAAGGGCATTGTGATGGTCAAGTATTAAGAAGGTAGACATATAGTGGATGCCCGGGTAACATGGGATGAAGGTTTGGAGCCTGTCTTGGTAACAACAAGGGTAGAAGCCATGCGTGTGAGAGAGGTACCAAGATAGAAAACCCTGGTTTTAAGGGAGGAGTCATTCATGGAAAGTATCCAGACCCCGTGCATCAAAAGGAGATATATCAAGGACACCATGGATGTTATTTGGAAGCTTACAAGGGGAGATCCAGTGTCTAAAGGAGCAATCTAGAGGGAGGAACAAGGAAGGAGAGTCGAGTGCAAAAGGATGACCTGGATGAGGTCAAGGAGGTGTGTAAAATGTTAAGGCAGGAGAATATCATTCCCTTGCTAGGATCCTGGTTGAGAGAGAAGGTACCATGTGCCAGAGAAGAGTGAGAGATAGGTCTTGCATGTGAACCTTCCCCCTCACAGCCTTGACTATGACAAGGAGATTATGTTGAATGCAGTTGTAGATGGATGGCTCCTCAGCAATATCCTCATTGACACAGGTACAGAGGTTAATGTTCTGACTTTGGATGCATGGCATCAGATGGGAAGACTTGCATTATAGCCATCTTTGAATGTGTTGTATATGGAAAACAAGACTAAGGAAATGCCCATCGGTGTCTTGAAGGATGTAGCTATTACTATCCAAGGAGCCAAGTTTATTAGGGACTTGAAGTCTTGGCACTCGTTGAGGTGGACAATTTCCCAGCACTACTTGGGTGCCCTTGGTGTTACAAGAACAATGCGGACCTTTGGTTCAACAAAGGG
Source organism: Taxus wallichiana var. yunnanensis (assembly GCA_018340775.1). Classification (NCBI taxonomy): domain Eukaryota; kingdom Viridiplantae; phylum Streptophyta; class Pinopsida; order Cupressales; family Taxaceae; genus Taxus; species Taxus wallichiana. The sequence goes on from CM031244.1 coordinate 245,787,534, forward strand.
TACATCAGCTTTGAGAACAAGGAGGAATGGGTCATTATACCCTTGGCTGATGGGAAGTTGACACCATATATTGAACCATTGGGAGAGGAAGTTTTGGACAAGGATTTATGTGTGCTCAATCAGAGACCCTGAGATGATACACCCTACTAATGGGGTTATCTAGTTTGAAGATGCTCAGTCAGTGAGTGATACCACCAGTCTGGCATGTGACAATTGGGTGCATGGAACTTACAAATTAATGGGATGGTAGTTGAGAGGGTTGGTGACCAAGGTGACTAAGGCATGCGCATGGTTAGGCACCTTGGAGGAAAAGAACTACCCAAGTATTCAGGAGGAGCCTTCCCTGAGATCTTTCTGCAGGAGGTGGAAGCTCAGTGGAAGGATGGAAAGGAATGGAGGGGATGTTAAGTTATGTCTTGCTTGGCACAGCAGCTCGGTGGTGGGCCACACATCAAGAGAGCCTTTTAGAGTGGTGTGAGGTAAGAATTTCTCTCTCTATCAGATTTTCTAGGAGCAATGTACCCACCATCATCAAGGAGTACCATGGGAAGGAGCCCACCTCTTTCCATATCTAGGAGTGTGAATGGGTCTGGAGAGAAGGTGTGAAGATTTTCCACCATCCCTCTAGGTGCACAAGTTGTATTCTACACTGTAGGGTTGCGCGTGCATGGTACATTCATTTGGAGACACGCCACCAGACAAGGAATTGGCAAGAGCTCATGGTGACCTTATTCAAACCTTTGAATATTGGAGTACCAAGCCATCGGTTGATAAGGCCTTATAGGGTATCAAGTGCCTTACCATGGGGGATAGTGCTAGGATGGAAGATAGGTTGTTGGAATTACTAGGTGAACCTAGGATTGGAGGTGCGCTTTGAAGAAGAAGAAGAGGAAGTAGAAGAGTTTCTGACTTGAGTGCACATGTTTGGAAAAAGAGAAGGGAAAGTTGGTATATGTGATTGATGGAGAGGAATCGGAAAGCTTAGATGTTAGCCATTCTATAGGGATGTGAGGTAGTGGATAGTGTAGATACTCGTGTGCGCGTGCCTACCATGAGCCTTTAAAAATGAAGAAAGTTAACATCGGTTAGGAGAAGAACCTAAGGAAGCTATTATTGGGGATTACTAGACTAGAGAAGGAAGTATCGAAGATCATTGATCTATTGTGTGAATTTGAGGATTTATTCCGTGCGGGTACCATGAGCTCAAAGGCGTTCACCACTCCTTGGGGAGATGAAGATAAAATTGAAGGATGTGTGTGCCGGTTAGAAAAAGGCCCTACGGATGAATCCCAACTTGTGCATGAAGGTCAAGGAGGAGATAGACAAAATGATAGCTTCTAGGATCATTGAGGTAGTGGAAGAATCAGAGTGGATAAGCCCGATGGTAATCAACATCAAGAAGGATGGGTGGATTAGAATTTGTGTGGATTATAGGGAATTGAACGTAGTTTGTGTCATTGATCCATTTCGACCCCCTTCATTGAAGAAATTTTGGAAGGAGTCGTTGGGCGTGAAATCTATTCCTTTACGGATGGATTTTAGGGTACCACCAAGTCTGGATTGCAAAGGAAGACTAGGAGAAGACAACTTTCACCATTGAGTGGGGAAGTTTTGCATATACGGTCATGCCCTTTGGGTTGAAGAATGCACCACTATCTTTTTCGTGCATAGTGGTGCAAGCATTCAGGACTTCATCCATAAGTTTCTTCAGGTCTATTTGGATGATTGGATAGTATATGGTCTAGTTAAGGACCATTGTGACAACTTGAGATTAATGTTTGAAAGGTGTAGGTAGTTGAGGATATCCCTCAACATTAAGAAATGTGTGTTTGCTACACCCTTTGGGACTTTATTGGGGCATATCATATGTAAGGAGGGCTTGCTGGTAGATCCCGCTAAGGTTGTAGTTATTGTGGGGTTAAGGGAGCCTACTAGCTAGAGCAGTAGTGTGCATGATTCCTTGGGCATATGGGCTATTACAGAAAATTCATTAAGGGATATGCCAAGATTGTCGTGCCTTTAGAGGAGCTTCTTAGACATAAAAGTGCCTTCCATTGGGGAGAGGCGCAATGAGAGGGCATTTGATACATTAAAAGATAGGCTTATCACCACACCTATTTTATGTTTTCCCTCTTGGGACAAGCCCTTCCATGTCCATGTAGATGCCTCAGGGACCACCATTGGAGTAGTGCTTGCACATAGCCAGGTGAAGGATTGTTGATCATCCTCTGTGTTTTGCAAGTAGGAAGCTGACACCAGTAGAGTAAAATTATACCACAACCAAGCGCGAGGCATTTTCAATGATCTACGTGCACTCTTCAAGTTTAGATAGTATCTGCTGGCAACACCCTTTGTGTTTTACGACCACATGGCATTAAAGTATTTAGTGAACAAGCCTATTCTACAAGGATGCATATGTCGATGGGTGTTGTTGTTTCAAGAGTTTGAATTCACCATTGTAGTGAAGCCTAGGAAAAAAGCAACTATGGGCTGATCATCTGTCAAGAATTGATTTAGGGGAGGAGGACACAGAGTATTGAGGAAGCAATGCCAGATGTGCAACTATTTAGGTTGTGGTGTGCACCCTGGATTTGGAAGAGATTGCAATATTTTTAAAGGAAGGTGTGGCACTGGATGGAATGAAGACATTGGAAAAGAAGTAGTTGGCCATACGCGTTATGCCCTACATGTTAATCAGTGGAGACTTATACAAGTTGGGACGTGATGAAGTTTTGCGTAGATGTGTCTTAGAGCATGAGCGCTTGGCCATCATGGAGGAAGCACATGGAGGAAGTGTGGGTGGGCATTATGCAGGTGATGCCACCACATGTAAGATATTAATGGTAGGTTTGTGGTGGGAAACCTTGTACAAAGATTGTAGAGACTATTGTAAAGCTGTGACCATTGTCAGTGCATTGGAAAACTAGGAAGGAGAGATGAAATGCCTTTGCACCCTATTCCTAGTGCGGAGCCTTTTGAAAAGTGGGCGATAGACTTTGTAGGACCTATTGCACCAAGCAAGTGCGTAGGACTAGGTCACGTTATGTCATCACTTACATGGATTATCTCACAAGGTGGGTAGAGGCAGCCCTAACTAAAGACTACATGGTAAGCAGTAACAAGTGGCAAGGTTCTTATGGGAAAACATTATCATGAGGTATGGATGCCCGTTGAGTTTGACCAGTGATAGGGGTACACATTTCTTGAATGAGACCATGAGGATCCTATTATCAGAGTTCATGGTGGCTCATCACAAGACTACGCCCTATCACCCACAAGAAAATGGAACCGTGGAAGCATTCAACAAGATACTAAGTCATACCTTGACCAAAATTTGTGATGTTGCAGAAGACAAGATTGGGATGACAAAGTATCGGCAGTATTATGGGCTTACTGAGACAACGTATAAAAGGCTAAACAAAGCCACACCTTTTCAATTGGTGTTTGGCATGGAAGTTGTTTTTTAGTTGAATTTATGTTTCCTTCTCTGTGAATAGCATGCAGGAGGGTTAGCTTGATGAACAAGTCTTTGGAAGAAAGATTGATGAGTTAATAAAATTGGATGAGAGATGATCACTCACCGATGGAGCCAAACAACGGAAAAGAAAAGAAAAAGGCTTGGCATGATCACCACATTAGAAACAAGAAGTTTGAGGTTGGGAAGATGGTGTTACTATATGATTCCAAGTTTTTGCGCCATCTAGGGAAGTTGAAAGTCCATTGGTTGGGTCCTTACACAATCTCGTACATCCTTGATTCGGTGCATGTGCGTTACAAGCATTGGATGGGATGAAGTTTCTGGACACTTCAATGGGAGTAGGCTGAAGCCCTACTATAAATAAGTCTTCTTGGATGTTTGTAAATAAGGTAGTTTTCTAGTTAGTTTAGAAGTTTCCTTTATGCATTTTCCCTTTCTTGTGTTTCCCTTTCACGTTGTTGTTTTGTTTTGTGCCTTGGGCATAGTAACCTTATTCTATTTTTGGAGAATTTGTGAGTGCGAGAGGACCACGCATCATTTTAAGTGTGGGGTGGAGAAATGTAAAGGAGCATGTGATTAAAGTACCAAGGAAGTTGTGTTGAAAAGCCTTGTTGAATGGCCGGTTGAAAGAGGTATACAAAGAAAGATGGAAGAATGGTTGGTGCCAGGGTAAAACTACTTGTAGATCCCATGTACTAAGGAGGAAAAAGTGCATTTAAAGAAACATGAGGTAGGTGAGAGAAAGAATCAGGATAGAAGAAGTGCCTTTGTGGGTTATGTGCTGCAAGAGTCTCCTGTCAGGTTGGATTGGTTGCATGCGCTAGAAGGTTGGAGGAGTTTTCGCGCAGGTTGGGCGTGTAAGTAAAGGCACTGAAGATGGGATTTGTTTGAAAAATCCACATTAAATGAACAAAGTATGGTGGTAGGTGAAGTAGCATTTAATGTTTAGAAAAGAGAAAAACTATAAGTAAAGGGTCGGGGCACTCTCATTTTTACTTTGTGAAATAGAGGAGTTTGAGATATAAGTGAGTTCTATAAACTAGGGTTTTAGATTCGATCGAGTGAAGGAAGATCTATGAGATTGAAGCATGAGTAGCCAGTTTGAGTTTGTGAACTAGAAGGAAGGGTTACATGGGTGTGGAAAGAGTTGAAGAGGCATTGTCTTGTGAAGATTTTATCCCAGTTAGGGTTTGAAAAACTAGGGCATGGGTTCAGAAGAGTTATATCATGGATTTGAGATCGGAGGATTGGAAGAAGTAAGAAAAGAGTAACAAGGAGAGAGTAAAGTGATAAGAAGACCTCGACCATGGCACCTAAGAAAGGAAAGGGCAAGGCCAAGGCCAAACAACAAGAACCCGAGGTAAACACAAATGAAGAATGGTATGTAGAGATGTAATACCAGATGGGGTGATGATGGGGAAGGAATGGGAATCCCACCTAAGAAGTGTACCTATTAGTGACTATAATCACCACACAAAAACACAATAGAAAAGGAAATGGCATTGGAATTAGTGCACCCCACCAGCAAAAACACCAGAGGGTTTTCCAATATATAATGATGATGTTAAGATCAAAATGGAGAAGGAAGGCCTACTGCAACTCTATGAGTTGCCTTATTTTGGAAAGCTAGAGTGCTGTACCAATGGTTGATGTCACGGGTACATGAAGATTATTTCCACTTTGTAGGGTGCAAGATGTGCATTACTCCCAGCTTATCTCACAATTTATAGGCCTCATATGTGAGGGAGATAGCTTGGAAGATGACCTTGGTGACAAGGAGGCTATTCAAGAGACCATCACTGAGTATGCCTGCAAGAAGGGGTCACGATATTATGACATTTCAGACATCAAGGACCCCGTGATGAAAATGGCCACGCATCTGGTGACTAAGTTGAATGGCCAGGAGAGGTGGACATCAGGTCAACAAACCTTGGCTACATGTTTGTAGAAAAATTGTAGAAGGCACCATATATAACCTATCCATATGCATACATCGCGGAGGAAATTTAAGTTGCGTGAAGGAAGGGGACAGGATCCTCTTTGGAAACATCTTACTCACCATTGTATTCATGGAGATTGGGGTGCCTGATGCACTAGAAAAATTTGTATGGGAGTACCCCACCGAGGATCCTTCACCCGTGAAGAGGTTGAGAAGTATGCTGCGTCTGATAATGACAACCCCACAAAGTGGCTGGAGAAATGGTACACATGCATGAGAAATGCATTTGGGGTAGAGTGGAGAATCCTGAACAACTCCAGTAGCCACCGAGGGGAAGCCGAGTTCATGGTTTATCAACACTTACTACTGGGTAGGTTCAAGTTGATAGACAAGTCATGGAGCCCTTGGTGCAAGCTCCCCTTCACGTTCACTACTCAATACTTCCAAGTGGGAGTGAACAGATTTAAGGAGTCAAAGAAGCTAAGGCTAGAGCTAGGTAGTCTGGACCTGGGAACATAGGGAGATGAGAAAGAAGCTGAATTACCCCTGGCGAGTAAGCACACGTACATGGAAAAGTATGTGTCACACGAGATCAGATGACTAGGCCGATAACACTACCCATCATTGGAGGAGCTGTGACATGCGTGTACCTCCGTATAAGGCCAAAGTTTGAGAAGGGTGCATATCTAGAGAATGAAGTCTCCATACCTGAGGATCCCATGGAGAGAAAGAAGCCCATGCCCAAGAAGAGGGGAAGAGAGGAAAAAGCACCAAGTGTGTTGACTACTCAGATAGTGAGCATGCCATCCATGAGTGCTAAGCCAAGCACTTACATACGGAGAAAGAAGTCTCGGTGAAGGAAAAGATGCTAGAGGTAGAGGTGCCTAGGAAACCCATCACCAAGGAAGGGTCACTGAGGAAGAAGATAAGGCCGAATCCCCGATAGGAGCCACCTCTCAGGAAAAAGTAGAGGGTGGATAAGGAAGCTGACTCGGAGGTGACCGATAGCTTGGAAAAATACTTGGGAGAAAGAGAAGATGAGAGTGAGGAAGATGATGATGACAAGGAAGAAGAGGTAGAGAAAGACCAGGAGCCACATGTGTTTAGCATCTATGACTTAGAAGAGGAGAGTGGAGATGAGAAGTAGGAGTTCATATTCACGTGGTGTAAGGGTGCACAGGATGAGGAAGACACCGAAGACATGAAGGAGGATGAGGAGGTTTCTAGGGAAAAGTAGGGAGCCATAAGTTTTATGAAGGAGCAGATCACTGAGGTGGTGGAAAGAGAAGCACAAAGAATGCTCGAGGTCTGGTAGACCAAGAGTTGGAGCGCAGCGTGGACATAGTGTTGAAGGAGGGAAGGAGGAGAACATCAAAAAAGAGCATGATAGCCTAGGAGGCCCCGCTCTAATAGTAAGCTTCCCCAAAGGTGCGCTCGGGTAGAAGAACTCTTGATGTAGAATAGAGACAAGTAATGGGCTATGTTGATGACACAAAGAAGGTGTTACATGCGTGTGATTCCAAAGCACTGTACCCATGAAAGGCTCCTAGCCATGGGGTCTTTTGAAAAGGATGGTGTGTACCCCAGAACCAAGAAGATGCTCTCTTGGGTTTGAGTCCCACATTGATGAGCAGACTTTGAAGTCTACCAAGGAGTGCTCATCACATTGCTACCAGAATCTAAGGGGGTCAATCCCTTAGTGAATGCTAGGAGCTCTCAGATGAGCAAGTCTGCAATGCACTTAACAAGGTCACGGTTGAGACCGAGGCTAGATTATTCACATGCAATGATAGGATCAGAGTCTTTGGAGGAAAGTTAGGGAAGAAGGAAGAAGAACTGGTGGAAAAGGCTGAGAGCTTGAAATAGGAAGAACTGATCAGCGCATAGTTAAGGTGCATGAGTTGAAGGAAGAGAAGATAAAGGTGTAGGAAGTGTACAAGAAAATGGAGTCTATCAAAGGTGCCATCCTTTTGAAGCACCTAGACTTAGCGCCACCCACACGAAGTACTCATCCCTCTGGAGTGTATAGAAGATCTAACATGCATCCTCACTATGGAGAGATGACCTTTGGCCCTAGAATCTAGAAGAAGTGGCCATGTGCTTGAAAGAGGAGGACAGATTGAAAGTGGTAGCTCATTGCCAAGTATAGCCAAGTACTCATGGAGGTTAAGGTCATTGCCCAATCTATGGAAGCCATGTATGATACATGCGAGACAGGGATAAGGTGGTGAGCTCCTTGGTCACCACACTTGAAGTAGAACTAAAAGAGTTCCAAGAAAAGAACAAGGGGAACAAGGCGAGAGAGGGACAAGGTTCTAGCTGAAGTAGAGAAGAAATTAGAGGCAATTGAGGCTTTAAGGAGCTCAATTAAGGCCATTGGCTAAAGGAACTATACCCCAGATTACTAGGAGGATGGATAAACTTGAGGATCTAGGAAAAGAGATGGAATAGATCATGGACACTTTGGGCACCCAGGGAATTGGCCTGAGTTTTGATGAAGTGAGCACCCTGGTGGGTGACCTCTGCTAGAAGGCACAGGGTGAGGTCGAAGAGTGGAATAAGCTAGAGGTCGATTTGTGAAAAGATTTCCCTAGCTTGTTGAATTGATGTCCCCCATTCTTCATTCTTTCCCCAATTCTTTCATTCCTTATTCTTTGTAAAGTGTAAGACTATTCATTGATTCCCTTGACAACATGCATCTTGGTTAAGTAAAGTGTTTCGAGGATGGAGAACAGGCATAGTGTGGGGTGATGTTGGACCCCTGTAATATTAACCAAGTATGAAGGCGCATAGGCACGCGCAAGGTCCCAGTTATGAAAAGGCAAGGAAAAAAGTGCGAGAGAAAGGTTTAAGGAAGCACATAGCATGCATGACATGAAAGGAGGCTCGGGACTTAGTCAATTTGAGCACCCAGGGAAGAACACGTGAAAAGCATGATCGGTTGCACGTGGATAAGGTGTCATCCTGGTGATAGGCTGGCCTAGGAAAGAGCATGCCTTGGATGGAATCTTCTAGAAGAACATCATGAGATAAAGTGGAAAGCTCAGGCCTGGAGAAGCATGCTCATGCATGGACCACATTCGACACTTGGCACCAGATCTGAGGGCATTGGAAGGTGAGTTGGTAGTGTAGGAGAATTATAAATACAAGTGCCTACATGGAGTAAAAAGATAGAGACTAGGAGTTTGATATACATGGTGAGTTTGAGATATAGTATGGGTGGAGCTCTACAAGAACTGTTGTGAAGACTCTGTTAGTGGATAATTGATTCAGGAGAGAATGTCTTGGGCATGGAGTTGTAATTTTTCTTTTGATAGCTTAGTTACACAAGTCTAGTGATATGCATGACTGTGGTCTACTCTCTGTGACACTCTGTAATGAATCAATGAATGTAATGAGGTTACCGATATAATATATACGTGAAATCAATGGTTCTAATGCATATTTTCTCTCTTATAAGTTCTCTTTCCTTTCATGCTATGAATGAATGCTTGTATAATTCTTTCTGTCATAATGCATGTTCTGGATTCTGTTAAAACACTCGGTCTGAAGTGACTGCAAGGATCTAGAGGCCGTTCTGAGCCCTATGGTTCTTGTATGTTTCAACCTCCCTCATGAAAACTCTTACACTAATCATAGATGATGTTTCCCACTAAACTCACATAAAAGAGAGACTCGGTACCCATGCGTGCCTCGGGTGATAGGCTCACGCACATGGGATTCCCTTTTGTGGTGATGACTAAGGATCTTTAGTAGCATGCATGGGATTATATTCACCTCCATTATCAATTCTAATTATTTTTATTTTCATATTAGATGCATTATCAACTAAATCTTTAAATTCCTAAAACATAGACAAGACATTAGATTTCTTCTTAATGAAATAAGACCAAGTCATTCTAGAGAAATCATCAATGAAGAAAACAACATACATAATACCACTAATAGAAGGAACCTCAAGTGGACCTATTACATCATTATGAATTAGTTCTAATAACCAAGAATAGTTGAGATCATGTTGTTTGTGAAATGGTCAAGCATGTTTCTTATCATGTAGGAAACTTTCACAAGTCTCATGATCTGATTTCAACTTAGCAAGACTAAATAAAAGATTTAGTATAGAAATATCATATAGACTTTTGAAATTTACATGACCAAGTATTTCATGCAAAAGATGAATATCATTTCTAGAAGAGAAACAAAAATAATACTCGGGCACAAAACCATCAAATATATACAAGCCATTTTTCCGAATACTGGGAAGCAATAAAATTAGTGAACTTATATTTTACATACAACTTATCTTGCAACAAGACAACTTTACAAATTTCTTTAGTTTTTTTATTGAAGTTAAAACAAGGTTGAGGGGACCCTACCCCTTACAAGTCAAAGCTGCAAAATATCATATAAGAACATTAAACAACGAGTCAAAATATAACATATATATTGACAATAACATTCGGGATCCTCCAAGAACATATAGACTAGTTTATAACATAACAAAAAGAGAAATAACAACAAATATAAAACCACCGACAAACTAACAACATAGTAAAAATCCAAATAGTATAATAACAGTCACCCCTACAAACATCAATTTTTGGCCTTTTCAAGACCATCAAGCACTTTCACCCACTCCTTAGCCAAGGATTCAATGTTGACACCCAATGATGCTAGATCACATCCATCAGCATCGAATTTTCTTTTCTTGGAATTTCCATGATCATCCACGATCCTATAAGGATTGGCCAGTTGACCAAGGGTTTGGAGGCGATAAAGATTTTATTTCACTATAACCACACTCCATTCCATATATCTATGTAAAATATCTCTAATGTGATCCACCTCCTTAGAGAGGTTACTGCAATTGGCTTTCATAATTTCAATCTCTCCCCCATTACTAATTTTCACAACATCTTCAACCCGCATCTTCATTTTATGTCAATCATTGAAAGAAACTAAACAAAACTCTTAGTAAGTCTCATATCACCCTTTAACTCTTCAATATCCATATCTATCTTTGCCAGATGATTATCCCCCTTCACAGGACCCACTTGACCCAAAGCCTCAAACTATTATTCCAGTTGTTCATTAACAGGAGCCTAATTCTCTTACTTGCTTGATTCTCCTTTGGATTTGACAGATCGACTAGGAACATGCTTCGATTTAAGATCTCTAATATTCTAAGTGGCATCAATTTCCATGACATCCTTATCCTCCCCCGATGAATCTCCTTCCTACGACTCGAATCATCACTAGAGTCCTCCTCATCCGAGTCCAAGTCTTCTTCTTCAGCATAACCCTCAAGATATTTCATGAGGGTACCCATTTTATCTATATCAAGAGTGGCTCTTTTAACAAGGGCAAGGATAAAGCCCTGGTGGAGAGGGACAACATTCTATTATTTTTAAACTAGGCAATAGAGGCGCTCAGAGAGTGAAACAGAAAAATATGAGAAACTGAAACTATGGCCATGTCAAAAATGATTAAGCATGGGTAGATGGTAGGCATAGATACACTTATGATGGCCTTCTAAAGTGAGGAATTGGATTAGGGTTAAATCCACATCGTCATAAGGCCTAGGTAAAGTAGAGTGAAGAAAACCAGAAAAGTGGGAGGTGAGTTTTTCATTACCTCACGGGAATAGGTTTAGTTCATCCATGAAATATTCTTTAGTTAGCGAGAGAAAGATAAAAGATTTTTTTCGGTTGAGGAGCATACAAGACATTCCTAATCACCCCATTTAAAAACTTAACATTGCCACAAGATTCAAATCTAATAATAGATTTTTCCCCTAGATAGATATTTTTCTCACAATTGACAACATCTAATAGGATACTAGGAGTAAAAGACATGTTCCTATATGCACCACTGTCAAGAATCCATTCATTATCATTTGAAGTTGAAAGGGAACTATGCGGGGCAATAAATTGTTTAGCAACATTTACATGACTTGTTATTTTTTACTCTATAATCATATTATTTATTCCCAAATTTTCCCCTTTTTTGCAAGTTCCATTGAAATTGACTTTAAAATTTTGATTATTTTTAGCAAAATTAAGCTTAGTATTTTATTTAAATCTAGATCGATGTTAGATTTTTGATTAGGATTGCTATTAAACTTGTTTTTAGATTCCTTATGATTATGAGAGAACAAGGCTTGAGAAGAAGTCTCTTTTGAATCAAAATTTTCCATGACTCTCTCTTCTTGAATCAACAAGAGAAGACAAAGTGTCTAAATCAGGCAAATCATTCTCATTTTGATACTTAGAATTAAGAATTGAGATGTAGTTTATAAAATTTTCATGAATGTTAATCTGAATTATAAAGTACAAAAGCTTATCTTGAAACAATTCACGATGCAACCATCTAATTGAGCTTTAATGTTCTTAATTTTAGCTAAATAATTGACTATTTTATCATCCCCTTTCATAGGAGTTGTAAACATCTCTAAAAATAGCTTAATTATCTTAGACAACTTACTTCCTTCATGCATATTTTCTAATTGATCCAAAACATCTGCAGGTGAGTTCATATGACCTATATGCATCATAACTTCATCTTTAATGCTTTGAAAAGGGATGAACAAAGCTTCCTAAGATATCGAGAAAAGGAGCTAAGGTTTTCGGGGGTATATTGTCTCCTTATGGGCATTTTTCTACATGATTCTCAAGATCCTAGGGCTTTCTAGCCATAAAATAGGATTTTAAACGCACTCTGTAGATGCTTATAATTTGTTACATTCAATAAGTGAGACTTTTCTAATGAAAAACTAGCATAACTAGCCATTTTAAATGATTGGATGGTTATGAAGACAAATATAGCTAAAAAAATCAAGGAATCCAAACAAAGGCAAAAAATAAGCTACATACCTTCTGTTTAGTCAAATAGATTAGCAAAAAATAAAAAATACCATATAAGGCCACAGAGAAAAATACATAAGCTACTCAAATTTTGGAATCCATGAGACAAAATTAGAAAACCCACTAAACACGAGACTTTGAAAAACACACGAAATGAAGAAAAATAGAAAACCCACATTATAAAGGAAATTTTTTACCTATGGTATGAATAAATTTTTAAAATTTGTGGTACAAAGAGAAATTAAAAGTCATGGTACTAAGGAAATAAAATTTGACACCACAAAAATCTAAATACACGTGTATTTTTTCTATTCGCTCGCACTTTACTAAAATAAAACAAATAAGTTAGATGATAATTAATAGAAAAACAGGACTTACGAAATATATACACGTGTCGTTAGTTAATTGGTTCACTCTTTCACACTCTAAATTTTTTAAAGCAAAGTCTTATTTAAACTAAAGGCAGTTGTCAAAAATCTAATTTAAAGAATAGACACTTGGCAGCTTTTTGCCAAAATTTAACTAGATTTCCTTGGGTGGACTTAAAGTCCTTGGAATAAGCCAAACTTAAAATAAAGTTTGGGTATAAAATCAAAATACATGTGTCATAATATTAATGGCTAATCCAAAGAAAATACTGACACCTTGACACTTGTAAATATTGACACGGTAGAAGATTAAAAAATACATGTCAAAAAGTAATTGGTTCACACTTCACAGTGCTTACTACGATGACTAAGATAAAACTAAATATACATGGAGCCTTTTAAATGGCTTGCTCTTCACAAGACTGAAAAATATTTACAAATAAGAAAGGGTTGTGAATTCTTATTAGAAAACCACTACCATAGATAAAAATATTGATAAATGTGAAATATGGAGTAATTTTATTGGTTCAGATTTCACAAATCTAACAAATGTGAAATACAAAGATACTTGGAGCAATTTTATTGGCTCAACCTTTGCATATGATAAAAGCAAGCTGAAATAAAACTGACAATGTGAAATACGGAGCTACTTGGAGATATCTTATTGGTTCGATTTTACAAAGATAAAAACAAGCTAAAAAAGGTCTAACAACATGAAATATTAAGAAACTTAGAGATTTCCTATTGTATTAGATTTTGTAAATGACAGAGAAAAGCTAACACAAGTCTGAAAAATGTGTAAAGCCTTTATTGGCTCGTATTTCACAATTGAAAATCATATAAATAATAAAAATATAAATGCAAAGAAAAGTGGAGCTTTCTGATTGGCTCGAGCTTCACAAAAATGAAAAAGTATAATAAAGGACTGACAATGCGAAGCTAGATGGAGAAAAATGATTGGCTCAAGCTTTGCAGTCAATATAACCTTGTAGAGAATAAAAAATTTAATAAATACTTACAAAGTGAAGCCATTTGGCACTCTATGAATGGATTTGGCTTCACAAACATGAATAAAAGGATAGAAAAGATATTTGGAGAAATATAATTGGTCCAAGCTTCACAAAATCAATAGGATCTAAATAAAAAATGACAAAGCAAAGCCAAATGGCATAAAATGATTGGATCGGGCTTCACAAAAATAGATCTAGTGAAAAATAAATCTTTATAAAGTAGGGGCAAGTTTAATCACATGATCTAACTAGAACTAAGGAAATCATTTTGGATCTACAGACAAATATATCCCCAATGAATATAAAGCGTGCAAAAAATTAAAAACAACATGCATGCGAGAATATTTAAAGCTGCAAATGATCGAAAGCAATTGTAGAAGCACATATATAAGCACAAAATTGCTCAAACATGATCTAAACAACCATGTATCAATATTTCACCAATATTGTAAACAATATTTAGGTGGGAATTAGAAATTTAAATGATCCATAGGATATTTCGGGTGTTGGAAATATCCTAAACCTCCCTAAATCATTACCACACTAAAGAGTGTTCTAAGACCTTTCAATGGTATGCAAAACTCCGAAACGAAGTTCGGGTGCAAAAGTTATCGCAAGTAAAAGATTGGGTTTGAAAACGGTCCAATTTAGTCAAATCCTTAATCACGCATTAACACATGGAAGTTTTGGAAAAATGTGAAAAAGGTTAAGTTTTGTTGTTTTGACCACCAATCTTTGGCAAACAATTAAAAATTAGTGGAACTGCTTTATTTTAAGTGGGAGCCCTCACTAGGTTCAAAACACTCTTTTGTAGGAGGGCTGCCTTTACCGCCTTTTATTCACATTACCTTTATCATTTTTTATGATTTTATATCCCATTTATTATCTAACATTTCCTGTGTGGGATTATTGTATTGGATATTTCATATTGTGCATTACGAGATTGAATCATCTCAAGGTGAGCTATATTTTAGATCGGTGGGGTGATCAAATCCCCACCGAGTTAATCATATTAATATCCTTAATTATCGGGCCTAATATATTTTTCCATTGATATTCCATATTGTTAGGGATCGGCGTTATATGCCTTAGGCTTACCTCCCTTCGAATTCTTTATATCTTGGCGTATGTGGTCAACTTGACAGTCGAGTGGATTGGTCATTTCACATATATCTCAGTGGACTAGTAAACCAAACATCGCTCAACACATTTTAAGAGCAGTTAGACCAACATAGAAAATCCATTTCACTTGGCCCGAATCGGGGTCAACAAACATTACAAAGTTTGACCATTCCAATACTGACCCAACATGGGCTTATCATTACATGTAGGGACGTGGCGAGTCCATAGGGGTGACTTGGCGAGGCTATCCATAGCCCTTATTTCTTGGCCCAAAAAAATAGTGGTGGACATGGCCTAAGTCACATGAATATAGGCCCGCTTGCCTATTTTTAAACCTCAAATAAAACACCCTCACATTAAATGTGGGATATCCCCACTCTAATGCAAAGGAGACCTTAAGAAAAAGGAGTAGGAGGTGGAATTTGAACCCTTGACCTCGCACAAAAAAACCCAAATGACTTTTCAGATCATCTATGGAGGTCAATGGGTAAAATAATGAGCCCACAGGCATTTGAACATAGGCAGTGCAAGGACTGTGGGAAAGCTAGCAGGGAAGACTTCATTCAACCTTGGAAATGAGGTTCTTAGATGCCCAATTTCATTATGGTGTAAAAATGAAAGTTCAAAATTTTGAGAGGATCGTATAAATGTAATTTATTTCCATGTAGTGTTTATAAATATCTAGTTGTAGGTGTTTTTCAGTCAAATTTGCAAGGGGATCACACCATGGACGCACTATAGGAGCCACGGATCGACTTTAGGACAATTTCTAGTAATTTGTAGAGTTCCATGAGTCTTAGATCAGCTCATTTGTAGGTATAATGGTCTATTTTTCATTATGTAAGGGTTAATTATACTTCTTTTGGAAATAATAGATTGATTCTCTTTTTGAGAATCTAGAGACGTAGCCTTCAGGTGAACTCCATTATCAATCTTGTGTTGTGGATTTGATTTCAGTTTTTGGATGAAGCTTTTGATTAGATAAAATCATTAATAGGTTTTAATTATTTTTATTAAGCAATCATTCATTAAAAATGGGAAAATGGACTTAAGATTTCAATTCAGTATCCATAATCCATGAATTGCACATTTCAATGTTGTGAATGAAATTCAGACTGAGGTGTATCATTTTAAAGGAATTAATCAATTTTGGAGTAATAGAGCAATAAAATTGATGTTGAGTTTCTCTAGATCCTTGGAAATGATTATAAGTGAAATTTTACCTCACCCATTTTTGGATCAAGTTTGGTATCAGATCTAGTTGTAGATCGTTATTTTTCTTCTAGTTTAATCTAATTTAATAGTGATTGCTTTAGTTGGTGCAGTTTAGTTTAGTGGTTGAATAGGTACAGGTGCACTATGGGCGTTTCTGATTTGTTAGATGAGGCATCGGGTTGAACTGTTGGAAAATTCATCCAAAAAAATCATCCAGTGTATGGTAAGACAAGTTGGAGTTAAGGTAAAGGAAGTTTTGAACCATAGTTTTTAAATCAACCTTTATCCATTGTTGAATCACTTATGAGTCTGTTCAGTTTTTATACAAAGAATGTAGGCTCATGTGAGTTGGATAGTTTTTTTGCATGATTTTCAAAAATGCGAACTTCTTGGGGTAATTTCTTGGATTTCCAGTGTATGATGAAGGAATAATTCACAAATGTTTTTAATTACCTTGAAATTGGAAATCAAGGTCACCTGTAAGAGGATTTGGGAGAAAGGTTTAAAATTCTTAGATTTAACTTCTTACCTTTTAAAAGGATGACAATGTACCAATTTCTATTTTTAGCAGCAGTCATGCAATTTCAATGGTCATGTGGAGAATTATGTCTATTTTTGGAATGCATTTTTTAGTATTATTGTTAAATGTTATTGTGTAAAATTGTTGACACCTTATTGATTTTGTAGATAATATACAAATCTATTATGTCTTCATAGGGTAATTACACATTCATGACAACCCTTATTTTTAGGGTGTTTACTTTTTACTACTCTATGTAGTTACAATTAAAGTGTGCATTATTTTCACTAACAAACTAGTGTGTAGGTATGCTTGGTGATCATTTGTAGCATTGAGCAGTTCACCATTTTGGGTAAGCATAGTTACAGATTTGATCTATTCTTTTACAGTTCAGTGTGTATGGATAGAATTTATAGATTCACATTGATTCAATTTTTGACTATATCCATTTTTGGGCATTAATGGTTTAATTATTCTGGATAGTGAATATTTGTAGTTGTAATTGGCATAATTACAAGATTTCAATTGAACATTAGCTTTCATTCTAGATGGGTGTTATTATCGACTTGTTGTTTGTGATGACATTACGTTGTTTTGGGAAAATTCACATGGATTCATTTTTGTGACTATAGCCATTTTGGTGTTGATGTTCTAACCATCTTTGGATAGTGAATATTTGCATTGTTATAGTTTCAGATGGATAGTGGACACTAGCCTAATGGGAATTTTAGTTGTCTAATATATTGATCTTGTTATGGAATTTTACTCAAGTAATTGGTTATATCACAAAGTGACAGTTAAATAATAGCTTAATTGGGTTTAATTATCTCGTCATTTGTTTATGGTGGAATTACAAGGATTTGATAGTTCAAAATTGTTTGCAGAGTTGACATGGTTGTAGCTATCAATTAAACACTAGCTTAATTGGGTGTTATTATCTGATTGGGTTTATGTGACTAGATAATCAAATTTTTGCATTTGGTTAACCTATGATGTTATTTTGGGTTCCTATATGTGTTTGTGTAGTTTTATGAAGAGATAACACATTTTGAGGATTGATAAACAATTTTTTTGTGAATAAACAGAATTCCTAGGTCGGGAAGAGTGATCGGAGTATTTTTTAGGTGTTGTAAGTTTCTTAAACCTCCCTAAACCATTACCACACTAAACATTGTTTTAAGACCTTTTCAACAATATGAGAACTCCAAAAATAGAGTCCGGGTGTAGAATTTATCACAAGTCAAAGATTGTGTTTGAAAATGGTTCAATTTAGTCAACTAGGGAATATCACATTGACATGTGGTAGTTTTGGAAAAAGGTGAAAAAGGTTAAGTTTTTTTACCTTCGATCTTCGAAAAATGGTTACAAATTGGTAGACCCCACTATTTATTGGCTGGGGGCCCTTAGCTAGGTTCGACACACTCTTTTGTAAGAGGGGTGACTTTTCCACCTTTTATTCACATTGCCTTTATCATTTTTACAATTTTATATGCCATTTATTCTCTAACATTTCCCATGTGGGATTATTGTATTGGAGAGTTCATATTGTGCATTGCAGGATTGAATCAACTTAAGTGAGCTATATTTTAGCTCGGTGGGGTGATCAACTCCCCACTGAGTTGATCACATTGATATCCACAATTATCAGGCCTTATCTATTTGGCTGTTGTTGATATTCCATATTATTTAGGCTCAACGTTATATGCCTCGGTCTTACCTCCCCATGAATTCATTATATCTCGGCGTATGTGGATAACTCGAAGGGTCAATAATGGATTTGTCATTTCACATATATCTCGGGGTGACAATAGACCAAACATATCTTGGCACCTTTTAAGGTGTAGTTATACAAACATGATAAAGCCACTTCACTCAGCCTATATTGAGCTCAACAAACATTACAAAGGTTGATCGTTCCAATGCGGAACCCAAACATGGGATTATCATTACATACATGGATGTGGTAAGTCCATAAGGTGACTCGATAGGCTATCCATAGCCCTTATTTCTTGGCCCAACAAAAAAATGGTGGATGTGGCCTAAGCCACTTGAATATAGCCCAAATTACCTATTTTTAAACCTCAAAGAAAACAACCTCATGATCAATGTGGCATATCCCCACTCCAATGCAAAAGGATTACCAACATAAAAGGAGTAGGAGGTGAGGTTTGAATCCCTAACCTCACATAAATAACCTAAATGACTTGGTCAACTTTCCTATAGAGGTCTATGGGTAAAACAATGAGCTGCAGGGTATTTGAACATAGCAGGTGCAAGGTGTTGGTTCCCAATATTGAAACATCCTTGTTTTGCTAAAGAGAAATTTTTTTTCCTATTTTCGAGAAAAAATAGTTTTGGGATTCTCATATACTTCAAGTTTAACAAAAAAAAACTCATTTTTTGTGTGAGTGCTATGTGTTGTTCTTATTTCCTTCAATTTGCACCATTCGAGGGAATCCCCAAGTTTACTTTTTGTTTTGCCCTAATTGTTCCCGTTTCAAACACCTCTACCATTTTTAATCTTTTCCCATCCTTTGGAGCTTGAAATCATTTTATTTTTACTTATTTGGCCTCAAAATCTCTTATCATGGTCGTAAATTGCCTAAAATCACTTTCCATTTGTCTTTTGATCAAAAAATTCTTCACCCACGAAGAAAAAATCAATTTTGGGGTCACTAGAAATTTCTACATTTTTTGACATCATACGGGCATCCTTTGCCCATCAAATTCTAGCTCATATACTTTTACATACATGGCCATTTGTAATTGGACAAGGATCGATGGGTCATTTCTAAAAACTTAATGTTTTTATGTTTTTGGAAAAATGTGTAAGTTGCCCCGATGTGACTCTGCAAGCTCTAGAGGAGGTACACGTGTCACAGGTAGAGTGAAGGTGGATGGGTGGGTCGTTTTGTGCCTTAGGGAACTTTGGAAAATGCGTGGAAATGAAGAAAATCCCCTAAGGCCCGCATCCAATCAGAGGAGGACATGTGGTAGGTGGGGAGATGGAAAGGCGGAGGAGTTTGATACTTTTTAGCCTTTGGTGAAAAAGTGTTAAAGTATAAAATTGGACTGCAAACTCACAGCCAATGGGATGAAGACATGTGGTAGGCTCGGAGGCGGGAGGTGGGTCTTCAAAGGCAAGTTGTATTTTTATCCTCTAGTTATCAAAAGGGTAAAATCATTGAATGGACCCACGAGCCCGAAGGTAAAAATTCAAGATTCATCTGAGGAGTCAATGGTGGAGGTGTGGGCTGATGGAGGAAATGTTAAAAATTTTCCTTCACAAAATATGATTAAAATATGAAATGAGAAGCACTGCCCCTCAGCCAATCATATGAGGACACGTGTCTTGTGGGAGGGTAAAGCTGTGGAGGAAAATTAGATTTTTTTCCTTCATCTAAAAAGATGCAAAATGTGTAAAATTGAGTCACAAAGCCATACCCAGTCATATTGTCCCACATGTGGACCAAAATCACAAGCGTGGAGCGGAGAGAAATCAAGAAATTTTGTAAGTTTTCAAAAAGTTGTAAATACGTCAAAAGTGTCCCTAAGGCTCATTTTTTTCCAGATACGCCATGTGGAGGGCTCAGATTTAAAGATAAGAACAAATCAATGGTAGTTGTGCATTTTAATAGTTTGGTCGCCATTTGAGCTCCAGGAAGTTTGGAGATGTGTTTTTTGAATCAATCTTCATCGATTTTTTTCCAATTCATGTCATTTTAGCTCGAGGTCCGAATTGATCGAATTGGGGTCTCAAATTGTGACTCAAAGCACATTTCAAAGGAATTTTTACTACGGTTTGTGAAAAATGTGAATTACCGAGATATAAAGTTATAAAGTAAAAATTGGGAAGGGAAAAGATGAAATAATTATATGAAAGGGGTCTACATGTGTGGGGAATGAAAAATGTGCTTCCACTTTAAAGAATGATGAAATTTTTGTGATGATTCACCTTTTGAAAGAACAAGTGGCAACTTTTTATGAGTTTGTTAAATGTCATTTTCAGAAATATTGCAAAGCAAAGGTGCTTCGAATATTCCACTTTTGTAGGAAAAATTTGAGGAGAAAAGTGAGTGAGTGAGATAAAATATATATTGCATGAATTTTTCAAGCAAATGGTCGGAAGAAACTTTGAATTTTCACGAGAAAATCTGGGAAGAATCCCATTCTCTAAGAAACCACATGAGAACCATTTTAATTCCTTTTTACATCAAATTTGTATCATGTTAGGTTGGTTGTAGATGTATAGCCACTAACAAGCTCTGAGATTGTTCTTATAACATTCCCTTGCTGATAAATTTGGTCATTCTGGATTATTTTGTGTTTTCTCTTAGTAAACTTTGTATTTACTTATGTTTCAGAATGTTTTCAATTTGTGTTTCTTACTCCTATTGCAATTTGGTGTTTGGAATTTCCTTTTTGATCATGCAGATCTGATTCTGGTAATAGCTTTCTAGAATTTGCAATTCTAGAATCAGAAGAGCTTTCATCTGATGAAGGGATAAACAAATTTAAATTTACTCTACTTTCCTTTATATAGATTTTTCTATAAACCTTTGGGGGTACTTTAGGTCCGATAGAATAGAAATTTCTAAATGCTTTGCTTATTTTTTTAACTCAAGCTTGTGTGATAAATCATCATAGATTGTGTGGAAGAGTGAAAATTGGGCTTCCATTTGGTGCACATATCCTAGTTGAAGGAACACCTTAACCTCTTTGAATCATTTTTGTTGTTTGAGTCTTCCAAGTTTTTCAAACCCTTGCATTGTATTGTGTGTCAACAAAAGAATACAATTCATTTACAAAAATGCACAAAGCAAATCAGGATCATACCATGTCTTTAGTAGCCTTAGCCTTGTCTTGAAAGCATTTCCATCATTTAGTAGTGATAGCTCTATTGAGTTTGAATAATGGGAAATTGATCATGTTTTCTCAAGGCCATCTGTAGACAATCTGCACAATACAAGAACATTTTCACCTCCTTCACAAAACAAAGGCTATAATATAGGTTCTCTTACCTTGGTTGATAGGCACAACCTAAAATAGTGAGGATTAGATCAAATCCTTCCAAGGTGCTACCCACTTCTTTAAATCCTGAGTGCTAACAAGTCAGATAAATTGCTTCCTTAGCTACAAAATGACATATAAACCATTTATTTGCCTCTGATTGTCTTGTAAAATCCATGATGCAGCTCAAGTTGTGAAGGAGATTAAATCTGGGTACCAACACCGAATGATGCCACTACCGGGGAGTATTTCAGTATTTCAAAGCCCTGGTAATATGTTTTATGTGATTTATGTGCAACTACATTGTTGAGCATCATTTTCTAATCAGATTTATAAGACTAGAATGAGAGTAGAATTCTGAGTTTGATATGTTCAAGTGTCTCCAATTTTTGTTTCAAACTTTGCACAATAGTTGATAAATTGAGTGAAAGAAAATCATATCTATTCAATCTTTTCATAGTACTAATATTTGCAGTCATTTGATAGATCTTCATAGTGCATTTGCACAAACTAGGGTGAAAGTCCTTAGTGGAAAATCCTAGCTGTTATATTTTTATAAATACCAATACCTTATCATACATTAAGTGAAGTGTGTCATATAAATCTACAAAAATAGAAGGAAAAAGATCTCTCTTTAGGAGGGACCCAAGTAGAAAGCTATTTCAAGAATTGGGAAAGACAATTTTAGAGGAAAGAAAAGTTTGGAAGGTTGTTGAAGGTCAGACATCAAGAAAAGGTATATCCATTGGTGAGAGAGATCAGCCTTTAATAGAGGATTATCACTCTTCTTCCAGTGATTCTGATTCAAGAAATCTTCTCATAAACTTGTTTACTTCAACTAGTGAAGGTCCTTCTGCTGTACCTGGTGAGTTCCTTCTTCAATCTGCACCTATGTGTTTCAATTCTAGTAAAACTTTCCAAGAAAATCAGCACCTAGAGAATACCAATCTTGTGAACCACATTCTTGAGCCCCAAAGACCTCACACTCCTCATCATCTTGTGTCACCCCCAAGATCACCTCCACCAGACAACATGGCTCAACCTCCACCTAGGCCTCCATTTGTGGTCAATACCTTTGGCCCAATAAATTTTAGGGGAATGGCTGGTTATCCTAATGTTGTGCCTCAGGATGTTAGAAGTAGATTGCCAAAGTTCCAAGGGAACAATTCCATAATAGGTGATCAACATTTGAAACTCTTTATTAATATGATGGAGGATTTTGAAATTGGATTTGAGGATGTGTACATTAAATTGTTTTTCCACACTTTAGAGGAGGATGCTAGGGATTGGTACAAGGCCTTGCCAAATAATTCTATTGATTCATGGACTAAAATATAGAATGCATTCATACTTGTAATATGGTGACAAGACTGATCCCAAGTTCCTTTTATCATAGTTTGAGAATATCAAGAAAAACCCAAATGAAACGGTCCATGAATTCAACACAAGGTTCAATAAAACTTTGAAGAGATTGCCAATGAATTTAAGACCATGTGATGAATCTTGTTTGATAAAATATTCTAATGCATTTGACAAGAAGGCTACATATTACTTGAGGGACAAAAACCCTGGCAATTTAAGGTAGGCCTTCACCATGGAACTTCAAATTGAGAACAATATCAAGGTTGTTGGGAAACCTCCTAAGAGAGATGGTGTTAAATTGGTAAACCCCGACAAGCCTCAAACAAACAAGAGTGTATAATAGGAGGAAGTGGTGAAAACTTTGGCAGCGGTCGTCAAAGAGAGTTCCTACAAATTGGAAAGATCTGAGAAGGGAATTGGATAAACTTCATAAGGTCAGCCTAGACAACAAAAACATGATAGATTTTGCAATCACCATAGGAATGAGAAGAGATTTGATGACAAATGTAAATGACCTATGGGATTTGGAAATAGACAATCTCAGGCTAAGGAAAGTAAGGTAGTGCGACTGTTAAATGCTAGAGTGGTTGTTGTTGATGATGCAAATCAGATTGACTAGTGTGACAGATGTTTCTTACCCCATCCGCCATGTGAAACAAATCAACAAATTGAAGAGGAAGTTGATGATTATAATATGGATAATGATGCTTGTATGATGGAATTCCCTACACACTCATGTCAAGGAGAAACATCCACTAAAGTGATACATGCAAGGACTACTGCTAGCTTTGGGATTGCATCCAATGGGTACATCTTTTTCCTCCTCATGTTTTAGAAATTGATAATGTGCAAGCCTTTGAGCTACCAAATAATTATTTTAAGTACTTGAGGGCACTGATGATCAAGAAGTATGATGGAGTTATACCCTCGGAAGAAGATAAGTAGCTGCTTATGAATGTTGTGGTTTCCCAAGAGGAGTATAACACAAGAACTAAGGCTATCAAGGGAGCTAGGCCTCATGCCAAAAATAAAACCCCATTGCTTTCTAATATCCCAAAAGAATTTCCTAAGAAAGAAACATCTGCTAAGATCCCTACTATCCTAAGTAAAGGTTATGCTTCACCCCATGCTCAAAATGTTAAAAAATTGTGCCATCGATAAAATTTTCAGCCCTCCTTCCACTACTATTTTTCCTAAATACATTCCCTATGACATTGATCAAGTTCTGAGCCAAATCAAGGCAAGTGTTCCAATTTTTGAGCTTCTTAGAATTTGAGCACAAGAAGAGAGCACTTGAGTATTTGGGATTGAAACAGAGAAGGCTCTTTGTGAAGAGAAATGTGAATGTTGTTGAAAATCCACTTGTTATTGTAGAGCTAGGAAAGACACCAACATTGGAAGGATTTGGTGAACCACCGAAGGTCTATTTCGGAACATCCTTGGTTGAATCTCAGCTGAGTGTTGACCCTTTCTTCACAACTTTGATTATCAAGGACCGGTTGCTACATAATTGTATGTTTGACTCCAAGGCATCATGCAATGTCATGCCTTTGGAAGTTATGAATGAGTTAGATATCAAAGTAATCGTAGCATATGGCAAGTGTATTGTCATGGATTCTAGGGAAGTGCCATTTGTTGGGTGTGTCAAAGGTTTGGTGGTGCAACTTGTAGCCTATCCGGGTAAGAATTTGAAACTTGATGTTGTAATTGTTGATTGCCCTACCAAATGGGGTATGTTATTATCAAGAAAGTGGGATGAAAGTGTTGGAGGGAGTGTCCAAATGGATATGTCTTTTTCCATCATACCCATTTAAGGAAGCCTTGTAAAACTATATGGAGAGAAGAAGATGTTGCATCTAATTGAGGATCCAAACAATGCTTCTTATGAAGTATTATTTGTTGATGTTGATGTTGATAATTTTATTGGGTTTGCTGATGGTAAGGAGAACAAGATGGATCAGTCTAAGTGTCTTGAAGAGGTAGGCTCACCATGGACCTTGTTATTTGATGGAGCTTGCTCCAAATTTGGAAATGGTGTCAGTGTTGTTTTAATCTCTCCAAGCAATGAGGAATTTGTTTTCTCCTTCAAAATTAACTTTGAATGCACCAATAACATAGCTGAGTATGAGGAATTATTGTTAGGGTTGAGGATTTCTTGGAAGTATGGCGTAAAAGATGTTGTTGTAAAGGGAGATTCTAAGTTGGTTGTCAAACAAGTTAGAAAATTGTATGCAACAAAAAATCAGCAGATGAAACAATACATATAGTTTGGGATCTGATTGAGATGTTTGATTCCTTCAACATTCTTCATCATGAAAAAATTTTAAATATGATTGTTGATAAGTTGGCAGTGTTGGGGTCTAGATTTGACAATTGTACCATTTCTCCATATTGTGAATATGATGTTGAGATACTCACCAGGCCTACATTTCTTGATAACATCAAACATTGGCAAGTGTTTGATGATGATGCTCAAGTTTAGAGGTTTTTGTAGAACCAAGGTGAGTTTTGGATCAGCATATTGATTTGGAACCATTTTTGTGTAATGTTGATGGAAAAGAAACCTTGTTTGGCAAGGATATCATTCAATTGAAGACTAACACCATCCCTAGAGGGTTGGTTACTCTTGAGTCAAATTTTAACAATGTTGATTGTGTAATCAATAGAAACATGTTTGCATCTAGAGATGTTGAAGATCATGACTTGGGAACAAAGGAAAAACCAAGGAAGATTTGGTTAGGGAGTGGTTTAAACAAGGAAGAAAAATAGTCCTACCTCCAATTATTGAAACAATATCAAGACTGTTTAGCTTGGTCTTATTCCAAGCTGAAAGCATATAGAGAAGACTTATTCCAACATGAGATCCCTCTTGAGAAAGATGCCAAACATTCAAACAGAAGAAAAGGCAAATTAACCCACTCCTTTCTATCAAAATGCAAGAGGAATTGAAAAAGTTGAAGGATGGAGGAATCATTCAGCCCACAAGGTATTCTTCTTGGGTTGCAAACTTGGTGCTGGTTAGAAAGAAGAATGGAGATATTAGACTTTGTGTGGATTTCAAAAATATAAATAGAGCATCAATAAAGGAAAACTATCCTTTACCAAACATGGAGAACATGTTGCAATTAGTGAATGGTTCTGAGATGCTTTCTACTTTGGATGATTTCTCCGGTTATAACCAAGTTGTTGTCAAAGAATCAGAGAGGATTAAAAATTCCTTTACTACTCTGTGGGAAACATATGTTTTTGTCCGGATGCCCTTTGGTTTAATGAATGATGGAGATACTTTTCAAAGGGCCATGGATGTTGCTTTTGCTAGCTATATCAATGATTTTATTGTTATTTATCAAGATGATATTACTATTTTTTCTAGCAAAAGAATTGACCACTTGCAACATTTGGAAAGAATGTTGATTAGATGTAGAGAATATGGAATTTCACTCAATCCAAAGAAGTGCCATTTTGGATTGCAAAGAGAAAACTGCTTGGTCACATTATGTCTAAAGAATGGGTTATGATTGATCTGTAAAGGATAAAAGCTATCGGCAAGATCCGGTTCCAAAACTAAGAAAGGAATCCAATCCTTCTTTGGTCAAATCAATTTCATTAGGAGGTTTATGTCAAATTTTTCTGAGTTGACTCTCCCCATTACTTCTATTTTGATGAAGGACCAAAAAATCAGGTGGGAAGAGGTTACCCTTAAATATTTTGATGGAATCAAGGAAGCATTGAAGCATGCTCTGCTTCTAAGACTGAAATTATAAGAAACCTTTCCAAATATTCTCCTTTGCTTCGAGCACACAATTGCATCTGTTTTTCTACAAAAGTATGATGATGGAGCTAAAATACGTATTACCTTCTTTAGTAAGGCATTGCAAGCAACTGAGTTAAAATACACAATCATGGAAAAGTAGGCCTTTGCATTGGTGAAAGAAACTAAGGTGTTTGGACCTTATATTTTGAGTTCCAAAGTTGTTGATTATGTTCTTCACACAATGGTAAAAGATGTCTTATCAGAGATGGAGATTTCAAGCAAAAGATGCAGGTGGGTTAAAAAATTGTAAGAGTATGATATGGACATTTAGACCACAAAGCTAGTAAGAGGTTTGGGTCTTACCAAGCTCATGGCTGAAAGCAATTTGCAGAATGCTGAAGTAAATGAAGTAGAAGAAGAGAGGGTAGATGTTCTTGAAAAATTGTTGAACTCTGAGTGGTACAAGGATGTAATATATTATCTCAGACACCTATGCTACCCTGGACATTTGAATAAAAATCAAAAAATAGCTCTCAAGATGGCTTCTCAAAAATATATCATTACAAACTTTGGGTTGGCTTGGAAGAACCCTGAGGGAATCCTCTTGAGATGTGTGATTGAAGATGAAGCTCCCAAAATAATTGCTGATTTCCATGGGGGATTTTGTGGAGGAAATTTTTCTAGGAGGGTTACTACACACAAGATTTTGAGGGCTGGTTATTGGTGGCCAACTCTTTTTAAAGATGCAACTCAGTTGGTTAGAATATGTGAGAGTTGTCAGCATTTCTCTGGAAGAATGAAAGCTTCAGGCTCCCTTCCTTTGTAGCCTGTATCAATTGAAGCTCCTTTCAAACAATGGGGGCTGGACTTCATTGGTGAAATCTTTGATTCATCAAGTGTTGGACACAAATGGATTTTGGTAGCTACTGATTTCTTCACAAAATGGGTGGAAGCAATCCCCACTAGGAAGGAAATGCACCAAGTTGTAATGGACTTCATATTGAATCATATCATATGTAGATTTGGAGTGCCAATCAAGATTGTTGTTGATAATGCCATGAGTTTCAGATTTGTACCTTTAGTGGCAATGTGCAAAGAATATGGAATAAATTTGACATATGCTTCTAACTACAATCCACAAGGAAATGGACATGCTAAGTCCAGCAATAAAAACTTGTTGAAGATTATTAAAAGGACTTTGGAATTAAACAAGAAGAAGTGGGGTGAACAACTAAAGTTTGTTGTTTGGGCTGATAGGATCACTACCAAAAGAGCTATTGGTAAAAGCCCATTTGAATTGGTATATGGAACACAAGCTCTATTGCCCTTGCATCTGCAATTGTCTTCATTTCAGTTTGTTCAACAACTTGAAGATCAAGAAATCAGTTCATATGAAGCAAGGATTAATCAGATTGTTGAACTTGATGAAGTAAGAAGAGCATCCCATCAAAGGCATGTCAAATTTAGAGAGAGAATGAAGAATTTGTTTGATAAGAAGGTAACCCTAAGAGCTTTCAGTATTGGAGATCTTGTGTTGTTGTGGGATAGTAGGCATGAAGATAAGGGCAAGCATGGTAAATTTTATGCTTTTTGGATGGGCCCATATTCAATTGAAATAAGAATTGGTGAGAATAATTTTTCCTCAAGGACCTAGACGGGAATTACTTGAACTATCTGTTAATGGCAGACATTTGAAGCATTTCTTGGATTGATCCCCAAAACTAAAGTTTGCATATCACTTGTATAGTGTACAATTTTTGTTTCTGCTCTATCTTTTGTTGTTTTGGTCGATTTTTGGTTTTCCTTTGTGTGTGGCAACCCTTTTTGTTGGTTTATCGATTTTTTTTTTGGATATTTTGACTTGTGACTCCATTTATGCAATGGTTTTTGGCACATGGTATGCTTCAATTCTTGTGGCACTCGCTGGGAGTGCCCATCCCCAAGCTGGAGCCAATGTTGGTGCCCAATTTGAAACATCCTTGTTTTGCTAAGGAGAAATGCGTTTTTACCTTATTTACGAGAAAAAATGGTTTTGGATTCTCATATACTTTAGGTTTAACAAAAAAACTTGTATATTTTGTTTGAGTGCTATGTGTTGTTTGCATTTCCTCCATTTTACACCATTCTGAGGGAATCCCCAAGTTTACTTTGCATTTTGCCCTAATTTTTCTTGTTTCAAATGCCTCTGCCATTTTTTTAATCTTTTCTCGGCCTTTAGAGATCGAAATCATTTGATTTTTACTTATTTTCCCTCAAAAATCCCTTGTCATGGTCATAAATTTCCTAAAATCACTTTCCATTTGTCTTTTGATCGAAAAATTCTTCACCCATGAAGAAAAAATAGATTTTGGGGATCACTGGCAATTTCTGTGTTTTTTAACGGTCATACAGATGAACTTTGGACATAAAATTCTAGCTCATATAATTTTGTATACATGGCCATTTGTAATTAGACAAGGATCGAAAAGTAATTTCTAAAAATTTAACATTTCTATGTTTTTCAAAAATGTGCAAGTTGCCCCCACAACTCTGCAGGCCCTAGAGGAGGTACACGTGTTGCGGGCGAGTGAAGGCAGATGGGTGGGTCATTTTGTGCCTTAGGGAACTTTGGAAAATGTGTGGAAATGAAGAAAATACCCTAAGGCCCACATCCAATCAGAGGAGGACACATGGTAGGTGGGGAGATGGAAAGGCGGAGGAGTTTGATACTTTTTGGCCTTTGGTGAAAAAGAGTTAAAGTATAAAATTGGACCGCAAACTCGCAGCCAATGGGATGAAGACATGTGGCAGGCTTAGAGGTAGGGAAGCAGGCCTTCGGAGGTAAGTTGTATTTTTAGCCTCTAGTTATCAAAAGGGTAAAATCATTGAATGGACCCGTGAGCCCGAAGGTAAAAAGTCAAGATTCATTTGAGGAGTCAATGACGGAGGTGCGGGCTAAGAGGAAATGTTAAAAAATTTCCGTAAAATATGAAATGAGAAGCATTGCCCCTTAGCCAATCATATGAGGACACGTGTCTTGCGGGAGGGTAGAGCCGCGAAGGAAAATTGAAATTTTTTCCTTCATCTAAAAAGATGCAAAATGTGTAAAATTGAGCCGCGAATCTATATCCAGTCATATTGCGCCATGTGTTAGACCCAAATCGCAAAGGCGGAGCAGCGGAGGAAATCAAGAAATTTTGCAAATTTTCAAAAAGTTGTAAAAAGGTCAAAAGTGTCCCCGAGGCCCATTTTTTCTGGATCTGCCACATGGAGGGCTCAGATTTAAAGATAAGAACAGATCGATGGTAGCTATGCATTTCACTAATTTGGCCGCCATTTGAGCTCCAAGAAGTTTGGAGATGCATTTTTGCATCAATCTTCATCGAATTTTTTGCCAATTTGTGTCATTTTGGCCTACAGGGTCTGAATTGATCAAATTGGGGGCTCAATTTGTGAATCCAAAGCACATTTCAAATGAATTTTTACTCTAATTCGTGAAAAACATGAATTACTAGATCTAAAGTTACAAAGTAAAAATTGGGAAGGAAAAGATGAAATAATGAAATGAAAGGGGTCTACATGTGTGGGGAATGAAAAATGTGCTTCCACTTTAAAGAATGATGAAATTTTTGTGATGATTCACCTTTTGAAAGAACAAGTGGCAACTTTTTACGAGTTTGTTAAATGTCATTTTCAGAAATATTGCAAAGCAAAGGTGCTTCAAATATTCCACTTTTGGAGGGAAAATTTGAGGGAAAAGCTAGTGAGTGAGAAAAAATATATATTGCATGAATTTTTCATGCAAATGGTCGGAGAAACTTAGAATTTTCACGGGAAAATCTAGAAGAATCCCATTCTCTAAGAAATCACCGAGAACCATTTTAATTCCTTTTACATCAAATTTGTATCATGTTAGGTTGGTTGTAGATGTATAGACACTAACAAGCTCTGAGATTGTTCTTATAGCATTCCCCTGCTGATAAATTTGGTCATTCTAGATTATTTTGTGTTGTCTCTTAGTAAAATTTGTATTTACTTATGTTTTAGAATGTTTTCAATTTGTGTTTCTTACTCTGTTGCAATCTGGTGTTTGGAATTTCATTTTTGATCATGCGAGATATGATTCTAGCAATAGCTTAGTGGAATTTGCAATTCTAGAATCAGAAGAGCTTTCATATGATGAAGGGATAAACAAATTTAAATTCACTCTACTTTCCTTTATATAGATTTGATTGTAAACCTTTGGGGGTACTTTAGGTCTGATAGAATAGAAATTTCTAAATGCTTTGCTGATTCATTTAACTCAAGCTTTTGTGATAAATCATCATAGATTGTGTGGAAGAGTGCAGATTTGGGCTTCCATTTGATGCACATATCCTAGTTGAAGGAACACCTTAACCTCTTTGAAGCATTTCTGTTGTTTGAGTCTTCCAATTTTTTCAAACCCTTACATTATATTGTGTGTCAACAAAAGAATACAATCCATTTACAAAAATGCACAAAGCAAATCAGGATCATACCATGTCTTTAGTAGCCTTAGCCTTGCCTTGAAATCATTCCCATCATTTAGTAGTGACAGCTTTGTTGAGTTTGAATAATGGGAAGTTGATCATGTTTTCGAAGTCCATTTGTAGACAATCTGCACAGTATAAGAATATTTTCACCTCCTTCACAAAACAAAGGCTATAATATAGGTTCTCTTACCTTGGTTGATAGGCACAACCTAAAATAGTGAGGATTAGATCAAATCCTTCCAAGGTTCTACCCACTTCTTCAAAGTCTAAGTGCTAACAAGTCAGAGAAATTACTTCTCCAGCTACAAAATGACATATAAACCATTTATCTACCTCTGAGTGTCTTGTAAAATCCATGATGCAACTCGGGTTGTGAAGGAGATTAAATCGCTATCAACACAAGGACTCGTGGGAAAATCGGTAGGGGAAAACTTCATCCAACCTTTGATTTAAGGCCCTTAGAGGCCGAATTTCATCATGGTATAAAAATGAAAGTTGTTCAGAATATTGAGAGGATATCAAAAATGTAATTTTTTTCCATGTAGTGTTTATAAATCTTAAGTTGCAGGTGTTTTTCAGTCAAATTTGCAAGGGGATCATCTTTGTGGAAGTATTATAGGAGCCATGGATCGACTTTGGGATAGTTTTTGGTAATTTTTAGAGTTTCATGAGTCTTAGATTAGCTCATTTATAGGTATAATGGTCTATTTTTCATTATGGAAGTGTTAATTGTACTTATTTGGGAAATAATATATTGATTCTCTTTTTGAGAATTGAACGTAGCCTTTGGGTGAACTCTGTTATCAATCTTTTGTTGTGGATTTGATTTCAATTTTGGATGAAGCTTTTGATTAGATAAAATCAGTGATCAGGTTTTAATTATTTTGACTAAGCAATCATTCATTAAAAATAGGAAAATGGACTTAAGATTTCAATTCAGTATCCATAATCCACAAATTGCACATTTCAATGTTGTGAATGAAATTCAGACTGAGGTGCATCATTTTAAAGGAATTAATCAATTTTGGAGTAATAGAGCCATAAAATTGATGTTGAGTTCCTCGAGATCCTTGGAAATGTTTATAAGTGAAAATTTACCTCACCCATTTTTGGATCACTAAACCTAGTTATCTTGAAGACAAATGTGGAGCAACTAGGGATTCATAGATCCGTAAATAGACTTCAAGCTTTTGTGTTCTATCTAATTAAAATCTTTCAGATTGATCCTACACATGCATAATCACTAGTTCTGATACCATGTTAGGATTTATACAAAATGTATAATTAACAAATTATAGATTCACATATAAATTCCAAATATTATAGATTATGTTGTGCAGTCAATTTATTCATAAATTTATCTTATTATAGATAGTGAATTACCAAACTTAATAACATGAGATGAAAGTAAACAACTGAAAGTAAAATGAGATAGATAACACCATATTTAAGTGGGGAAACCTAAAGATAAAAACCCCACTGATAAATCACTTTCTTATATTAATAATTAATAAAGCTTTCACCCAGCACTTCCATTTTATTCCTTGATCTCACAGTAAATAGCTCGCTTACATAAATAGTTCATTCTTTTTTGTTTAGATCAATAGCTTAGGTACCAAAAAATAAAGTAGTCAATCCTATGTGGGATCATCCTATTTATATAGGATGGGTGAACGGTCATGCCATTTCACTCTATTCAAGAATGTGTAGAACAACTAATTTTATCTTAAATAAAATTTTAAATAAGGGTCGTATATGGTGGTTTATCAAATGATATCCCACTTCACATTATCAACCCCAACATCACATATTTTGTTCTAGATCATTGGCTTTTCCGAACATCACTTCCTAAGTAGACAATCCATGTTCCTCCCATATTTGTGTTTAATTACTTATTGGATTTATAAATCCAAAATCTATCATCATTAGTCAATTCAAGTAATCAAGAAACTCCCTTGCCAATTGTTATTGATAAGTTCAAGTTGTTGTTATTTAAACTTATCATTTTCACCTGTTACAAACTACTCCATGGAAGCTATCCGATTTTGGGTATCTAGAAGGATTGTTATAATTTTATCTAACTTTTGAACTATTAAACCTACATCATACCTTGGTCCAATTCTTTCCCCACAGTGTATAATTCTCATATCCATTGTTTTTGTTAACAAAATAAGATATTCAATTAGCATAATAACCCAATAAGTCCAAGAGTTGCAACCTTCAGTTTTGATATCAAAATGTAGCACCAAAAATTATGCTTCATTAAACTAAGGAAAAAAATTAATCAAATTATTAGCTGCAATTAATGCCTTCTCTAAATTTAACACACAACAATTAAATACTAGCTTACAAGAGTTTATAAAATCCCTTAAGTTTCTTACACTAAAATGAATATCATCGTTCTACAACCACCGTTGAATTAAACCAACATTAATTAATGTCTAGAATCCATCTTGACCTCCTATGATAACCATGTGCAAGCTGTAATATTTTCATATCCTACTCGATCCCCCTTGAATGATCTATACGAGCCAATATACCTAGTATATCATTTGGTTAGACCTTTTAAAGGTACAAAGAATCATGTATAATATTCTTAGTGTCGGCTAGTGAAGTAGGAAAGTACTTCACTCCAGCTCAAACATAATTAAAAGAAGAAATGGTGATAGACAATGCAATTAGTCATTTAAAATACTATGGCCATAATTTTGGCATTGCACTAACAAGATTGGTTCGTGATTGCACATAAGCTACTTGAAATCTATCCTTCTATTCACCACAAAACCATCTCAACATAGTCATCAAGATTCTTTTTGTTGTTTACTTATTAATTTACAGTTATTCATTTTAATTTATTTGTTAACATCATGTATGTCTTCATCCTAGAGATAGGTTAAATAAGTTTCATGATGATATAAAAATCACGTTATAGTTATGCGATGACCTCCACGAATCATTGCATAAGTTATATATCTTCTTTCGTATGATTTCCAGCTATATTAGTTTACAATCTTATAGAAATTATGTCCTGCTAAGCCCTATGATAGTATAGAGGATGATCCATCTTAAAATCCCTATGTGAAAGATTATAGATGTATGATGACTTACATCATCGCATACCACCACCCTTCCTATAGCCATTGCAATTTGACTCGGTCAAGATACTATTGCATTACCTTGTGACACATAATTTCAATACTAATGAATTCATAGTTATATATTCATGATAAGAAAGGTACACTTAACCTATTACATGGAATTTTTTAATGATAGAAAACATAACATAACAGTGAGATATTATTTTTTATGACTATCTCTATCATGTTATCACAACAAACATGTATATGTATATTACGAAATTATCACATATATCACTTATTTTATAATTACATTCTACGTTGGTACATTATATCAAACTTAATTAAGGTCTTCACATTATTATTTTTTATCATATGTCTTTTAGCCATATTTTATTTTTATGCTATAGTACATATATAACATCTTAATGATAAATCATTGATAATATCTACATTGTCATCAACTTTAGAAGTAACATTGTGTTGTAAATCATCAATACTAATTTTTCATACTAAAGGTAAACATGAACATTGTTATTAATAAAATAATAATGATTAAAAATATAATAAGATTATCAAGGATAATATTTCATTTATAAGAGGCTTATTCCACCATGCTTGATTTAATATAACAACGAAGTATAAATTTCACTTTACAAAATGTCATGCATCCAATACAATGAATCAACTTAATCATCATAAACATGCATGTTAAACATGTGTAATATTTCTTTAGTCAACTACTAAAGATTTATTGATTATTCCATCTATAGGAGAGAGAGATGGTAACAATGGTTAGTTCAAAATGAACTGGCATGAATTTTCATTCTTGTCACCTTTGTAGTTTATTTCGATATAATGAATATATAAAAATAACTAAATATATTCAGGTTATCAAATATAATAAATTATTTTGACTAATGTAGTAATCCATATTACATACATTATCATTACTTATCATAAAAGTAAACTTATACCTCAATATTAATAGTAAGTGCATTACAGTTAGGCTTTAGGTCCATATTATTGGTAATCAAGTTAATAGATTCGAATCCACCAAAGTTAATCAGTAATAAGAAATAATTTCTTATCCTTCTAAAACCAAGATAATGGTTAAGTTAATTTTATCAAAAAAGAATGATTTTCCTAAATCATATCAAATAGAAATAATGTTTTTATTCAATCTTACCAAAAACAAATAATGATTTACCATAGTCACATTAAACAAAAGTAATGTATTTCCTTAATTTTATCTAAAATATATAATGATTTACCATAGTCATATCAATCAGAAGTAATGATTTACCTTAACTATATCAAAATATAATATTAATATTCCTTAATTTTTCAAACAGAAATATGAAATTACCTTCATCTTATCAGACCACAAAATGATTTCTATCATATACTATCAATATTGACATAACCCTATGATAACCATTAAATGTTTGAAATTAATTTCAACTACATTGAATGTAGATTATTTATAGTGGATCTTTATCCTATTGTGAAGTATCATTATATTATTGTTGGTATTACTACCATGCATGTTATTCTCATGAGTTAATGGTAGTATTTTTTATTACTTGCTTCTAAACCTTGTTGTAGGTAGGATACACAAACTATGTGTGAAAGGTGGGTAATATGTTTATAACCAGTCACCATAACATTTTGATTTTAACTCTAAATAAGCTGAAATTTTTACAATAGGAGGATAACATCATTTTTCATATGGGTTTTGAAAGGTTTCTATTCATTTGGATTAGTTTTTATTTATGATTAATTTTCCTATCTGGATTGAGGATGCACACAAATTGTTTGATAAAATGTCTGTCTAGTAAAGTGAGTATATCTCACATGTTTTGAGGAGTTAAGTTATTAAATTTGGAGGGTATAATTTTGACATAATTTTTCAAGTTATTTTTGAATAGTTTTTTTATTTGAAACCTACATGAAAAGTTATGATAAAAATCCAAAAAAATTATTCTTATGCTTGGGTTAAGATCCTCAAATGTAGAGCCAAGTGAAGTTAGTTGGTATGATGTAGGAGCATTCATGAGAAGACATAATTTAAAAATTCATTATTTTTGGAGTCAATTTTATTTGTGAGAGAGACTTATGGGGTGTCATGGTTCAGATGAATCTTTTCAAGCTAGCATTAGAGATGAGAAATTTTAATTATTCTCTTTCCCTCTAAAAAGGGAATTTGAAATTTTAAAGACATGTAATTGAAATATGGTCTTGTAAAATGTGGTTTAAGTTGTTTTATACGGTGTTAGGAGTTTATTAAGGTTTATAATTATTTTATTAGGTGGAAATAGTTTTAGTGAATCTTTGTGTGTGGATTGCATCATTAAGATGCTTGCAATGATGCAAAAATGGCAGTTATGTAAGTAGAAGGTGAATATAAGTTCAAGGGTCACAAGATGGGAGTTACACGTATAGAAGTATGCATTAGAAATTCTAAATAAGAAGGTGTGGAGGTTAGTTTTGAGAGGATTCATCATGTGGAGGATGAAGGAAAAACATGGAGTGAAGTAAAATGCAGCATTTTTATGAAGACTTGCATTTAAATACATTTATGTCTATGTGTTTTGTGTGTATATCTTGCATTTTCAAGAGTTTTTGTAATTTTTCCTTGGGAAAATTATAGTTATTTGTTATAATTATGAATTTAATCCATTATATTACTATTTATAAACCTTGCATTCATTCTTCTTAAGCTTGTTATGGTAACCAATACTTTGTTTGTGTGAATGGAGTAGATACACAGATTGTGATTGTAAGTTAATGATATTTCTCAAACCAGTTAGTATAAATTTATTGTTATAACTCCAAATGTATTTAAATTTGTAACACAAGAGGATGATAACATTTTACACATGGGTTTTCAACCGTTTTTCTTTATAATCATTAACTTTTGAGTAATGACGTGTTTTCTCATCTAGAATGAGGTTGCATACCAATTGTTTCATAGAATGTATGTCTGCTATAATGAGTATATCTCCTATTTTTTGAGAATTTATACTATGAAATTTTTATGTTATAATAAAGAGACCATTTTACAAATTATTTTTTAAGGAATTAGTTATTTGACATTTTTACATGAGGTTATTCATGACATAATTTTAGGGCAGATTACTTGTATTTTAGCACACAAAAATTGGGGTATGATCCTTAGTGCAGAGAGAGGATTAAGTTGATGTTTGATAAATATTGAAAATTTAATGTATGCATGGTTGTTTTATTTTATCTCTACATCATTTGGTATCAGATCTTGGATATTTGTTTTTGGATTGGTTTTGAGATTTAAATGTATGCTTTTGTGGCTAACAATGTGTGGAAGTGTGTATAATGAATTAAGTGCCAGGTAATGAGAAGTGTGAGAAGTTGAAAAGAGATAGTGAAGACACCAAAATACCTGGTGAGGTGTGGAGAAGTAGAGGAAAGGTGAAATAGAATTTTTAGTGTAAAGATGGATCAAGAGGAAACAATAGTAGAGTTGTGGAAGTTTTTAGCCATATGAGGAAACAAAAAGAGTTAGAGAAGTAGAATAAAAGAGAATAAGAAAATAAATAGTGAAGAGTGGATGGTAGCAGAGGTGAAGAAGTTGAGAGCAGATATAGAGAAACTAAAAAGATAATGAAGAAGTAACCAAGGTATGTGCTTGAGTTTATAATGAAAAAGAAAGCTAAATGGCATGTGATGTATATTGTGAAAATAAATCAGAAGTTTTAGTTGAAGAGGATGATCCAGAATGAAGAAAAGAAGATGAGAAGATAAGAAAATAATGAATATAAGGTTGACAAGAAGAAGAATGAAGATTAAATGCAGGATAAAGGAGATGAACTTATAGTGAGCAATCAGATTTCAGAGGTTAACTTAGAAAAATAATAATGCAAGGTAAGTAAAGTTGATTCATTTTTAATTTATATTGAAGATGGAGTGGATGAATTCCATAAAATTGTACAAATTGATGTTAATGGTGCATTTGAAGATGATAAACATAATGATGAGAAAGAATGGAATGAAGCTTTTATGGATGACATTGATGATGTTTTGTAAAATTTGTTAGATGAGTTGGATAGACAAGAGGAAAATTTAGATAAATTTGTGGAAAATATGATATCTTGGGCATGCGGTGATGTGATTGAAGGCAAGGAACAAGAAAATTTAGCATTAAAGAAGCTTGAGATGGTGAAAGACGAGAAAAAATAATTTAATAAAAAATAATATGAAGTTTTTACAAAGAGAATGATGATTATATGGATTGTATGTGGATGAGCAGCAACATAAGGAGGAAGGAACAATGTATTTTTGTTATTTTTGTGTTTGTGTGTGTAGGTACAAAGCATGAAAACTTGAAGATGATGAAAGTAAAGGTGAAGATCAAAGAGAAATGGAGAAGAGTAAAAGAAAATGGAAGACTAAAGACAACTACATGGGACCCTGGTGGTTATGAAGAATGCAAGGACAATGAGAGCAAGGAGAGAAGATCAAAGACAAGCAAATATGATGAAGACATCAACAAGAGAACAAAGAGGGTGCAGAATTTTTCTCTACCATGGGAGTATGATGCGAAGCATCCATGAGAAGAGATATAATTTAAAATTCATGCTTCTTTGAGTCAATGTAAGTTGTGAGAGATTTTTAATGGGTGTTGTGGTTCAAATGAATCTTTTCAAGCTAGCAGTGGAGATGAGAAATTTTAACTATCCTCTTTCCCTCCGAAAAGGGAATTTGAAATTTCAAAGACATATAATGGAGATATGGTCTTGTAAAAGGTGTTTTAAGTGTGTTATAGGGTGTTAGGAGTTTATTGAAAACACTAAAACTGATTTACACAATAAAACAATAGATTTCTTCTTGATATTCATCATGCTAATACAATGGCTATTATATATCCAGGAATGTTGTTGAACAACTTCCTATAAAATAGGAAGTATACAAAACAATAACCTACCCGTACTAATATATTGTTATACATTTGTTATAACAATATATCAACAAACATACTAACCAATTATAATTGTTATTGTTGTTTTATATAACAACTAATAACAATTTATTAACACATACTTATAACATAATAATTACTTCACATAATTATTATTTACTAATGGAGCACTAATTAAATATTTCTTAACATTCCCCCCCTTAGTGTGAACATGGGGTAAATCTACCTTATACTTGCACTGCTCATGATCTGGTGATTTTCACAGGATGATCACAAACCTTAAGGATGGTTTTACAAATGGTTGACCACAAACCGAGGATGGTGGTTTTGCAATTGGTTTACCACAAACCACAAAGTGATGGTTTTGCAAATGGATTACCAACAACCAAGAATGGTGGTTTTGCAATTGGTTTACCACAAACCACAAATGAAGGTTTTCAAGTGGTTTACCTACAACCACATCATGATATGCAAAGTACTATTCTCAGCCCTCATCAATATCTCACTGCTAGGGAATAACATAGGAAATTCTTGACATCATTGCTTATACATACATAGAAAAAGCTGACATACTGGAAATGGAACATTGGAATGATGTTCCCCCCC
Organism: Taxus wallichiana var. yunnanensis; assembly: GCA_018340775.1. Lineage (NCBI taxonomy): Eukaryota > Viridiplantae > Streptophyta > Pinopsida > Cupressales > Taxaceae > Taxus > Taxus wallichiana. The sequence goes on from CM031244.1 coordinate 245,827,308, forward strand.
TCAATGTGAAATTTCCACTTTATTGAAAACAATATTACTGCAAACTGAGGCACACCACACTGGAAGCACTAAAATCAAACTGCACACACACATGTCACCAAAGCTGATATGCGGCCTCGTCGTTGGCAACTGACGAGAGGTCGTTGAATGACCTCCAACCTCCGATGCCTCCTGCCTCCGAGTTTCATGCTACTAGCTCAGTTGGATTTGATCATGGAGCTCAAATGCATATCAAAGGACGTCGGATTCCACCGATAGTGCATCTAGTTGAAATGCAGGCAACAATTGTTACGACTCTTTGAACTATTTACAATTTTTTCAATGACTCCACAAGACAAAAAATACAGATACAAGTTTCCTAAAATAACATATTTGAGACACTTCGATGAACACAAAAATTCACTATTTTGACATATATACAATAATTAGACTAATTGACACTTAACATGACTTTAATACATTATACTTTATCAATTAAACAAAAGACTATAAAGTCTAAAATAACATTAAATGACAATCACACTTCGACAACCTAGACTCTATTTAGGAGGACAATAGACATAAATTAATATGACTTGCAAAGCTAATGAAACTAGTGACCACTCAAAATAATACGACCGAAATTAATAATGGAGGGAGAATATTTTAACAAACTTGCATATATAAGAGCTATTACTTTGTTGTCCTCCGTTCACATACCCTTCACTTCCACGTGGAACCCATTGTTTGAGAGCTTATCCACGTGCTTGTTATTTGAAACTTTCCATATATCCATATGCTTGAATTCTACATGCACACTACCAGCTGGTATATTGGATACAATAACGCGTGGGTGAAACTTGAAGCAAGCGGATCGAGTTGAAGTGCATGGATACAATATGCGGGTTTATTTCTTAACAATGGCATTTTGATTAAATCCTCATGCATCTTCGTTATTGGTTGTGCTTCTCCCAATTGAAAATTTGAAATGTTGTGCCAAAATGTGTCGGAACTCTATCTAGGCATTGGAGTTTTTGATTTACTTGAGATCACACATCAAAAAATTATACCAGTATGACGTTAATCCAAAGCTACACACAGAACATTATTCAATGAGGACATCAATCAGATCCTTCAAATTTTCTTTGCTGGGTATAAAAGCTCCTGAATCAATAAAGGAAGTTTTAATGTGACTGATTGGATAGTAGATGCAGCTGACGTGATCTGGAATGATGAACGGCAAGGAATCTTTTATCAGTCCATTGCAGCGTCTCAACAATGTTCACATTTTTATCAATGCATAGTGAATGACCGTCTCTATTCAAACCGAGCGCTCTCCTTGTTGGATATTTGGAATGTTGGTAGAATGTGTGGAAGAGAGAACGCAGTGCTGGGGCAGAGAGAATCTAATGTTTTGGAGCTCAGTCAAGAACATCTCTTGTAACATGAACAACTCACCCACCATGAACAACTGTACTAGTGGGAAATGCAGCTCTGACACAAAGCTCAATTTAAATCTACTACAATACAGATCTGAGCACTGTACAGGAGTTTTCTATCATTCCTCACTTCATTGAGACGTCCATCCCTTTATCAGCATAAGAAAAGATCTTCTAATACTATGTCCACCGATATTTAATAAGCCCAACAGTATCCTACGTGGTCCCTACAATTTACAGTGGTGTTCTATATAACACACTCATCCACCACCGATTTTCACACAGAAATATAACTATCTAAACTCTGCAAAATAATCTTCTCTCGAGTCTCATCTACAAGGGCAAATCAGATCAAGTGTTTGCCCTACCAATCCTCAAGATTCCATATCCTACTCCGATACCAAATGAAAACACTCAAACTGATTTACACAATAAAACAATAGATTTCTTCTTGATATTCATCATGCTAATACAATGGCTATTATATATCCAGGAATGTTGTTGAACAACTTCCTATAAAATAGGAAGTATACAAAACAATAACCTACCCATACTAATATATTGTTATACATTTGTTATAACAATATATCAACAAACATACTAACTAATTATAATTGTTATTGTTGTTTTACATAATGACTAATAACAATTTATTAACACATACTTATAACATAATAATTACTTCACGTAATTATTATTTACTAATGGAGCACTAATTAAATATTTCCTAACATTTATTAAGGTTTGGAAGTGTTTTATTACGTTGTGAGAGGTGTATTAAATCTTTGTGTGTGGAGTGCATCTTTAAGATGCTTGCAATGATGTAAAAATGGAAATTATATAAGTAGAAGGTGAATGGAAGTTCAAGGGTCGCAAGATGGGAGTTACAATTTTAGAAGTATGCATTACAAATTAGAAATATGAAGGTGTAGAGGGAAGTTTTTGTAGGATTCCTCATGTGGAGGATGAAGGAAAACATGGAGTGAAGTAGAATGAAGCATTTTGTATGAAGACTTGCAGTTAAATACATTTATGTCTTTGTTTTTGTGTGTATATCTTGCATTTTCGAGAGTGTCTCTGATTTTTTCTTGAGAAAATGATAGTTATTTTTGTAATAATGAGTGTAATCCATTATAGTACTATTTATAAACCTTTCATTCATTTTTCTTAAGCTTTTATGGTAGCTAATACTTTGTTTGGGTGAATGGAGTAGATACACTGGACTATGATTGTAAGTTAATGATCGTCTCGAACAATTAGCATAGATTTATTTTTAACTTTAAATTCCTTTAAATTTTGATCAAGAGAGGATGAAAACCTTTACGAGATGGGTTTTAAACTATTTTCCTTTATGATCAATATTTTTTAGTTATAATGTAGTTTCTCATCTTGGTGAGATTACATACTAATTGTTTGATAAAATGTCTAGCTAGTAAAATGAGTTTATCTCTTGTCTTTTGATAAGTTAGACTCTGAAATTTCTAAGTTATAATGAGACCAAGTTTTCAAATGGGTTTAAAAATCATGAAGTATAAGAGAAAGGATTGTTTGATAATAGTTATTTGACATTTTTACACAAGGTTATTCATGACAAAATTTTGGGGTAGATTACTTATTTTTAGCACATAAAAATCGAAGTATGATCCTCAGTGTAGAGAAAGGATTAAGTTGATGTTTGATAACTATTGAAAATTGAATTTATGCATGGTTATTTTATTTTATCTCTACTTAAATTTACCACAATCATGTTAAAAAATTTAATGTTTTTCCTTATTTTTCTCAAAAAGATATAATGATTTACCATAGTCATATTGTTATCTGTAAAATTGACAAGGGCAATTTCACGATAACCATACGAAAATTTTGTCTCGATCCTCGTTAGGGATCCTTCGCGTTCAAAATATTGTAAAATCCCTTCCCGGGAAATTCGGTTTTGAACTTAGTCTTTTTGAGCCTTTTTGGTAGGCGCATGGTTTTGCCTTGCTGACATCAATTTTGATGCGCCTCTTTAAAAGCCTTTGGCGCATGGTTTTCCATGTTAGCACATCTTTCGGTGCGCGAAAGGATGTTGAGTAAGTTTTAGTGCGCGAAAGGGCGCACGTAATATCTTTGTTACATCAAGTTTTGGTGCGCGAAAAGCGCGCATAGCTTCATGTCGACAACTCGTTTGATGCGCCAAAGGCGCGCTCATTCTCCTGTTGTCATTTCCTTCCATGCGCCAAAGGGCGCACGCTTTCCCCTGTCGACAGCTGTTTCCATGCGCCATTTCAAAAGTTGGTGGCGCATTAATGACAAAGTTTTGTTATATATACCCGTGCCCGCCCTGTCATTTTCATTGCATTTTGTCAAGGCACGTGATCGCTCTGGATTTGTCAGCCCCTGCTCTGTCATTTTCATCAAGTTGTGGACCCGCTCAAGGATTTTGGCTATATTGTTAAGGTAAGAGGTTCATCCTCTTTTCATTTAGTTCTTGGTGTGTGCTTGCTTGCTGGTTTTCATCAGTTGTATTTGTGCCTGGCTTGTTTCCCTCGAGCTTTTTGTTTTCTTCCTCCTGCCTGGTCTGTGCTTTCTTTCTCCTCTCCCTCCCTCTTTCTGGATTTGATGGGAAAGGGAGGGATGGTTTTATTTTGGCTTGGTCTAATCCTATTTTATCAAACTAAGTGATGCCAAGCGTCCTTTCGAAGTGGAGGTTGAAATGTGAAAATGCTTAAGTATTTCAAGTATTCCCCATGGCGCGTTGCCGCGTCATGTTGCACCTTAGACAGTCGCGCCCCTCGGCGCGTCTACCCAGCATGCTGCAGTTAAAAATCATGCGCCCCTAGGCGCACCCTTTCGGCCTGTAACACGCTCGAGACCCGCGCCTAGGGCGCACCCTGCCATCTTGCTGCAGTTTAAATTCAAGCGCGCCCCTCTTACATGCTGCGAGTTTAAATCCCGCGCTTCCATAAAAACTTTGGCGCACCTTTTACCCCTGTTGCATCCCTCTTCTATGCGCCAAAGGGCGCGCCCAGCTTCCATGCAACGCAAGAGTTATTTGCGCAAGTATAAAGCCTCCAAGGCGCGGGCGCACCTTCAGTCGCAAGTACATGATGTTGTGTAGACCCTCCATGCGCCGCGCCATATACCTTTGGCGCGCCTTTTTTCCATGTTGCACAATCTGCCCATGCGCCAAGGGGCGCACCAAATCTCAATGTAACATGCATTTCCTGTGCGCCCTTATATATAATGCAGTCTGCTTCATCCATGCGCCATGCGCCTTTGGCGCCAACTTAACTTAACCTCTGTTGCACCCTTTTCTGTGCGCCTTGACTATTGACTGTTATATACATTTTCATGCGCCTGCGCCCGAATCTTAAAAGTTCTAACTCTTTCTTCGCTAGTATTCCAATGGAAGATCAAATGACTAATTCAAGCTTCTTGGATTGGGTTTCGCTCCTTCTACGTGCGAGATCATCAAATAAGCCTTGAAGAACACATGTCTACGTCAAGCAAGAGACCCACCAAACCAAGAGGAAGGCAAAGCTAACGAGAAGAAGAAATGAAATACAAATATCGGAGGGTCGGGATGCCGAATCACGGGCGAGTGCAATATGGATGTCGGGGATTACAGGTGGGCCACATTGACATAGGAGTGCAGGTAAGGACTCGAGAAAGTGACAAAGAGTCCATGGATGGATAAATTGATAGCGCGCGCCACTGCACGCCCGGTGGGATTCCTATCGGTCTTTGTTAATAACGAGTTTATGATGGTTGTTGCACTGATCCTTCAACAAAGACACAAGATGTGTCGAGAATAGCAAGGCGAGGTAGTTATAAACCTTCTTGCCCGTCGCTTTGAGTTAATGCTTGGCATCCTCATCACCAGGAACTATGTGGTACATTGGCAGCAAGAATGCCTCAAGGCTTGGGAGGACAACGAGGACCAGTGCATGCAGTTAATGAATGAGGTCTACCTCAAGAATAAGAAGGTAGTGACCCGGTGGCCTCAAACTATCCACCGGAGTGATTTCTCAGAGGAACTCGGTGATCTGATCACCTTCTGAGCAGAGTCTTCGGTCTTTCAGATGCTCACTACTTCCATAAGTGGATGCTGCGGTACCTGGACACGATGAATAAGAATCTGCCCGATCAGCGTTTCTGCTGGGGGGAGATAATAAGCAGCACAATATCGAGCAAGCTGCAATGTGATGATTCTGCTACTGAGGAGTGTTCCACATGAACTCCTACGTAGTGTATCTTCTTGCTGCGTCGAAAGGGATTATCCGAGGGCTGCTGCAGAAGCGGAACTTGGCCTCGAGGCCAAAATATATGAATACTATCAAGAAGTGAAGGTGAGACTGACATCAACACTTCGCTAAGATCAATGATGTTTTCTTCTATCACATCATGTGCATATTGCGGCCAAATTTGACTCATGGCCGGACTGACCAAAAACATAGTGGCGATCACGAGAGAAGTGGGGGCCTTGTTCACCCAATTTCCCACATTCACCTATACGAGGCGGTGACTTTTTGGGCGAACCAACCGGGTTGCCAAGGTATCTTTGGACAAAGCTGATTTTCTTGGAACTATCAAGACGGCTCGTCACATACCATGAAAAGTGCCTCAAGAGAAAGAAGGGCGGAACTCCTTTCCCCCTCACAGTAGGCCGTTACACATGCTCCAGCTATCACAAGGCGAAGGAGATGTTTGCTGAGCTAGAATTGCTCAACCTAAAGCATGATTTCCCAGCAAGGCCTACATTCGACCCTAGGGGCTGTCTACCAAGGGCTAAGCTTGATCCGATTCATGTCCCTCAGATTGAGGATATCTACATTGACGTTCTCCATGAGGTAGAACTCAGAAGAAAGGATCACTCTCGCTTAGCATTAACGGAAATCATCCATTACGGAGTGGCTATTGTCCCAAAAGGCTTCCAAACCACGGAAGATGAAGTAGACAAAGTGTATAATGACACAGAAGGGGATGATTGGCCCTTCCCGGACATTGACAGAAGCAAGGCTCCTCAGACAATCGAGGAGAGGGTCAAGGAGACTATGCGGAGAACAGAGCATTGGTGCCGCATGAATGGGTTAATCTACCTCGGTGTAGATTTTACAACTTCTCCTTTGGGTAATGCACCTCCAAGGTCAAAGAAGCAGCTAAAAGGCAAAGCTGCGGAAGGTGAGCCTAGCACCATTCAGGAGGAAGCCCCTGAAAGTCCTCTTCCTTCAGAGCCTGAACAAGTAATAACCCTGGATTCGCGGAGAAGGAATTGTGAGAGGATAGTCCTATACGCCCATCCACCCAGGATGTCGGCATTGCTACTGACTACGAGAGGTCCCTTCTATCCCTTCTTCTTCTCTTCCTCCCCTTCCTCAGATATCGGCAACCACTCCTTTGGTTGTGTCTTCTCCCCCTTCTTCTACTCTCTCCCCTGCCTCTTCGTCCATCTTCTCCTCTCTCGCTGATTTGTCTTCCTCCATTTCTTCCCTCATTTCCGGGCTCCCTTCCCTTCCCATGTCTTCTACATTTGCGGTTTCCCTTCCTCCCGTGGGCATGTCTTGGCTATTCTTTCAATGCCGCCGCGCGCGTGTCTCCACGCTCTTCCCCTCTTCTACCGTTCTTTGCTTCCCCCTCTGTCTCTGGTCCTTCTCAATAGGACCAGCTTGGATCTCTCGGTGGTGAGCCAACCAAAGAGGAAAGTCCCCATCGCTCAGATGGACTTTTGATCATTAGGCTAAAGGAGCAAAGAAGCACAAGCCGGTTACACGCTTCTCAAGAAAGCTGCTGCGGTGAGAGAGTTATGGAAATTGCCTACCCGATCCCACCAAAAGAAAGAAGATCTGTCTCGGCAGATTTCACGGTGACCCAAGTCTGATGGGGACGTCCTCACGAAAGTCTCCGGGGAAGCTCTTTCGCGATTGATGCGCTCTGCGAAAAGCTTGGGAAACAAAGGAAGAAAAAGAGGCTGCGAAGGAGCGAGAATAAATACCTGCTTCAAGCCCTACAGAAGATGGGAAGTGCACCTCCCACAACTGCCGCCGAGACTCCTGAGCTGCTCAGTCAGGAGAAGATCAATGAATATTCAAAAATCGGCGAGCAAGGTATGGCTGTTTCTGCTTGGAGAAGCCAAATCCTTAAGGATAGTGAAAAGGTGATCGCCGAGTATATCAGTTTATACCTGAACATCGAGAAGGCGAATAAGGAACTCAAACATTAGCAAGTCGGTATCGGAAGAGCTCGAAAGCGCGAGCTCCAACACGAGGCCTTCCGACAAATGTTATTTGTTGAGTCGAAGATTTAGTCAAGTTTGGAGTATTCGGTCATCGAGGACCCTCAGCAAGACCATGTCCACTCTGGACTATCGGATAGATCAGCTCGAATTTGTGTTAGAGAAGATAGACAAGGTGAAGGAAGAGGCCCTGGATGCGATGCATCAAATGGAGAAGATTGTTCTATCTATGACTCGGGGTTGCTCACTCCTTCCCTCACCTTGAGATCGGTGGCGATACTATCCGAATTTTTGAGGAGTTAGCTTCTCGAGGGACGGGGCGCAGTCACTTTGACATCGAATCCATCAACAACCTCGCTGTAGAGACTTCATCGGGTCCCTAATCGAGGCGGGTAAAGACTATTCCAAGGTCCCAGAAAAGCTCATTGATGAGCGGGAAACTTGCGAAGCAATCGGTGAAAACACTGAGGATCCATCACAAGATCAATTTGCGCGATGATCAGCAAGTTCTTGGAATACGCGCTCGGTTCCACATCTCATCTCTGATCGGCATCGAAGCAGGCGACCCCTTTTAGGCCACGGGATGATGATGATGAATAGCTTCTTCTTCTTCTTCTTCTCCTCTCTATTCTCGACTTTCTCTTGAAATATCATAAGTGTGTTGGCATGATGACATCATCCATGTTGCATCATGGGATGATGTCATCGTCCCAAGTTGTCAAAGTCAACATGACTTTTGGATATTTTGTAAATATCTTGTGAATAAGTGGTTGGCTCCATTTTGCCTTCTCTCTCCCTCACTTTCTATAAATACTAGAATACTTGTTGTATTCAAGGGTGAACATTTTTCAGATAGAAATAGAAGTGAGGAGAGAAAGACTTTGAGCTTTCTTATGTGAGAAAAAACGATGTAATACAATTATTCGGACTTTGTGCTCAATAGCTGTGTTATGCATTAGATCTTTCTTACGTTAGATCTGTATGTGTTTAATCTGTTGGATTCATATCTACTTTTCCGTCACTTGTTTATCAGTATTGCTTTGTTTATTTATGCAAGTAGGTTTGGCTCTGTTTACTACTAAACTAAAAGCATAGATCTTCTGACCCTTCTGCTTTGGAATTCATTTCTTTTCTTCCTTCGGATCTGATCTTTCTCTTTTCCCTCTTCCATTCCTTTCTTTTCTCGGCTGAAACACTCTCTTTGGGATGAGATCCCAACCCCGAAGCGAGAATCGTGAGACTTGCATAGGTTCCTGCTAGTAGAAGTAGCAATAAACCAGTTTCGCTTTGCTGTCTCAAAGAGGGGCTAAGCCCTGCACACTGTTGGCTCGTTTATCCATAGATCTGCCCACGCGACAGATTTTCGGACCAACAGTTTTTGGCGACTCCGCTGGGGATCGGATTTTCTATGATTTCGCTAACGAAAGCAGATAAATCATCGGATCTATCTTTGGTAGTAAAATAAAAAATCAGGAAAAATCAGCAGGTTGCTGCCAGTTTGCAAATCTAAACCTTTTTGTTAAAAATCCTAAAAATTTGCAAAAGTACTCAAAATTGAAAATTTTCTTCTGAGAATCATAGATCTGGGCCTGTTACATATCTTTAGTTCGCTGAGTTTTTATCAAAAATCATCATTTTCCGTAGATCGAGTTTTTAACTATTTTTACGAAATGTTCTAAACCCTCGAAAATTAAAAACCAGATCTGAAAAATCAGCTTACTATATTCCCTCCATCTTATCCTCGCTTGTTATTTGTCATTTAACATGATCGGTTTAAGAAGAGGATAATTTTCAAATATTCGAGAAAAGTGCATCTTTGCTGGTTTTGTGAGAAAAACCGAGAAAATCAGCAAGTACACCCAAAAAATAAAGTTTAAATCTGCTATATTTGTAATATTACAGATCTGAAAGGTACACTGGCGAGTGAACCTTTTACGCGCAGCAGAAGAGCCCGTGGAGAAGCTGATCCTACTTTCGATCTGCTTCAGAAGCACAATTTCAGCGTAACACCGGCACGTTTTTCAGCGCTAAGCTCAGCTAGCCGGTCATCCAGGAGTGTCTCACCTCCACGAAGAAAAAGTCTTTTGCCAGAAGCATCCACATCCCTTTGTAGTGCTTTGCTACTCAGCGGAACTACACTTCCAGCTCGTGTTCTCTTTCCGGCTTTTCAGATGGCGGTACCATGGGGAAACGCTATGGGTCCGTTGGCTTTACCACATCCAGTTCACGCACTCCCTCACGGAAATCGAAAGAATTTTCCTAAATTCGACGGGAGCGGAAATCAAAGCACGGATTCCCACATTTCTGCTTTCATTATGTCATGCAGTATTTTGGACGTGACTCACGAAGATGTGTCGGTCCGCCTTTTTCTGGAAACTCTACAAGGGCCTGCAGCTGAATGGTTTCAGCATTTGCCGGCCGGATCTATCACTAGTTGGGCAACTTTGCGGGGGCGCTTTTGAAGGCAGGTATAAGCCTTCAGAAGATGCATTTACTTTATTGTCACGAATCACTCATCTGAAGAAGGAGGCAAATGAGACCATGCGCGATTTTGTTGCCCGGTTCAATGCGCTAATCAACCGTGTCCCTACTGCCATGCTTCCAACACCGGAGAACCAGAAGTGTTTTTTCGTAAATGCCATGAGTTCAAAAGTTAGCTTCTTACTCCTTCAAGAGCGAGTGGCTACTCTACCTCTCGCTCAGGCTGCTGCCATCCGTATAGAAGACAATTTGATAATATCTGGCGAGTTAAGAAAAGAATCAGTAAAGCCTAAGTCTTTGGGCCCTTCGCCTATCACTTCGTCTGATCCAGCATTCCAAAAAATGGCGAATGATTTGCTTGCACTAAAGAAGCAGCTAGCCCAGGCCTCTCCCAGTTCCTCATATCGGGATATCCCGAGAAGGAATTTTGTTCCTAACAATGCTTCACAAAGGCCGCGCTTGCCTGCAGCTGCTCCACGGTTGGCGCTTGAAGCTCCTCCGGTCAATGCTTTGGCCGAAATTGAAGAGGAAGAGGAGCAGTACTATGAAGAACCTTCGTCTCAGGGCGAAGATGATCAAGATGTCGGTGAGCCGGTGGCGACTCTCTATTGGATACATGGAATTTGATGAGGATGAATCTGATGAAGAAGAGAGTACTCGGGGCTATGCAAGCGGACAATCCTCTGCTGTTTTTACCCGCTCATGAGGAAAGGAAGCGGAAGTTGCTGCCCATACGCAAAAGAGAAGGCCGTGTCAAACGCGCCTCCGACCATTGTTAAAAGAGGTAATCCTCTTCCCACTCAACTCCTGTTAAATCTTTTGCAAAGAAGCCTTTTCTACCTATCTCTCCTCGAATCAGCCCTCTCATATTCCTATCAAGATCGGTAACCCTATTCCATCATCGCGGGGTGAAGGACTCATTCCTTTACCACATGACCCTTAACCGCATTTGATATAATAGATCATGCAAAAAGACCAAGATCAAATGTGCGAAGGAAAATTTGAGTATCTTGATCAAACCCCGAAACGACTTGTAAGATTGACTAAGTATATCCAAAGTCAAGCTGTTATATCTAGTCAGGCTTCCCCTAAAGGAATCCTTTCTACTCCTCCTGAATCCCACATAAATGTTGCCTCAACATCTGCATCAGGCAAGATAGAGCCTTTCTATCTCTCCCTCCTAATCAATGGCCATAAGTTGAGCAACTGTATAATTGATTCCGGAGCTTCAGATAACGTCATGCCAGCGAAAGTCGCCCATGCTTTGGGCCTCACTCTTACCAAGCCTTTCGGCAGATGCTACTCATTGGAAACCAAGCAAGTGCCATTGATTGGTCAAATCGAAAAGCGCGGATTCGCGTTCACGGCATTCCACGAAAAAGAGTAAAGATGACCGTTCTTGTCGCTGACATTCCGGCAGCTTATGGAATTTTGCTGGGAAGGAGTTTTTGCAGCGAAGTTGGTGGAGAAATTCATATGGACTGGTCTAAAGCTAGAATTCCAGTCAAAGGCGTAATGCAAACTTTGAAGCCAGAATCCCAAAAGAAATACTTGGTCACTAGCTCTGAAGACCCCAAAGCTCAAATCCTTTTTGAATCATCAGGGATGGGGAACTACTTCTTATCCACCGAGGCGGATACAAAGGAAGTTTTCGTTCAAGAAAAGGACCTTAATAAAGTCTGGACCTTGCAATTTGATGGCAGCTGCGCAACTAGTGGATGCGGCGCTGGGGTTGTACTAATATCTCCTGAGGAGGAGGTCATTCCTCTCTCTTTCAAATTGCAGTTTTCAATACGAATAATTTGCTTTGAGTATGAGTCTCTCTTACTCGGTATGCAAGCCGCAAAGGAAAGAGGAATAAAAAATCTAAAAGTCCAAGGTGATGCCGAGCTAGTTGTAAATCAGGTTAAAAGGATTTACCAAGTAAAAAATGAAAGGCTCAGGCACTACCGTAATGCAGTATGGGACAGCATTGAGGAATTTGATGCCTTTTCAATAGGAGCGATTCCAAGAGCTCAAAATGACATGGCTGATTCGTTGGCTGTTTCAGCATCTCTCATGCTCCCACATCCGGGTTTGAAAACAAACAAGTACACCATTGAAGTGGTTTTCCGCCCAAGCGTGCCAGACAACTCTCAGCATTGGCAGGTATTCAACGATGATAATCACCTCATTGCCTTTCTAGAAAAATCAGAAAATTTTGATGAGTTGTATTTTGAAGGATCCACCTCTCCATGCCGTGAATCAATCAACAGTCAAAACCACGAAACAAAGGAGAACGATGGCATTTGTCAGCTTAAGGGAAATAAAATTCCAAAAGGCCTGGTTTCTCTGGAGCGCCTGTTTGACAGGCATGACCGTTTTGTAAAAAAGAAAAGGCGAGATGATCCTAGCTCATCTCCAGAGACAGAACCAGTCAATATAGGTTCTGAGGCACATCCACAATTCGTGAACATCGGGAAATGTTGCACGCCAGAAGAAAAGCGGAAATTTGTGAAGTTGCTGAAAAGATATATGGATGTATTGGCATGGTCCTATGCAGATTTAAAGTCCTTCAAGCCAGAGGACGTTCAGCATAATATACCACTGAAAGAAGATGCCAAAGCCTTAAAGTCGGAAAAAGGCATTATAATCCCAAGGTTTCGGGCACCATTCGAGGGCGAAATTCGGGAAGATCTTGGGCGCTTGAGAATCATCTTCCCTATCCATCACAGCACTTGGGTGGCAAACATTGTGCCGGTACGCAAGAAAAACGGTGAAATACGCATCTGCGTAGACTTCAGAAACTTGAATCAAGCTTCGCTGAAAGACAACTACCCTCTTCCCATAATGGACCAAGTTCTGCAAGCGATGGCGGGTCGGGAGATCTTGTCATGCTTGACGGTTTTTCAGGCTATAATCAGATTGAAGTCTCGCCTGAAGATCAATTCAAAACAGCATTCACTACTCCATGGGGTACATTTGCCTACAGCAGAATGCCTTTCGGCCTAACCAACGCTGGTGCCACTTTTCAGCGGGCCATGGACTTTGCATTCAAAGGCATGATGGGAAAAGTCATTGTAGTTTATCTAGATGACTTAACCGTGTTCTCCAAACGACGAAGTGATCATTGTGATCACTTGGAGCAAGTATTGGCCAGGTGCCGGGAACATGGAATTTCCCTAAATCCCAAAAAGTCTGTTTTTGGGGTTACAGAAGGGAAATTGCTAGGCCATGTGGTTAGCAAAGAAGGAACCAAGATCGATGCCGAAAGAGTTAAGGCTATCCAAAGCCTTACTCTGCCTACAAGCAAGAATGGTGTTCATTCTTTCTTCGGGAAGGTGAACTTTCTTAGGCGTTTTGTTCCTGATTTTGCTGAGAAGACCCGCCACATATTGAACATGATGAAAGGGTCACCCACTTTCAAATGGAGTGAAGAAGGGAAAAGATCATTTGAGGAAATAAAAACACATTGCTCATGCACCGGTCTGGTATGTCGGATTTCTCCAAAGACTTCATTATGTATAGCTATGCATCGGAACATACGTGTCTGTGATCCTAATGCAAAAGAACTCGGAGGATATTGAATCTCCAATCGCATTCATGAGTTCTCCTCTTAAGCCTCACGAACTGAAAATGACTCAATTAGAAAAGCACGCCTTTGCCGTTGTCAAAGCGGTGAAGAATTTCAGGTATTATATTCTGAACTCACATACGGTGGTCTAGTTCACGACACTGCGGTGAAGTCAATTCTAACTCGGCGGGAGTTAGGAAGCTTAAGAGGAATTGGATCGCAAAGGTCCAGGAATATGACCTAGATATTAAACCCACCAAGCTGGTGAGGGGCAAAGGCCTGTGTCAGCTAATGGCTGAGAACAAGGGTTCAGAAAATCATGATGAAAGAGAAAATTGTACCAATGAAGAGCAAACCCCTCTAGAAGGGCCAGATTCTCTGCCTCTGGTTTTGTTTGTGGCAACTAGTGACGAATGGTACTCCGACATTGCTTTCTTCCTCACCTACGGCGAATGCCGATGCACCTAACTGTAAAGGAGAAGCGTACTGTAAAGCTCAGAGCAGCTAAGTATGTCATCTGGGATGACGGTTTATATAAGCGCGGGATAGACGGTGTCTTCCTGCGATGTGTTGACAAGCCCCAGCAAGTAAAACTGCTGGAAAGTTTTCACAATTCAGCCTGTGGAGGCCATTTTTCTTCTTCCGTGACAGCACACAAGATCATTCGAGCGGTACTCGGCGGCGCTCTTTCAAGATACGTTACTACGGGTGGCAAAGTGTGAACCCTGTCAGCAATTCGTCGGCAAGCCCAAGTTGGCTGCCCTCCCCCTAAGGCCGGTTATTATCAACGAACCATTCAGGCAATGGGGAATTGATTTTATTGGTGCACTCAATCCTCAATCGAGTCTTTGGACATAGCTATGTCCTCACGGCAGCGGATTACTTCACTAAATGGGTGGAGGCCATACACGTCAAACATGCCACTTCTGAGGTGGTTTGCAGTTTTATCAAGGAAAATATCATTGTCAGGTTCGGCATTCCAAATAAAATCGTTGCTGATAATGCTTCTAACTTCTCTTCCCGGGAAGTTATTAGCTTTTGCTATGAATATGGGATAACTTTAGCACATGCCGAGTTATTATCCTCGGGAAATGGTGGGCGAGAATCCGGTAATAAGAACTTGGTGACCATCATACGGAAATTAGTAGATGAAAATCAGCGGATGTGGCACAAGTCTTTGTACGATGCTTTGTGGGCGGACCGCATTACCCCCAAGAGATCCCTCGGCATGTCACCTTTTCAAGTGTTATATGGCACTGATGCCGAACTTCCCATTTCTGCGAGAACTTCTGCTACGCAGCACGAGCAATCGAAGATGAAACTTTTGAGTTCTCTAGAAAAGAGAATCATGTATTTGTGAGAACTTGAAGAAAAGAGAGTAAAGGTGGTCGACAGGATCGCCGAACATCAGAATCAAGTAAAGAGGCTTTTTGATAAGAAAGCCAAACAGAGAGATTTTGAAGTGGGAGATCTCGTCCTTCTCTGGGACAAGCGAAGAGAGCCAAAGGGTATGCATGGAAAATTTGATTCCCTATGGAGAGGGCCCTTCAAAATCAAGCAACTCAATGGAGAGAATAGTTTCTATCTCTCATATTTGGATGGGTGAACTCCGCTTCCCTATAGCGGGCAACATCTCAAGATCTTCAGGAAGTAGAGCTTGCTCTCTTCTTTGTACAGTTTATTTTGGTTGTGTGTTTGCTTTCGGTTTGTTGTGTGTTTCCTTTTTTCTCCCTCCGGTCCCCCTTGTTTTTGACTCCATACCCAATGGATAGGCACATGTGATCTGGGATTCTCTACCCCCGAGTTTCACTCAGGGATAGTCCCAGAAAGAGCATTTGTTATCTGTAAAATTGACAAGGGCAATTTTACCGATAACCATACGAAAATTTTGTCTCGATCCTCGTTAGGGATCCTTGGCGTTCAAAATATTGTAAAATCCCTTTCGGGAAATTCGGTTTTGAACTTAGTCTTTTTGAGCCTTTTTGGTGGGCGCATGGTTTTGCCTTGCTGACATCAATTTTGATGCGCCTCTTTAAAAGCCTTTGGCGCATGGTTTTCCATGTTAGCACGTCTTTCGGTGCGCGAAGGATGTTGAGTAAGTTTTGGTGCGCGAAGGCGCACGTAATATCTTTGTTACATCAAGTTTTGGTGCGCGAAAGGGCGCGCATAGCTTCATGTCGACAACTCGTTTGATGCGCAAAGCGCGCTCATTTTCTCTGTTGTCATTTCCTTCCATGCGCCAAAGGCGCACACTTTCCCAACAATAATTTGTTTCCATGCGCCATTTCAAAAGTTGGTGGCGCATTAATGACAAAGTTTTGTTATATATACCGTGCCATACTGTCATTTTCATTGCATTTTGTCAAGGCACGTGATCGCTCTGGATTTGTCAGCCCCTGCTCTGTCATTTTCATCAAGTTGTGGACCCGCTCAAGGATTTTGGCTATATTGTTAAGGTAAGAGGTTCATCCTCTTTTCATTTAGTTCTTGGTGTGTGCTTGCTTGCTGGTTTTCATCAGTTGTATTTGTGCCTGGCTTGTTTCCCTCGAGCTTTTTGTTTTCTTCCTCCTGCCTGGTCTGTGCTTTCTTTCTCCTCTCCCTCCCTCTTTCTGGATTTGATGGGAAAGGGAGGGATGGTTTTATTTTGGCTTGGTCTAATCCTATTTTATCAAACTAAGTGATGCCAAGCGTCCTTTCGAAGTGGAGGTTGAAATGTGAAAATGCTTAAGTATTTCAAGTATTCCCCATGGCGCGTTGCCGCGTCATGTTGCACCTTAGACAGTCGCGCCCCTCGGCGCGTCTACCCAGCATGCTGCAGTTAAAAATCATGCGCCCCTAGGCGCACCCTTTCGGCCTGTAACACGCTCGAGACCCGCGCCTAGGGCGCACCCTGCCATCTTGCTGCAGTTTAAATTCAAGCGCGCCCCTCTTACATGCTGCGAGTTTAAATCCCGCGCTTCCATAAAAACTTTGGCGCACCTTTTACCCCTGTTGCATCCCTCTTCTATGCGCCAAAGGGCGCGCCCAGCTTCCATGCAACGCAAGAGTTATTTGCGCAAGTATAAAGCCTCCAAGGCGCGGGCGCACCTTCCGTCGCAAGTACATGATGTTGTGTAGACCCTCCATGCGCCGCGCCATATACCTTTGGCGCGCCTTTTTTCCATGTTGCACAATCTGCCCATGCGCCAAGGGGCGCACCAAATCTCAATGTAACATGCATTTCCTGTGCGCCCTTATATATAATGCAGTCTGCTTCATCCATGCGCCATGCGCCTTTGGCGCCAACTTAACCTCTGTTGCACCCTTTTCCTGTGCGCCTTGACTATTCAGCCTGTTATATACATTTTTCATGCGCCCTGCGCCCCGAATCTTAAAAGTTCTAACTCTTTCTTCTGCTAGTATTCCAATGGAAGATCAAATGACTAATTCAAGCTTCTTGGATTGGGTTTCGCTCCTTCTACGTGCAGATCATCAAATAAGCCTTGAAGAACACATGTCTACGTCAAGCAAGAGACCCACCAAACCAAGAGGGAAGGCAAAGCTAACAGAAGAAGAAATGAAATACAAATATCAGAGGGTCAGGATGCCCGAATCACAGGCAGAGTGCAATATGGATGTCAGGGATTCTGAACTGGGCCACATTGACATAGAGGAATTCTGGGTAAGGACTCAGAAAGTGACAAGGAGTCCATGGATGGATAAATTGATAGGCAGCGCCCTGCACTTCGCCGGTGGGATTCCTGTCAGTGCTGTTAATAACGAGTTTATGATGGTTGTTGCACAATCCTTCAACAAAGACACAAGATGTGTCGAGAATAGCAAGGGCGAGGTAGTTATAAACCTTACTGCCCGTCGCTTTGAGTTAATGCTTGGCATCCCTCATCACCGGAACTATGTGGCTGTTAGCCAGCAAGAATGCCTCAAGGCTTGGGAGGACAACGAGGACCAGTGCATGCAGTTAATGAATGAGGTCTACCTCAAGAATAAGAAGGTAGTGACCGGTGGCCTCAAACTATCCACACGAGTGATTTCTCGGAGGAACTCGGTGATCTGATCACCTTCTGAGCGAGTCTTCGGTCTTCGGATGCTCACTACTTCCATAAGTGGATGCTGCGGTACCTGGACACAATGAATAAGAATCTGCCCGATCAGCGTTTCTGCTGGGGGGAGATAATAAGCAGCACAATATCCGAGCAACTGCAACAGTTCGCTACAACAGGAGTGTTCCACATGAACTCCTACGTAGTGTATCTTTGCTGCGTCACGAAAGGGATTATCTAGGCTGCACCGAAGCGGAACTTGGCCTCGAGGCCAAATATATGAATACTATCAGTGAGAAGGCCGGAGAACTTGACATCAACACTTCGCTAAGATCAATGATGTTTTCTTCTATCACATCATGTGCATATTGCATGCCAAATTTGACTCATGGCCGGACAACCAAAAACATAGTGGCGATCACGAGAGAAGTGGGGGCCTTGTTCACCCAGTTTCCCACATTCACCTATACGAGGCGGTCAACTTTTTGGGCGAACCAACCAGGTTGCCAAGGTATCTTTGGACCAAAGCTGATTTTCTTTGGAACTATCAAGACGGCTCGTCACATACCATGAAAAGTGCCTCAAGAGAAAGAAGGCGGAACTCCTTTCCCCCTCACAGTTAGGCCGTTACACATGCTCCAGCTATCACAAGGTGAAGGAGATGTTTCTTGAGCTAGAATTGCTCAACCTAAAGCATGATTTCCCGTGAGGCCTACATTCGACCCTAGGGTGTCTGCGAGGGCTAAGCTTGATCCGATTCATGTCCCTCAGATTGAGGATATCTACATTGACGTTCTCCATGAGGTAGAACTCAGAAGAAAGGATCACTCTCGCTTAGCATTAACGGAAATCATCCATTACGGAGTGGCTATTGTCCCAAAAGGCTTCCAAACCACGGAAGACGAAGTAGACAAAGTGTATAATGACACAGAAGGGGATGATTGGCCCTTCCCGGACATTGACTGAAGCAAGGCTCCTCAGACAATCGAGGAGAGGGTCAAGGAGACTATGCGGAGAACAGAGCACTGGTGCCGCATGAATGGGTTAATCTACCTCGGTGTAGATTTTACAACTTCTCCTTTGGGTAATGCACCTCAAGGTCAAAGAAGCAGCTAAAAGGTAAAGCTGCGGAAGGTGAGCCTAGCACCATTCAGGAGGAAGCCCCTGAAAGTCCTCTTCCTTCAGAGCCTGAACAAGTAATAACCCTGGATTCGCCAGAGAAGGAATTGACAGAGGATAGTCCTATACGCCCATCCACCCAGGATGTCGGCATTGCTTCTGACTACAGAGAGGTCCCTTCTATCCCTTCTTCTTCTCTTCCTCCCCTTCCTCAGATATCGGCAACCACTCCTTTGGTTGTGTCTTCTCCCCCTTCTTCTACTCTCTCCCCTGCCTCTTCGTCCATCTTCTCCTCTCTCGCTGATTTGTCTTCCTCCATTTCTTCCCTCATTTCGGGCTCCCTTCCCTTCCCATGTCTTCTACAGTGCGGTTTCCCTTCCTCCCGTGGGCATGTCTTCGGCTATTCTTTCAATGCCGCCGCCGCGTGTCTCCACGCTCTTCCCCTCTTCTACCGTTGCTGCTTCCCCCTCTGTCTCTGGTCCTTCTCCAATAGGACCAGCTTGGATCTCTCGGTGAGAGCTGACAAAGAGGAAAGTCCCCATCGCTCAGATGGAATTTTCGATCATTCCGGCTAAAGGAGCAAAGAAGCACAAGCGGTTTACACGCTTCTCAGAGCGCTGCGGTGAGAGAGTTATGGAAATTGCCTACCCGATCCCACAAAGAGAAAGAAGATCTGTCTCGGCAGATTTCACGGTGACCCAAGTCACAATGGGGACGTCCTCACGAAAGTCTCCGGGGAAGCTCTTTCCGCTTGATTGATGCACTCTGCGAAAAGCTTGGGAAACAAAGGAAGAAAAGAGGCTCTTGAAGGAGCGAGAATAAATACACTGCTTGAAGCCCTACGAGAAGATGGGAAGTGCACCTCCCCTGCCTGCGCGAGACTCTGAGCTGCTCGGTCGGGAGAAGATCAATGAATATTCAAAAATCGGCGAGCAAGGTATGGCTGTTTCTGCTTGGAGAAGCCAAATCCTTAAGGATAGTGAAAAGGTGATCGCCGAGTATATCAGTTTATACCTGAACATCGAGAAGGCGAATAAGGAACTCCAAACATTAGCAAGTCCAGTATCAGAAGAGCTCGAAAATGCCAGACTCCAACACGAGGCCTTCGACAAATGTTATTTGTTGGTCGAAGATTTGGTCAAGTTTGGAGTATTCGGTCATCCAAGGACCCTCAACAAGACCATGTCCACTCTGGACTATCGGATAGATCAGCTCGAATTTGTGTTAGAGAAGATAGACAAGGTGAAGGAAGAGGCCCTGGATGCGATGCATCAAATGGAGAAGATTGTTCTATCTATGACTCCAGGGTTGCTCACTCCTTCCCTCACCTTGAGATCAGCTGACGATACTATCCGAATTTTCAAGGAGTTAGCTTCTCAAGGGACAGGGCCAGAAGTCACTTTCAACATCGAATCCATCAACAACCTACTGGCCTGTAGAGACTTCATCGGGTCCCTAATCGAGGCGGGTAAAGACTATTCCAAGGTCCCGAAAAGCTCATTGATGAGCGGGAAACTTGCGAAGCAATCAGTGAAAGGCACAAGGATCCATCACAAGATCAATTTGCGCCAATGATCAGCAAGTTCTTGGAATACCGCGCTCAGTTCCACATCTCATCTCCTGATCAGCATCAGAAACAGGCGACCCCTTTTAGGCCACAGGATGATGATGATGAATAGCTTCTTCTTCTTCTTCTTCTTCCTCTCTCTATTCTCAGACTTTCTCTTGAAATATCATAAGTGTGTTGGCATGAGCGATGACATCATCCATGTTGCATCATGGGATGATGTCATCCGTCAAGTTGTCAAAGTCAACATGACTTTTGGATATTTTGTAAATATCTTGTGAATAAGTGGTTGGCTCCATTTTGCCTTCTCTCTCCCTCACTTTCTATAAATACTAGAATACTTGTTGTATTCAAGGGGAACATTTTGAGATAGAAATAGAAGTGAGGAGAGAAAGACTTTGAGCTTTCTTTATGTGAGAAAAAACAATTAATACAATTATTGGACTTTGTGCTCAATAGCTGTGTTATGCATTAGATCTTTCTTACGTTAGATCTGTATGTGTTTAATCTGTTGGATTCATATCTACTTTTCCGTCACTTGTTTATCAGTATTGCTTTGTTTATTTATGCAAGTAGGTTTGGCTCTGTTTACTACTAAACTAAAAGCATAGATCTTTACGCTTTGGAATTCATTTCTTTTCTTCCTTCGGATCTGATCTTTCTCTTTTCCCTCTTCCATTCCTTTCTTTTCTCAGCCTGAAACACTCTACTGGGATGAGATCCCAACCCCCGAAGGCAGAATCTGTGAGACTTGCATAGGTTCCTGCTAGTAGAAGTAGCAATAAAGCATTCGCTTCTTTGTCTCAAAGAGGGCTAAGCCCCACACCTTTGGCTCGTCTCATCCATAGATCTTGATTTTCTTCAACACATATCAATCGGAAGTAATGATTTACACGAACTCTATCGAGAAAAAGGTAAATATTTACCTTAACTCTATCAAATGATAATATTGATACTCAATTTTTTCAAACAAAAACATGATATTACCTTCATTTTATTAGACCACAAAATGTTTGCTATCATATACTATCAATATTGACATAACCCTATGATAACCATTAATTATTTGAAATGAATTTCAACTACACTTGAATGCAAATTATTTATAGTCGATCTTTCTCCTCTTATCAAGTACATAATTTTCCTATAAAAACCTTCATATTTTAAAACAAAATTATATACAAATGAGATAACAATCCCAAAATTTTCCTAATCATCGTGTAAAACCTTTGGAAATAGAAAACACATTCGGTTTACATGACGATACCTAGGAAATGGGGTTTAATTTGAAATTCCCCAAATTTTATTTACATCTTACGGTGCAAGGTTTGTAGTCATTATTTTACCCTCAATAATTATTTCTAACCCCAAGTGTGTTGGCCTATCATCCAGCATACAATGGGTGCTCACCCGAGGTGTGCACGGGTGCTGAGCCCCTCCTTTATGTGATATTTGCAAGAGAGTTATATTATTAATGGAGGATTTATTTGCAGAAACAAAAGTACATTCACTTACTTTAAAAGGCAAAAGATGCAACTAGCATATCTACACATCAATGCATCACAAAATCTAAATAAACATTACATGAAGCACAAGAAACCATATCTGAATCATGATAAGACAAATAACATGAGGGTTTACACCCATAAACAAGATGTACATAATAGATCCATGTATATTGATTTAACAGAGTCTTTGGTAGCCATACTACATTCAAAAGGGTCATCTCAGACCATATACACTAAATGACAGAGACTCAACTCCTACAAGCCTATCTGATCAGAGATCCTAACTATACTTTTCCCCATTATTTCCCTTGTTACAGATCCTAGTACCCATACATATGTTTTATGGTATCCCTTACAACCCTCTAGCACTAAGTACTCTAAACCCTAGCACCATGAACTCTAAACCATTAACATTTTCCCAAAAAATATTACTATCCTTCTCTTTCTTTATATTCTCTATTCATTTTCTCTACATTATCTCATTGTATATACGTGTTTTCGCAATCTCTTCGTGCCTCTCTGTTTGTGCTCTTGTCCCAAACACCTCTTTAAATATGATCATCGACCATTGTCATGACTTCTCTTCTGAGAAGATCATGTGCCAAGTGTTGATGTTGTCCTCCATTGGTGAATGTTTATCCTCTTTGCAAACCTTCCACTAACTATAATGATGTCTATGGGAATATTCCATGTGTGGAATATCCTTTTATTGACCTCAAGGTTCTAGGATGGCACCTTATCCACTTATCATACCTAGTTGGGTCCTCAAATTTTTCCTCAAGTGATTCCATGATGTCAGATATGGCTAAGTCCTTTAAACCCTTGTTCTGCCTCCCCACATGCCTTGGTTTTACTTAAACCCTTCTTAAACCCATTTTTCCTATGCACTTTCCCTGAGCACCCTTTTATCTACTGATCTTGTGTGTGTGCACCTCTTGGTACTTAGCCAATATTTTAGGGTCCAACATCACCCCACACTATGTGTGTTCTCCATCCTCGAAACATTCTACTTCCTCAAAGAATAAAGAATAGAGGTATTGAAACAATCAAATAATGGAAGGATGAAAGAAATGGAAGAATAGAAGAATGTGTTATTGTTACATGAGGAGTGGGAACTCCTTCTTCATGGATGCCTTAATATTCTCCCATGCATCTACTTATCCCTTCACTGCTTGAGTAGGTCATCCAATAATGCACTTACTTCATCAAAACTAAGTTCCTCGCTATTAGCTTTCTAGTGTATCAACAATTCTTTCCATCTACTTTCTAATATCACCTAGCACATCCATCCTGTGAGTGACTTGCGGTACAATTATTTTAGCTTATTCTTAATCGAACCCCGCAAGGTCTTGATTTATTCCAATTTCTTGTCAACTTTAGCCATGATCTTATTGTGATCTACCCAATTTCCTTTGTGCTTCTCCTAAAATTATTTTAGATCTACCTCATGTGTAGCAACCAATATTCTTACTACCCTATCCTTGTTGGTACAATTTTCATACATGGCTTCAACCATCTATGTGGTGGTCTTTAGTACGGAAAGGAGCTCGGAGTAACGAGCCACTGTCTTCCCAATCTTCAGCTTTTCCTCCTCCTTCTGGCATGCCATCACCTCCTCTACTAACTCTAATGTGAGTGGTCACCTTTCCATGGTGAGGATATGGGTCAAGTCTTCCAAGCATTGCATGGTTGACTCATATTTCTGCTTAGGCGGGGATAGGTCCGAGTGCTTCAAGATTATGGTGTCTAAAATGGCCTCTATCTTCTTATGGATTTCATGCACCTTTTCCTTTTCATCCGTTAGCTCCCACATTAACTATGCATTGATCAATTCCTTCATCTTTATCTATTTTTCCCTCTCAATGATCTCCTCATTCTTGCCTCTACCTCCATTCATACTTTGTTGAGCGCGTTGCAAACTTTCTCATCAAGCAGTTATTAGGAATTTACCAAAGGGTTTACTCCCTTAGCATCTGGTATATTCATCATTGCATCTCGATTTACCTTGAATACGGGTTCAAAAATGTTGGACTCAAAATACTAAGATAGCATTTTCCTCGTGCGTGGGTACGTACCCTCTTCATCAAAAGAAGACCAAATAAGGAGTTGGTTTATGGGTATAGTTTTTATAATCATGCACATAATACCTTTTTGGATCATTAATGTAAGTAATTTCTTATTCTTGTTCCACTACTATGGCCTTTCCACTTGTGCACGCTACCTTTGAGAAGCTTACTGCTAAGCTAGGGTCTCCACCCATACTTCCATACTCCTTTCCCACACTCACGCTTTCCTCTATTTCCTTTAGTACTTCCTTGGTGCTTTTCTTGACTTTGTGCTCCACCAACTGTTAGATAATTCCTACCACTTCCCTCTCTATGGTATTATCCATCTACTCTTTTAGTCAGGGGTTGGGGTCTTTTGATCCTTCATGTTTACTTCCTTGCTTTCCCCTTTATTATTCTTGCTTCGTTCTCATCCTTCTCTTCATTTCCTTCTTCCTCTAACTCATGTACATCATACACAAGATGATTATGAGCCTCATCATGCTCTTCATCATCTTCATCACCCTTTTCAGCCTCCATGCTTTCTATCTTGTATCGAGTTTAACCCTTTTATCACCATCTGCTTCTTTGTTATTGGTGATTCCAGTTCAGAGAACTTATCTTTTTCTTCTTTCTCGGGTGACTCTTCCCTTACTAGTGAATCTTCCTTCTACAGTGAATATTTTCTCATGGGATACTTCTTTGATGAATTTAAGTACTAGTGCTGCTCTTGACTCCTATAATCCTCCTTGTGTGCATTGTCTGTGTGCTCGATGCCTTTTTTCAGGATTTTATCCTCTATCTCTTTTCCTTAGCGTAGTATTCTTCCTAGCAGTGAGTTCTATAGGAATGGAGACATCATCTTCAACATAAGAACCCTTTTCATACTTAGGAATTATGCGCAAATACACCGATCGATGTCCTCCATGCAAATGTAATGTTACTAGTTTAACACATGCACATCATGGGAGACATACTTCTCCACATAGGTGTGCTTCTTGGGGTATATTAGTTTCTTGTGTAGCTCGCGGTAGTCTTGATCCACTACACTCTAGATCAAATTTGAGTTTCTTTTCCTCTTTGAAATGATTGACCTTGGCCTAGAAGTACTACGTTGTGAAGGAGAAAGATAGTTTATGCCAAGGACTCTTGGTTCTTTCTACCAAAGTAAATATTCTCGATGTAAAAAAATTTGGTATACGAAAAAATCAGCTTCTACTTGCACTAGTGAAGGAAACTATTTGGGTATTCTCCATTCACCCCTAATGCATCGCACATCTACTTATACCACTTTTCCAGGCACGCCTTATGAGCGGCCATCATGGTGTCATAGGTATACTATTCAAACATCTTGGCAAGGGAGGGTTCTCTTCTAGGTATTCCTAAACAAACTTATATGGCACATCGGGCACTCCAATATCTGAAAATACAATGGTGAGGAGGAATTACCAAATATGATCTTCTCTCCATCATGTGTGGCATCTATGATCTCCTCTATAATGAAATCTGAGAGGTTATATATGGTTCCCTCCGAGATCTTGTGGTACACATTTAACTAGGCCTTGTTGATCTGTGTCCATCTCTCTTACCCATTCAGCTTTGTGACCAAAGACATGGCCATCCTCATCTTTGGGTCAATAATTACATAAATGTCAAAGTAGCACGAACCCTTCTTATAGTCATAAGCATCAACGGTATTATTAATGTCTTTCTTTTCTTCCAAGTCATTGTCTAATGAATCTCCTTCACATATAAGGCTAGTGAACTTAAAAATTAGCGGGGGTTTATGTGCATCCTCCATCTTGTGAAATAGAAGTTTTATTCATTCACATGTGGCATCAACCATTGGTATAGTCACTCAGGCTTGCCAAAATAGAACAACTCGTAGAGTTGCAACAACACAACCTTCTCCATTTTTACCTTTAATGGTCATCATATATGGGCATTCCATTTGATATCCTCTTCTCTTTAGGGAGAACTAGTTCTAGTTTCATTTCATTCTTTTTAGTTATTGTTCAGTGGTTGTAATCACTGACAACCATCTTCTTGATGTGAGACACCCATTATTTATTGAGTAATATGTTGTCTAGGTACTGCATTTCCACATATCATTGTTCATTGAAACTGATAAAAGCAGATTGTTTTCCTTGCACTTTCCCTTCTTCGGTGAAATATTTTTTACTTTCCTTGGTGTCATTCCTTTGTAGGGTCCTTAAAAATTCTTCCTCTCTCTTGGTCTTAGCTCTTCTCAACTTTACGACTCAAATCATTCAAAAAATTCCTTCAAACCGCATGCCCTAGCTATGCAAACCTAAAATGTAAAACCCTTTTTCAACAAGATGGCGTAACACCCATGGGATTCTTCCACACAACCTTCTCCACTTACACCCGTGTAGTTTTTCCACTGGTTTCTTGATCAAACTAGCTATGCACATAAATCTTCACAACTCTTCTCAAACTTTCTTTGCAAGGATGCCCTAGTTTGTGAGAGATCTTTGATAACTTAAAACGCAAGGTAGAAAATAACGCACCCCGATCTTCTATTTATAACTTTTGCTTTTCTTTGCAATAAATTCCATGCCACCTACCAATGTACTTTTATAATAAAGGAATATTTTTTCCAACACCAACCTTCAACACTTTTCCTCCACACTCAATCCTACGTAAACACTTCTACAAATTTTTGGCACATAACTACCTCAACCATAGAGTTATTCACACTTTCTCTTGTGCCGAAGTCAATTCTTCTTCTATGTCTTGGACCAAGTTCTTTCCATTGCCTACCTCATGTTGCTCCTACACTTTTACCCTTATACGTGGTTTCTCAAAGCCTTTTGACACCAATCTTCCCTTATGTTCACCTTTTCCACGTGTGATCTTCCAATCCACGTGTTTTTGATTTTTCAACCTGGGCCATCCACAACCATAGCTTCCAATACTTTTCACATCACTCCACCCCATAAAAAAATGGATGTGTGGTCCTCTCTGCACATAGAATTTTTTGAAAATAATAAGTGGCTACCAGTACACAAATGCACACAACAAAAAACAACAAGAAAGGGAAACAAAAAGAAAGGAAACTATAACAAAGAAAAACCTAGGCTAACTGGTAATATTGCCTTATTTACAAACACAAAGAATACTTATTTATAGTAGGGATTCAACCTACTCCCATGGAAATGGCATATTAGTTATGTTCCATCTAATGCTTATAACTAGGAAGTGCTTGAATCAAGTATATAGGATACAATGTATAGGCCCATCCAATGGACTTTGAATTTTCTAGGATGCCGCAGAAACTTGGAATCATACAATAGAGCCATCTGCCCAACCTCAAATTGTTTTTTCTTGATGTGTCTATCATACCATACCTTCTTCTTATCTTTTTCTATTTTCTAAATCCAATGATAAATATCCTACCTCTCATCTAACTGCATTAACTTATCAATCCTCTCCTCAAGCATTTTTTCATCATCTAATCCTCTTGGGCACACTATACGCAGAAATGGTAACATGAATTCAATAGGTAAAACTATTTATGTGCCAAACACCAATTGAAAATGTGTGGCCTTATTTAATATCTTATAAGTAGTCTGATATGACCATAACACAACAGAAACTTTATCATCCCAATCCTTTCTTCCCACACCAAAATCTTGGTTAACATGTGATTTAGAATTTTGTTAAACACCTCGGCGGTGTCATTCATTGCACGGGTGATAAGGGGTAGTCTTGTGGTGGGGTACCATGAATTCTACCAACAAGATCCTAACTATCTCATTCAATAAATGAGTACCCCTATCACTTGTTAATCTCAGTGGGCATCCATATCTATTGATTATATTTTCCCACAAGAATATCTCTTTTGTGGCTACAGTGAAATCCCTTGTAGGCAATACCTCCACCCACTATATGTAAAGTAATAAGTACAAGTAATTATATAGCATGAATGAGTCATTTTTGGGCCTAGGGAAATAGGGCATACGAAGTCAATTTCCCACTTCTCGAATGGTTTTGCACTAATAATTGGTCTTAATGGCATTTCATCTCTTTTCCCTAGTTTACCAAGGTACTGATAGTGGTCACATGCCTTACAATACTCGATACAATATTTGTAAACCATTTCCCACCAAAATCCTACTAGAAGGATCTTACACATGGTTACATTCTCTGCATAGTGTCCTCCTGCAATTCCACCATTTGCTTCCTTCATGATTTCAATGCGTTCATGATCTGACACGCACCGACGTAAAACATCATTATGGCATAGCTTGTACAAGTATCCACTAATTAACATGTAGGGAATTATACGTATGGATAACTTCTTCCTTTCCAAAGTCCTCATTCCCTTCGACGCCACACCCATTTTGAGAAATAAAACAATATCTTCCAAGTCATAGGGCATGCACCATAATCTAAAGAGTTACATATTTGGCATTGTATCCTCAATGCTCTGCACATCCTCCCCTGACTCAATCCTTGATAAATGGTCAGGTCCCAAATTAATCTTACGGTTTCACAATAACCGTAAACTCAAACTCTTGAAACAATAGGACCCACCTGCATATGTACCCTTGTAAAATGGAATTTTTTACCAAGTACTTCAAGGCCATATGGTCCATGTAGAATATAAAGGGTGTTTCCAAAAGATACTATCTAAATTTATGCACCATGTGAATCATTGACAATGCCTTGCACTCAATAGTAGTATAGTTATTTTCTATTAGGGTTAGCTTCCTTCTTTGGGAAAAAAGATGGTTGTCAACAATTCCCTCTCTACATTGTGCTAAGATTTCTCTAATTTCCATCCCTAAAGCATCAACATGTACATGGAATGGATTATCCCAAGAAGGAAACTGTAATATGGGTGCAGTGATAAGCTTATTCTTCACTGTACCAAACACCATTTGCTAAACCTCTCCCCAGTGAAATGTACTTTTGTGTTTAAGAAAATTTTCCAACGATGCAGCGATCTTGGCATAACACTTAATAAATTTACAGTAATACCCCATGTTGTTAGGAAATAAGAGATAAAATATGTGGAATAATCCCTAATGAGAATCACAATAGTAGAAACTAATATGTAAAAAATATTACAAATCTCAAATAAAAGTGTAGAATAAATAATGTAACACGAGAGAAACAAGATTTAACGTGGTTAACCCAATTTGGGCTACGTCCACCAAGAATTACTTGCTCATATTTTATTACAAGCCTCCACTCTCTCAATACAATACCCATATCTGTTTGGAGCTATGCTCAACAAACTCTACAAAATTCACCGAATTCAAAGCACATCCTGCAATACATTTTCTTATCTATCTATC
Organism: Taxus wallichiana var. yunnanensis; assembly: GCA_018340775.1. Classification (NCBI taxonomy): domain Eukaryota; kingdom Viridiplantae; phylum Streptophyta; class Pinopsida; order Cupressales; family Taxaceae; genus Taxus; species Taxus wallichiana. Next base: position 245,856,580 of record CM031244.1, read on the forward strand.
ATATGCATAAGACCATATAAATAGAAAATTTCTTAAGCAATTTGATACAAAAGCGTGGGTATCAAAACCATGGGAAAAAATTGTGGGTATACAAAAAAAGGGAAAAAAGCGGTGGGTATTAAAACAATGGGTACCGAAAAACTATGGGCCCAAAATAGCCCATAATGGCTACTTCATTAACCATGGGTTAATAAACCACCCATGAAAATTTTCTTGAGGGCTTCCCGAACCCCCTTAACCCACACACCAGCAAGTGGGACCACCGTAAAAATACCCGAGTGTAACACATAGAAGGTGTACCACACTCTAACATGAAAACAGCTCCACAATTATAACACGTGTGCCCAAGGAATCCATGTACCATGCTGCGGTTGGTAGGTTCCTCCAATCCCACAATAACAACAACTTTAGCAGGATCCACCAACAAGCCTTCTTTACATATGATATGCCCCAACAGGGTTCCAAATGGAGTAGTGAAAATAAATTTCTTAATGTTGAGGGATATCCTCAATTGCCAACATCTTTCAAACATCAGCCTCATATTGTCATAATGGTCCCTCACTAATCCATATACCATCCAATCATCAAGGTATACTTGAAGAAACTTATGGATGAAGTCTTGAAATGACTACACTACAATGCGTGAAAACACAACAGGCACATTCTTCAATCCAAAATTCATGACGTGTAGGAAAATCTTCCCCATTTAGTGGCAAAAGTTATCTTTTCTTGGTCCTCCTTTACAATTCTAACTAGATGATATCCTAAGAATCCATCTGTGAAAGATTAAATCTCGTGCCTTGCTACTCCTTCAAGGATCTCTTCAGTGAAGGGGGTTAGAAATAGGTCAATAACACATACCACATTCATATCCCTATAATTAATACAAATCCTTATCCTTCCATCCTTCTTAATATTGATGACTATCATACTTATACATTCTAATTCTTAAACATCCTCAATGATTCCTAATGCGACCATCTTGTCAATCTCCTCCTTGAATTTGACACGTAGATTCAGATTCATTTGATAAGGTCTCTTTCAAATTGGGTGTGCACCTTCCTTTAACTTGATATTCATTTCTCCCAAGGAGTGGTGAACTCCTTTAAGCTCGTGGTACCCATGTGGAAATAAATCCTAAAACTCATGCAACAAATCAATGATCTTAGAAACCTCCTTCTCTGACCAATAGTCTCTGATAGTAGCCTGCTTAGGTTCCACCTCCAAACCAATGTTAACCTTCTTGGTTTTCAGGGGTTCATGGTAGGTGTGCACTTTCTCATCAGCATTATCCATAACCTTGTGCATACCCATAGTATGGTTAACATCCAAGTTTTCCACCTCTTCACCATCAATCACATAGACCAACTTTCCTTTCTCTTTTTCCATGCATGCACGCTCAAGTTATATCTCCTCTTATTCTTCCTCACCAAAGCACATTTCTAAGCTAGGTTCACCCAATAATTCCATAATTCTATCCTTCACCATCACACTATATCCCATAGTTAGGCTCTTAAAAACTTGTAACACTAGATCCACCAATGGCTTAGAACTCGATATTTGAAAGATGGAAGGAGATCATCCATCAATTCGCCAGCGGTTTCTGTCGACTACAAATCTCTAAGTGAATGTATAATGCACATGTGTAGCATTGTAAGGTGGAGTAAAGATTATGCACCCATAAATATGGAGGAAATGATTTTGTGCCTTCCATCTGGGCCTTCTCACATGCTTGGACATGAAATGAGGCAATATCCTTCCCATAATTATCTTCTATGATAGTAGGTACATTAGTCCAGACAAACCTAACAAATAATGCCATTCTCACTTCGTGTTACTCTAGAAGTTTATCATGATGGGTTGCCCACCAACATGTTTTGGTCCGAAGAAAGGTATAACTAAGCATTATTCTCCTTTGAATCTCACATATCCAATGGGTCTCCATTTCTCATATTAAAACTTCATGGTCGTCTCCCCTAGAATAACTTGGCAACTTCTTTCCTTCTAGGCACGTGACTAAGTGTACCTTTGTTACTCTCATCAAAAATCCTCTTAACTGCCTTTCAACTAACTCATATGTCCCGTGCGCCCAATTGTCACATGCCACACTAGTTGTATCACTTATAGATTGAGTGTCTTCCCACTAAATAACACCTTATTTTGTTGGTTGCACAACCTTAGGGTCCCTAATAGTGTGCACATAAATTATGTCTAGGTATTCTTCTCCTAAAGGATCAATATAGGGCACTTGACTTCCCATCCATTAAAGGAATGATAACGTGTTCCTCTTTGTTCTCAAAAATTATATACCCCTTATTGAAACGTAATTCAACATTGTTCTTATAGCACTAGTGGTACCAAAGTAATGATGGAAATTTATCCACCTTAAGCAACCACTAGGACTTTGAAGTCTCCAATGAATTTCTCCCCTTGGATAATGATAACAACATCCTTTAACACACTAAAGGGAATGTTCTTTCTCTTCTTATCCATATACAACACTTTTGAAGATCGCTGTAATGGGGGCATTCCCATTTGATTCACGGCATCCAAGGTGAGAAAATTAATTTTTCCACATGTGTCAATTAGGATATTTCTTAGGATTCATCCATCAACCAAGACTTTTGGTGTAATTTCCTTATCATAGTCAATATTGTGAGGAGGTAGATTAACATGTAAAACATGTCTTTCAAACTCTTCTCTAGTGCTTGGTATCTTATCCCTCAACCATTATCCTAATAGAGGAATGATATTCTCTTGGCGTAACATCCTACACACTTCTCTGACATCATTTATATCTAACAAAGGGTCCTCAATGCTTTTATTCTACTGCAACTTCTTGTATTGCTCTTTTAGACACTAAATTTCCCATTGAAGACTTCTGATTACATCCATGGTTTCTTAATAAAATTCCATCTCATAGGTAGGGTCTGGTTACATCCCATATACCACATCTTCTCTTGTAATTAGTGGTATCTACTTTGGTATTTCCCGACACACGTAGCCCCTCAACTTACATTTTCATTATTATGGGTTCTAACTCTCGATTAACGTGTCACCCTTGGCATCCAATGTAAGTCTGATTTCTTCATGCTTACCATCCGGTGCCATTCTCTTTCTATTGTTGATGGATCATATGTTCAAATAATTCCAGGAACTCCTCATACTTGTGATTTCTCCCACACCAAGAGCATTGTAGCAAGTCAAGACATTCATGCTTGTAATGCTATGTGGAACCATAGTTATAACAAGTTCCATGAGCCAATTCACCTCTTCGCCTCAACGATTTCCTGACCTCTAAATCCTCCATGAAGTCCTCTTCCACAAGCTCCTCCATCCACGTGCCCTTCATAGTGATGACCATCATCATTGGAATTTGTAGTCACTTTTACTCCCATCACAAAAGGAAGGAACCTCATACGCGCTAACCTATCACCCAATAGAAGCTGAGTGCTCACCCGAGGCACGTGCGGGTATCGAGTCTCTCTTTTATGTGAGTTTAGTGGGAAACATCAATTATGATTAGTGTAAGAGTTTTAATGAGGGAGGTTGAAACATACAAGGACCATAGGGCTCAGAACGACCTCTAGATCCTTGTAGTCACCTTAGAATGAGTACTTTAATAGAACCCAGAACATGCATTATGATAGAAATAATTATACAAGCATTCATACATAACATGAAAGGAAAGAGAACTTATATGAGAGAATTGTGCATTAAAACCATTGATATCCATGTCTATATATAACAGGTAACCTCATTATATTCATTGATTCATTACAGAGAGTCATAGAGAGTAGACCGCAGTCATGCATATCTCTAGACGTATGTAACTAAGCTAACAGAAAAAGAAAAATTACAACTCCATGCTTAGTGAATTCTTTTATGAATACAAATATCCACTCACAAAGTAATTCTGCAGAGCTCTTCTCACTCTCTAACCCACTATACCTTTACTTTCTCCTCCTCCTTTTTACTCCATAGGCACTTGTATTTATAATTCTCCTACACTGCCAACTCACCTTCCAGTGTCCTTAGATCTGGTGCCAAGTGTCGAATGTGGTCCATGCATGAGCATGCTTCTTTAGGCCTAAGCTTTCCACTTTACCTCATGATGTTCTTCTAGAAGATTCCATCTAGGGCATGCTCTTTCTGGGCCAGCCTATTGCTAGGATGGCATCTTATCCATGCGCAACTGATCATAATTTTCACATGTTCTACCCGAGTGCTCAAATTGACTAAGTCCCAAGCCTCCTTTCATGCGTCACGTGCGTTATGTGCTTCCCTAAGCCTTTCTCTCATGTGCTTTTGCCTTGTGTACCTTTTCATAACTGGGACCCTACATGCCCATGCCTTCATACTTGGTTAAGATTACGGGGTCCAACATCACCCCACACTATGCCTGTTCTCCGTCCTCAGAAACATTTCACTTGACCAAGATGCATGTTATCAGGGAACCAATGAATCATCTTACACTTTACAAAAAGAATAAGGAATGAAATAATCGGGAAAAAATGAAGAATGGGGAGATCATTAACTCAAAAAGCTAGGAAAATCTTTCTAGAGGTCTGCCTCTAGCTTATTCCATACTTCGACCTTGCCTTGTGCCTTCTAGTAGAGGTCTCCCACTAGGGTGCTCACTTCATCAAAACTTAGGCCAACTCCCTGGGTGCCCAAAATGTCCACAATCTACTCCATCTCTTTTCCCAGGTCCTCAATTTTATCCATCCTTCTAGTGATCTGGGGGTATAATTCCTTTAGCCGGGCCTTAATTGAGCTCCTTAAAGCTTCAATTGCCTCTAATTTCTTCTCTACTTCAGCCAGACCTGTCTCTCTCCACCCTATTCCCCTTGTTCTTTTCTTGGAACTCTTTTAGCTCTGCTTCAAGTGTGGTGACTAAGGAGCTTGCCACCTTATCCCCTATCCACACATGTATCATATGCGGCTTCTGTAGACTGGGCAATGACCTTAACCTCCATAAGTACTTGGTTGTACTCTGCAACGAGTGCTACCACCTTCAACCGGTCCTCCTCTTTCAAGTGTGTGGCCACTTCTTTTAGACTCTAGGGCCAAGGGTCATCTCTCCATAGTGAGGATGTGCATTAGGTCTTCCATACACTCAGGAGGGATGAGTACTTTTGTGTGGGTGGCACTAAGTCGAGTGCTTTAGGAGGATGACGCCCTTGATAGACTCCATTTTCTTGTATACTTCCTGCACCTTTACTTTTTCTTCCTTTAACTCACACCTTAACTATGCAGTTGATCAGTTCCTCCTGCTTCAAGCTCTTGGCCTTCTCCGCCAGTTCTTCCTCCTTCTTCCTAACTTCACCTCTAGCATTCTAATCCTGTCGTTGCACGTAAATAATCTAGCCTCGGTCTCTTGATCGTAACCTTGTTAAGACATTACAGACCTACTCATTCGAGAGCTCTTGAGCATTCACTAAGGGATTGACCCCCTTAGACTCTGGAAATGTGATGAGTGCTCCTTGGCAGACTTTGAAGTCTGGCTCATCAACGTGGGACTTGAATGCCCAAGAGAGCATCTTCTTGGTTCTGGGGTACGTGTCATCCTTCTCAAAAGACCCCATGGCTATGAGCCTTTCGTGGGTATGGTGCTCTAGAAGCGTAACACCTTATGTCATCAACATAGCCCATTACTTGTCTCTATTCTGCATCCAAATTTCTTCTACCCAGAGCATGTGCCTTTGGGAAGCTTACTATCAGAGTGGGGCCTCCTAGGATGTCATGTTATTTTTCAATGTTCTCCTCCTTCCCCTCCTTAGCACTATGTCCACATTGTGCTCCAACTCTTGGTCTACCAAGACCTCAAGCATTCTCTATGCTTCTCTCTCTACCACCTCGTGATCTACTCCTTTGTAAAACTTATGGCTCCCTCTTTTCCCGACAACCTCCTCATCCTCCATGTCTTTGGCATCTTCCTCATCTTATGTGCCCTTGTGCTACATGAATACAAACTCTTACTTCTCATCTCCACTCTCCTCTCCCGAGTCATAGATGCTAAACACATGTGGATCTTGGTCTTTCTCTATCTCTTCTTCCTTTCTGCCATCTTCTTCACTTTCATCCCCTCTTCCACCCATGTATTTCTCCAAGTTGATTGCCTCTAAGTCAACTTCTTCATCAACCCTCTACTTTTTCCTGAGAGGTGGCTCTGATCAAGGGATTCGGCCTTATCTTCTTCCTCAGGTGATTCTTCCTTGGAGATAGGTTTCCTAGGTGCCTCTACCTCTGACGTCTTCTCCTTCAATGAGACTTCTTTCTCCACATGTAAGTGCTTGGCTTAGCACTCGTGGATGGCATGCTCACTATCTGAGTAGTCTACACAATTGGTGCTTCTTCTTCTCCTCTCCCTCTTTTCTTGGATATTGGCTTCTTCTTCTCCACGGGTCTTCAGGTATGGAGACTTTGTCCTCTAGATATGCACCCTTCTCAAAATTTGGCCTTATGCATAAGTACACATGTGTCGCTGATCCTCTAGTGATGGGTAGCGTCATTGGTCTTGTCATTTGAATCTCATGTGACACATACTTTTCCACATATGCATGCTTGCCACAGGGTAATTCAACTTCTTTCTCATCTCCTGTGTTCCCGGTCCAGCCTACCTAGTTCTAGTCTTAGCTTCTTTGACTCTTTAAACCTATTCACTCCCACTTGGAAGTATTGGGTAGTAAATGTGAAGGGGAGCTTGCACCAAGGGCTCCATGATTCATCTATCAGCTTGAATCTGCCCAGGTAGTAGTGTTGGTAGACCGTGAATTTAGCTTCTCCCTCAGTGGCTACTAGGAGTTGTTCGGGATTCTCCACTCTACCCCGAATGCATTCCTCAGGTGCGTGTACCATTTTTCAGCCATGCCTTGTGGGGTGTTGTCATTGTATCGTAGGCATATTTTTCAAACCTCTTTATGGGTGAGGGATCCTTGGTGGGGTACTCCCATACAAATTTTTCTGGTGCATCAGGTACCCCAATCTTCATGAATAAAATGGTGAGCAATACATTGCCAAAGAGGATCTTATCCCCTTCCTTGCGAAACCTGACAATTTTTCTCACGATGTATGCGGATAGGTTGTATATAGTTCCCTCTACAATATTTTACGTAGACATGTAGCCAAGGTTTGTTGACCTATGTCCATCTTTCCTAGCCATTCAACTTAGTTACTAGATGCATGGCCATTTTCATTACGGGTCCTTGATGTCTGAAATGTCATAGTACTACATGACCCTTTCTTGCAGGCATACTCGGTGATGGTCTCTTGAATAGCTTCCTTATTGCTAAGGTCATCTTCTAGGCTATCTCCCTCACATATGAGGCCTGTAAATTATGAAATCAGCTGGGGATTCACGTGCATCTTACACCCTGCAAAGTGGAAGTAGTCTTCATGCACCCATGACATCAACCACTAGTACAGGCGCTCTAGCTTTCCAAAATAAGGCAACTCATAGAGTTACAACAGCCCTGCCTTCTCCATTTTAACCTTAACATCATCATCATATATAGGAAAACCCTCATGTGTTCGTTTATTGGTGGGGCATACTAATTCTAGTGCCATTTATTTTTCTATTGTGTTTGTGTGGTGATTATAGTCACTAACAGGTATACTTCTCAAGTGGGATTCCATTCCTTCCCCATCATCACCCCATCTGGGTATTGCATCTCTGCATACCATTCTTCATTTGTGTCTACCATGGGTTCTGGTTGTTTAGCCTTGGCTTTGCCCTTTCCTTTCTTGGGTGCCATGGTCGAGGTATTTTTATCACTCCTACCCTCTCCTTGTTATTCTGTCTTACTTCTTCCAATCCTCCGATCTCAGATTCATGATACAACTCTTCTAAACCCATGCCCTAGTTTTTCAAACCCTAACTAGGATAAAATCTTCACAAGACAACATTTCTTCACTCTCTCCACGCCCGTGTAACCCCTTCTAGTTTGCAAACTCAAACTGGCTACTTCAATCTCACAGATCTTCCTTCACTCGATCAAATCTGAAAGCCCTAGTTTATGGAACTTGCTTATATCTCAAACTCTTCTATTTCACAAGGTAAAAATGAGAGTGCCCTGACCCTTTACTTATAGTTTTTCTCTTTTCTAAACATTAAATGATACTTCACCTACCACCATACTTTGTTCATTTAATGCAGATTTTTCAAACAAATCCCATCTTCAACACCTTCCTTACGCACCTAACCTGCGTGAAAACTCCTCCAACCTTCTGGCGCACAACCAATCTTTTTCCGACAAGAGACTCTTACAAGTGCATAACCCATGTCGAAGGAACTTCTTCTGTCCTAATCCTTTCTCTGCCTACCTCGTGTTTCTTTCAAATGTGCTTTCTCCTCCTTAGTATGTGGGATCTACAAGTAGCTTTACCCTGGCACCAACCATTCTTCCATCTTCCTCTTTATATACCTCTTTCAACCCGGCTACTCAACAAGGATTTTCAACACAACTTCCTTGGTACTTTGATCACGTGCTTCTTCACCTTTCTCCACCCCACACTTAAAGTGATGTGGTCCTCTGTGCACTCACAAATTCTCAAAAAATAGCAATAAGGTTACCAACACCCAAGGCACAAAATAAAACAACAATGCGAAAGGGAAAATGCATAAATGAAACTTCTAAACTAATTGGAAAAACTACCTTATTTACAAACACCAAGAAGAATTATTTATAGTAGGGCTTTAGCCTACTGCCATTGAAGTGTCCAAGAAACTTTGTCCCATCCAGTGCTTATAACTAGCACGCGCCTGAATCAAGGATGTACGAGATTATGTAAGGACCTAACCAATGGACTTTCAACTTCCCAGGATGGCACAAAAACTTAGAATCATATAATAACACCATCTTCCCAACCTCAAACTTCTTGTTTCTAATATGGTGATCATGCCAAGCCTTTTGCTTTTCCTTTTCCATTGTTTGGCTCCATCGGGAAAGTGATCGTCTCTCATCTAGTTTCATTAGCTCATCAATTATTTCTTCCAAAGTGCCTTTTCATTGACTAACCCTCTTGTGAGCACTATTTATAGAGAAGGCAACATAAATTCAATCAGAAAAATAGTTTCCATGCCAAACACCAATTGAAAAGGTGTGGCTTTGTTTAGTATTTTATACATTGTCATGTAAGCCCATAGTACTACCGATACCTTGTCATCCCAATCAAGTCTTCGACATCACAAATATTGGTCAAGGTATGACTTAGTATCTTATTAAATGCTTCCACAGTTCCATTTGCTTGTGGGTGATAGGGCATAGTCTTGTGATGAGCTACCATGAACTCTGATAACAGGATCCCGAAGGTATTATTCAAGAAATGTATACCTCTATCACTAGTCGGACTCAATGGACGCCCATACTTCGTGATAATGTTTTCACATAAGAACCTTGCCGCATTATTCTTTGCCATGTGTAATATTTAGTTGGGGCTACCTCTACCCACCTTGTGAGATAATCTATGTAAGTGATGACATAATGTGACCTGTTCCTATGCGCATGTTGCTGGTGTAATAGGTCCTACAAAGTCTATTTCCCACTTTTCAAAAGGCTTTGCACTAGGAATAGGGCGCAAAGCCATTTCATCTCTCCTTCCTGGTTTGCCAATGTGCTGACAATGGTCACACGCTTTATAATAATCTCTGTAATCCTTGTATAAGGTTTCCCACCATAAACCTGACATTAATATCTTGCATGTGGTGGCATCACCTACATAATTCCCACCCACACTTCCTCCGTGTGCTTCCTCCATGATGGCTAGGCACTCATGCTCTAAAACACACCTACACAAAACTTCATCACATCCCAATTTTTCTAAGTCTACACTTAAAATGTAGGGTGCGGTGCGTATGGCCAACTGCTTCTTTTCCAATGTCTTCATTCCATTCGAGTGCCACACCTTCCTTTAAGAATACTGCAATCTCCTCTAAATCTGAGGGCGCATGCCACAACCTAAATAGTTGCATGTTTGGAATTTCTTCCTCAATACTCTGCGTGTCCTCCCCTGAATCAATTCTTGACAGATGATCAGGTCCATAGTTGCTTTTTCCAGGTTTTACTACAATGGTGAATTCAAACTCTTGAAACAACAACACCCATTAACATATGCGTCCTTGTAGAACAAGCTTGTTCACTAAATACTTCAATGCCATGTGGTCGGTGTAGAACACAAAGGGTGTTGCCAACAGATACTACCTAAACTTGAAGAGTGCGTAGATCATTGAAAATGCCTCGCACTTGGTTGTGGTATAATTCTACTCTACTGGTGTCAGCTTCCTACTTGCAAAATAGAGAGGATGATCAACAATCCCTTCACTGGTTGTGTAAGTACTACCCAATGGCAGTCCCTGAGGAATCTACATGAACATGAAAGGGATTATCCCAAGAGGGAAACTGTAAAATAGGCACGGTAATAAGCCTATCTTTTAATGTATCAAATTCCCTCTGCTACACCTCTCCCCAATGGAAGGCACTTTTATGTCTAAGCAGCTCCTCTAATGGTGTGGCGATCTTGGCATATCCCTTAATGAATTTTTGTAATAGCCTGCATGCATGAAGGAATTCACACATTGCGCTCTGTCAAGTAGGCTCCCTTAACCCCATAATAACTATAACTTTAGCAAAATCTAGTAGTAAGACCTCTTTACATATAATATTCCCCAATAAAGTCCCAAAGGGTATAGCAAACACACACTTCTTAATTTTGAGGGATATCCTCAACTTCCTACACCTCTCAAACATTAATGTCAAATTGTCATTTAAAAGACAGTGGCGCATTCTTCAACCAAAAGGGCATGACAAAGATATGAAAACTTCCCACTCGGTGGTGAAAGTTGTCTTTTCCTAGTCTTCCTTTGAAATATGGACATGGTCGCACCCTAAAATCCATCACAGTAAAGGAATAGATTTTGTGCCCAAAAACTCCTAAAATTTCTTTAGTGAAGGGGGTCAAAAATGGATCAATGACACAAACTACATTCAATTCCCTATAATCCACACAAATTATAATCCAC